>CM026388.1:48121185-48221218 GCA_014843695.1 Archivesica marissinica | reverse complement strand
TGCTATTTATATATGGTTGTCTGAAGGAAAACCACGTGGCTTTAGCCAATATTACTGCAATTATAAAGACGCAAAGCGCGAATTTAGACGCACGCATAGACGTATCGTCGAAACGTTCATGCGGGATCAAGACGATGAGCTAGATAAACTTCTATATATCTATCTTCTGTCGCTAATGTCGAACCACTCGCGGGGACGTAGACATGTTGCGCGTCAAAAACAAAGTATGAGTAGTTAAAAGTATAATTTAAGAAGATAATGAAAATAAGTTGTGGTAAAAGTTTAAAAAGCAGCTGCGCAGAACAACTAGGGCAAACTGCCGTATTGAATTGCTCTATGGTAGGGAGATGGACAATGTCAGGAGGGAGGTGGTTCCAATGGTAGATTGTTCCTGGAAAAAAGGAACACTTGTAGTAGTCTGTAGTTGCTGTAATTAACCAATAGCTTAAGGAATGGCAATGGCGAGCAGGACGGGAGAGAGGAACTAGGTAATGTTCAATGGGAATAGCAACAAGAACATTATGAATTTTATACATAAGGGATAACCTATTGTCAATAGATTAGTCATTTTAGATGTGTCGACTATTTGTGGAGGATAGTGCAATGGTACAGACAGTGGCCCATTCCAGGGACTCCTCCTGTTCGTTTACGTTTACGATGTAACGCACCGACAGGAGAACTCTTTAAAGTCCATCTGAAAGACTGTTGATTGTATTAGGGTCAGACATAGGCTCATACCTGCGATTCCTGCATTATCAGTAAATTAACATAATAGTTGACCAGTAGGTATTTGTGTCTTCAACAACAACAACAACAACAAGCCGTACAGTATTAGTTAATTTAATTGTCCGTGCAAAGATATCCCCGTACATTATCGCATGTTTCCGTATATTGTTGGTTTTATACACAGAGCCGCAGTGGCGGAGTTGTCTAACGCGCCGTTGATGGAACAGGCATTTCACTGATATCATCATTGCAAAAGGTTCGCTCCATATCGGGGACAAGAGATAAATGATTATATATCGGAGAAAGCGGTCAGAGTACCTATTATTTCCAAGGAAATGCGATTGTTCCACTCCCCGCCTCAGCAGAATGACCTCCCAACAATAATCAGAAAATGATTGATGGGCAGTGGGAATAATAAAGAATACTATTTGGACGGTACGGTACGGAGAATAGACCCGGACGAGTTGGATATATTTCCATACTAAAATATTATCACTTATTTCCCTTAGTAAAAATACGTCGTTTGTACTCAACAAAAATGGACAATGGGACAATTTATTAATAGGTAATTATACTAGTCCCCAAATGCATTTATGCGCTGACGACTTTGAAGAACATTGGATAGTTAGTTGGGTAATTATTTGTTTGTATCTATACATATATACCTTCTACTGGTGGTTCAACGACTGATTCGGACTGAGCTTATTCGGACCAGATCAGTGGTTTATTCTGACCGCTCACACCGTTAATGATATATAGAGGCAGTAAACGAAATATACAATGGGCAGTAATCTTGAAACAATTGGCAGTAATATGGACATTTGGGTTAGTATTAAATTTGATCTTCAATTGAAGAGTATTCTAATGTTCAGCTTTAGTGTACTGCCACCTGTTTTGTGGGATTACTGCCTCTATCCCTAAACACTTATAACAAGTACATTTTCTTTCTGATCAGATTTGTATTGTGACATATACCACAACATATTCTCATAACTACGCGGATATACCACAACATATTCTATTAATTACGCGGATATACCACACCATATTCTATTAACTACGCGGATATACCACAACATATTCTCAAAACTACGCGCATAACACGAAATCTTTGCTCAAACCATGTATCTAAAAATAGATATGATAATGAATGCAAGTGAGTAATTTATTTTAAGAGAATTAAGTAACAGCTTATCTACTTATGAGTTATGAAATTAGCCAATACTATTTGACTGGACATTTATAGTCATGATATATAGTGTTTGTTGTTACTGATTTTAGACATAGAGGATATTTGTGTTTAAATACTTATTATTTCCAATAATTTCGGATAATATTATAGTTGTTCTCATATTTAATTCATTTTAACTTGCTCTATTGGGTGCCTCATTTCTATTAAATACACAACCGCACAAGCACTTATGTTAGTGTGAAGGTCCTAATAAGAAATGGTTCCGGTATAATGTTCTAGTTACAACGTTGGCCGGTCGATTCGAGGGGCGGTTTAAACCGCCGGTTTTAACCTGTTAAAACCGCCCCGGTCAATACTCCCAAAGTGGTCAATACTGGTCGATTGGTGGTCAATATTAAATAAAACATTATTTAATGGTTTTATATACTCTGCATTGTGCTATAATGTGTGTTACTAACTTTGGGTTGTATTGAGAATATATTTATGTGATTATTGTACTCTATAGGGTTAATACTCACGAAGTGGTCAATAATATTATACTCACAAAGTGGTAAATACTGGTCAATTGGTGGTCAATACTAAATTCAACAAAGAATTTATGATTTTAGTCAATCATTATACTCTGCATTGTGCAATAATGTGTGTTGCTACCTTTGGGCTGTTCATGTGATTGTAATACCCTATTGGGTATGGTCAATACTCACAAAGTGGCATATATTTGCTGGTCGATTCAGGTGGTCGATTGCTGATCATTACTAAAATCATTAAATGTGTCATGCGAAGCAACTCAAGCAAGTGAAGCAAGCGTTGAGACTTGAGCTTGATTAATCTTAGAACTTCTTTCACAATCGAGCTTAAATAAATTGGTATAAACAAAGTGAAACAACTTTTCTAGCCTTGTTTCCTTGAGCAACCAAGCGTATTCATATTCTAGTATAGATGGTATTATTAAGTAAGAATTTCACATTTCAACATTTAATTTTTATTTAAACAGACATGCACAATACTATAAATAAGCATACATATATTAATGTTTATTTATGCAAATACCTCTTAACTGTCTTTACAGTAGTCACCTGTCTTTTACAAAGTCACACAAACACACTCTAGTCACTCAGTCTAGTGAGTAGTCACTCTAGTCTAGTCACTCTACCAGTCATCAAGATCCTCATTTCCACGTAGGAACCGGTAGCAAAACACTAGTTTGGCTGCCTTCTGTAGACCAAGCCTGTTCCTTAGTTTTGTCTGAATGAGTCCAAAGTTCGAGAACCACGTTCTATTGCCGCAGAACTGGATGGCATGGAACTAATCTTCATGGCTAGCTTGCACAATGACTGGCTGACACTATTAGATCTCTCAATAGAGGACCACCACACTTTGGCTTTGGTTTGACTGATGACTGATTCATGCACAATAGCCTTTGGCAGTGACACAGAGTCTGACATGAAATTCAACAGTTCTGGTACAAGTTCAGCATTGTATTCTAGAAGGAACTCCTGTACAGCATTGACATGGTCTCTGGCTTGAGTTGTTTGCCCCTGTACCGTGGATGTAGTATGTTTGCGAGGAAGTGAGTAGGAGTCATTGCCTGTTTGAATCGATGGCTCACTTTCTCGTGGTAGGGCTGAAGGTCTGGTGAAGCAAGCAGGTCGAGCCATATCTCACAGGCATCAGCTAATGTAGCTATCTGTGATTGATGATACTTTATATATAATATATTGTTTTAATGTGTTGGTGACAAACTGACAATGCTTAATTCCCAAACTCAGGCAAACTGTGAAGTGTGGATACTGCAATTGCTATCAAAACACACTAGGCCCCTACTAGGGCAGCCTGTGTGTGAATAACACTTCTGCAAAGGGAATATTCTATTTCTAAACCTGTTTGTACTTTGTAAGTATGTCTTGTTTCGTTTCATATTTGACTGCCTCATGTATACCCCAATGTAATAAGTGTGTGTAATTAAATTAATTTTGTTGAGATGTTGTTGAAAGGGTCCCACTGCTTGTATAGCTATTTCACATACCTTGGGAGTATATTAACTAGCATCTTAGGCATAGTTATGACCATGTGCACAAGTATTGACCACTGAACAAATAAGTATATGGTAATTGGTATATGCTATAATATTGCTATTCACTAAAAAGTATTTAATTATATTTAACAATATTCACTAAAAAACATTCAATGATCAATATTTTATGATTTACTATATAAGAATATAAACTACAACACACTACTAACACTTTAAGAATAATTAAGTGGACACTGTAAGTGCATATTTGAGCCAAATTTTCAATCGACCAGTATTGACCGGTATTGACCGATATTGACCAGTATTGGCCGGTATTGGCCGGTATTGACCAGTATTGACCACCGGCCCGGTCAATACTCTTATTGACCGGTCGATTGCCAACGTTGTCTAGTTAGTTTCGGTTTGCTGTCAAAATTGAAAACTACAGACAAAACAAATGAATTAGAACATATTACGTTATATTAACTTTTCATGATTGTCAGAAAAGGAATACGAAAATGAAGCTGTGACAGAGAAAATGCATCTTTCATTGTTTGAAAACAGTGGGAATGATGGCGTTTTCTTTACCTAAGAACATTCGATCATTAATTGGATTACATAAAAGAAAACACCCCATCCAAATAAAACAGTGGCAACAGATGATACATTATGATCATTCTGTGTATATGTTTTTACGTTTATGTATCGCCGCTTGCACATATGATATATTTTGAAAGTATTTCTTTATGTCAAACTTGTGTATTTATTTTGCTTGTCATAGTTCTATCTGAATACAGTCAAACTCGTGTTATTGGTCACCTGTATCGCCAGTAACTACAGGCCAATTTCTCTCGCCTGCATTGCTTCCAAACTATTGGAGCATATTTTTGTCTGTAACAGCATGATCCATTTTGACAATAATGACCACCTAAGCCAATTCCAACATTTTTTTTTAATTTTGAGGCCCCTGTTCGGGTAACCCCGTTTCCAACATGGCTTCAGATCAAAACAAAGTTGTGAATCTCAACTTATCAGCTTCACACAAGAGGTAAACGACGAACTTGAAAATGGTAAATAAACTGATGTTATTGTTATGGATATTAGTAAAGCGTTTGACAAGATTTATAACAACAAACTAATATACAAACTTAATGAGCTGGGTGTCCACCCCCTGACATCACGGTGGATCAATTCATTCCTAAAGGGCCGATCCCAAAAAGTAGTTGTGGATGGCTGCACTTCTGATACACTGCCTGTCATCTCTGGGGTCCCTCAAGGTTCTGTCTTAGGACCTTACCTATTTCTAGCCTACATTAATGACCTCCCTAACTCCACCAAGAGTAAAGCTAGACTTTTCGCAGATGACACCATATTGAATCTAACAGTAAAATCCGCCTCTGATGCACAAATCCTCCAATGTCACCTCAATGCTCTTGAACAATGGGAACGGGACTTGTCCATGGATTCAATCCAGACAAGTGTGAGGTGCTGCGAATAACTCGCAAAAGAAAACCAATTATTTTCGCTTACACACTCCATAACATGGTACTAAAATCAAACGATTCCGCCAAACATCTAGGTGTTACAATTAGTAAAGATTTAACTTGTCTACCCACATAAACACCATATCCTCCAAAGCTATTAATTCTCTCAGATTTAACAAAAGGAATGTAAAGACCGGTAACAAGAAGGTCAACGAAAAAGCTTCTATCACCTATGTACGTTCTCTACTCGAGTATTGCTCAACCGTCTTGCACCCTTGGCAAAAGTATGTCACATATAAAGCAGAAAGAGTCATGGTGTGGTTATTTTCTATGTGAAGAACAATTTACATTTCAAGAGGCGACAAGACCTCGAACCCAGAGGACTTGAATGTATTTGGGTGGAGCTGTATCCGTCTCAATCGAGGCGCATATTGTTTGGCACTTTATATCGGCCTCCTAATGCTGACGCTCATTACACATCCTTGATAGAAGATTCACTTGGCCTTGCGATGGACTCAAATATCTCAGATGTAATTGTAACAGGAGATTTCAATCTATCTATCCCCAACCTGTACCGTAAGCTAACTTCTACATGTCAACAGTTCAATCTGGAACAACTCATTTCCGAACCGACTCATTTTACCGAGTCTTCTTCCGCTATTCTTGATCTATTTCTTGTTTCTTGTAGTCATCGTGTTGTAGCATCAGGTGTTGGAGAACCTATTCTAGATCAAAATGTCAGATTTCATTGTCCAATCTACTCTTTGTTTGCATTATCTAAACCTCGGGTTAAGACTTTTAAACGTTTTGTTTGGCTATACGACCGTGGTGATTATGACACTTTAAGAAGCAAAATATGCGACACGGATTGGGAAGCACTAAAGGATGATGACACTGAAATATATACAACTTCTGTCACTCACAAACTTCTTGAACTATCCAAGCAATGCATTCCTACCAGAACCATTACTGTAAAACCAGATGACTCACCTTGGATAACTACACACATAAAACGGAAAATTCGCAAAAGGAAAAAACTTTATCAAAGAGCGAAACACTCACAAAACCCACGACACTGGCAAACATTTAAACTGGTTCGCAATGAGATAGTTTCTCAAATTCGCACTGCAAAACAAAATCATTTTAGTAAGATGTCGGAAGCACTACAATCGGATACAACCTCACAAAAAGACTGGTGGAAGATTGTAAAAGGATTCATAGCATCCAGTGAGAAACTAACAATACCAGCACTTAAACACCAACACACAATACCAGCACTTAAACCCACGCACGCAAGAACTCGTCTTTGATACTAAATCTAAATCTGATCTCTTAAATAAATTCTTTTGTAGTCAATCTTCTTTGAACAACTCAGACAAAGACCTTCCTAAAAACTATTATCAAGAGCCCACACACAAACTCCGAACTATATCTGTTACTCCTCAAGACGTGGAGGATGCTCTTAAACACTCAAAACTAACAAAGCCTCAGGTCCTGACGAGATCAGTAACCGCATTCTTCGAGAGACTGCTTCAGTACTATAATACCCGCTTTGCTCCTTGTTCAATCATTCATTGCAATGCTGTAAAGTTCCGCAGCTCTGGAAAGACGCTCATGTTTGTGCTATCTTCAAGAAAGGCGACCCTTCATTGCCTAACAACTATCGCCCAATTTCGCTTCTTTGCTGTGTTGAAAAAGTATTTGAAAGAATCATCTTCAAGTACCTGTACAATTTCATGAATGCAAATAATTTCATTTCACATCTACACTCTGGATTTAAGCCAGGGGATTCATCAGTGAACCAATTGACATATCTCTACAATACATTGTACAAGGCACTTGATGACGGCCTTGAAATTCGCACAGTCTTCTTTGATATAAGTAAAGCTTTCGACAAGGTCTGGCATAACGGTCTCCTATTGAAACTTCGTAAAGCAGGTGTTGATGGGCCTCTTTTGTCTTGGTTCTCTGATTATCTTTCCAACAGACGTCAAACTGTCATTCTTCCTGACGCCAAATCTAACTGGTGTTCGCTAGGGGCTGGTGTGCCCCAAGGATCCAAAGTGTGGGTGAAACTACCAGATACAACCTAAGAAACGCAGCTAATTTTAATGGTATTCCATCCCGTACTGCGCTCTACTACTACTCGTTTCTACCTTCTACCTTAAGAGATTGGAATAATCTATCTATGCAACAACAAAGCGCTCCTACACTATCTTCTTTCAAACACAGTCTTCGTGGAAATATATCTAAAACTCCTAAATACGTTTTGGTTGGCACCAGAAAATGGCAAGTTTATCATGCCCGATTACGTACTGAGTGCTGCTCCTTAAACCAACACCTGTACAGCAAAAACTTATCTCCAACATCTCTTTGCCAATGCGGTCTTGTTGAAAGTAATCACTATTTCCTCTTGGAATGTACACTATATACCAACAGCAGAGCAAAACTAATACAAGAAACTTCTATATACTGTACAGTAACTTTGTACACTCTCTTACACGGAGATCAACATATGTGCGACAACATCAACAGCAGAATCTTTCTTGCTGTACATGACTATATAAGGGACAGTAAACGTTTTCCATGAACTTGAATGACTGACCTGTTCCTGACTCTCAACATTCCAAATCAAATCTCAAAATCTTATTTCTTCTACTTGAATTGAAAACAACTAGGATGATTTATCGTCAAAGTTGATTGACTCTTTTATTTATTATTACTTAATTTTATATTTATTATTACTTAAGATGAACACTAAGTGTATTAGTTATAAATACCATACATTTTAAGCCACTGAGATAAATATCTAGCTAACTATATCGATATCATATCATATCATACCTCACTTTACCTAATAATGTTACTTTCTTCTTACAATAATTGTTGTGAGTGTGCACATAATATAAATTAGAACAATTTATTACACTTAGACTCACCCATATTCTTTTCATTAGCATTCCGCATCATTATAATATTCTGACCTCTATTATTTATAATATCCTTTTTCTTATCTCAACTACAATATCGTATTTTTTCTATCTAAATCGAATTATGAATCTTGTAGTGTTAAACATTTCAAGCACATTATTTTACCGCCAACTTTACAGCAAACAAGTTTCGAAGGAGAAGACCTTTATAAGCTAATCTAGCTTTCGCATCTAATCCTTTTTCAAAACATAAAATATTATATTGTAATGTAATTGCTATATGTATATATGTTACATTGTTTGAAATAAAATATGTTTAAACTAAGCAGAAAGAGTGTAAAGATCAGGCGCACGCATGTCTGTAATGACTATAACTATACAAGCAGTGCAACAAAAATTATCAATTCCCTGAACTGGCAAACACTTGAATATTGACGCATACAATCATCAGTAAAATACCTATACAAATCTAAATAAATGTGGTATGTGCCGACCAAAACCACCTAGCAGATACAAGGAACCTGAACTGCTTAATTCCTCAGTCCCGAACCCAATACCATATAAAATAGTTCCCCCCAAACTAATACGTCTCTGGAATGGCATCCCCTACTATGTACAGTCCAGCCCCAGCTTAACCTTTTTTGCTGAACGGTTGGCCACGGTACCACTAATGTAACATGATGTCTGTTTTTAACCTTAGTATGTAGTTCTATTAACACTCTCTATTTCACGAATTGAGATTTTTAACCACTGTCCCTGACAAGCGTCTCCCTGTCATACTGGCGTCTGAGTGTTAGGAGTACTATGTAGAACTAGAATGTAGAACTTAAAGGCCTGCAGGTTGACCTATATTTGACCTTAAACACACAAGGAATAGCGGTACAAATCTGACGGTCGACGCACTAAACACACGAGGAATAGCGGTACAAATCTGACGGTCGACGCACATCTTATTTGCCACATGCGAGGCCCTGCATGGTATACATCTAATACATGAGCACCACTTATATCTATTATGACCCACGTACCTATCGGAGGTTATAAATTGCTGAAATTGAAGTTCTGTATTTTTATAGTACTTACAACTGGTATAAACAATTCAACTCCACTTATGGCCCAAATAAGGCTGGTTGCGCGAGTTAGGTAGCCAGTTCCTGCATTGCTGTACCACACATTCGGGCATCAGTTCCCTCTTATGCCAAGTACAGTCTCCTCTTCTAGCCGCTACTTTTCTCTCTATATATCTGACATCTTTCCATGCGCCACAATTATATAGCATTGCCCAAAACCTCCTGTATAGAAGCTTTCTCTCATGTGAATTTAGATTATGCGGTGGACGATTATTAGCAGGCCACCAAAGTTGTTTGTTCTGTTCATTTATTATGCAAGGGGAACACAAGCACAGTGGACACTCAGCAACACCTTCAGCATGCTGAGGCATAGGGGGAGGTACGTAAGCAGCCTCTGCAACGGGCATGGCGGTGGCTGTTTCTTCTATTTCCATCTCTACGTCCCAGTTCTTATTTTGCAAGAAAGTCAGCAATTCTTTTCTCTGCTCATCAGTTACATACATTGTTATTTTACTCAATGGCATCTTGTAGAAATCGGCAGAATATGTGTAATACTCGTATGTTCAAGAGATTATAATTATAATATTATACATGTACTCATAGCATTCACTGTGATTATTATGTAGCATCAATATCGGTAAACACACACTGACACAGAGAAATATTTAAAATATAACAGAAAACTTGCGAATAATACTGTAGATATATAATTAAATGAAGTATGAAGGTTACCATATAACGAACACATATAGTTTATTCATATAAATACATACATATTATATACATGCATACAAATTATCAGTCTCAGTGATTACGCTACGGCTGATGAGGCACCTACATAACATGTAATCTATGTCCCTGGGCTGATCTGGATTATGTAGTTTGAATACTCATAACTATCAATTTTCTTTACAATCAATAATATACGTTTACTTAAATTGTCAGGGCCTCATTTTGACTAATTCTCAGCTCACAGAGTGATCGTGCATATTAACCATTAGAAAATACCTACATACGCCAAATTATACTGAATGTACTGCTACATTGTTGATACAAGCCACTAATCACATGGAACAGGTAGTAGAGTATAAATCTTTACAATTGGACGGGGTCAAACTGCAGGCCTTTAAGCAACCAGTTTCCAGATTCCCAATATGTTGTTTTATTATGCATTTGAACTCTAAAGCAGCCACAAATAAATTATCAACAACAAAATAGGATAGTGGGTATTGCTCGTAAAATAAAACACAACTGGCGACACATATATTGTTCCACCATCTACCGGATCGGGCGACGCATATATTGTTCTACCATCTACCGTATCGGGCGACGCATATATTGTTCTACCATCTACCGTATCTGGCGACGCATATATTGTTCTACCATCTACCGTATCGGGCGACGCATATATTGTTCTACCATATACCGTATCTGGCGACGTATATACCCAAGTTATACGATATGAGGTGAATATCTCATTCGTTAAACATCGCTACTCATGATGGTGATGATGATGATGATATGGTCAGTATGACCGAATTATGACTTTATACAATAAGCGGTTGGAATGGCCAATAACTATTTGAAAATTGCATTTATGGCATGTAAATATTTAATATGTTGTTTATTTCCAGGAGATGAAACACGATGTTTACAGATCTAGATGAGTTCATTTATTTAAATATTTGTGCTATGAACATATTCATGTTCGTCCATTTCGGATCATCAATTTAATATTCACTAGAAAAACAGTCGAGGAAATATCATCGGTTCCCTTATTTAATTAAGGAATTATTCATATATGCTCATTATTTTCAAAATGTGAACTCGATGTTAGAAAGATGTTATGCTGTATAAGAACTTATTAACCTTGTCAATTCATATGCATATAGTGCGAATAAAGGATGTATTAACATAATCTATCGATTATCCCAATATCTAGAAGAATAATGCAGGACATCACCATTCAAGTACGGCCACATGAGTGTGAAACATGTAGAAAGACTTTCAGTCATTCTATACATTTAAAGCAGCATATGCTCATACATACCGGAGATCTACCGCATGCGTGTGGAATGTGTAATAAAGCTTTCAATCAGTCTGGAAATTTAAAGAAGCATATGCTCATACATACCGGAGATCGACAACATGCGTGTGGGATATGTAATAAAGCGTTCAGTCAATCTGGAACTTTAAAGCAACATATGCTCATACATACTGGAGAACAACCACATGGGTGTGAACTATGCAATAAGGCTTTCAGTCAGTCTGGAACATTAAAGCAGCATATGCTCATACATACCGGAGAACGACCACACGAGTGTGAAATATGTAATAAGGCTTTCAGTCATTATAGCCATTTAAAGCAGCATATGTTCATACATACCGGAGAACGAGCACACGAGTGTGAAATATGTAATAAGGCTTTCAGTCATTCTAGCCATTTAAAGCGGCATATGCTCATACATACCCGAGAACGACCACATGCGTGTGGAATGTGTAATAAAGCTTTCAGTCGGTCTGGAAATTTAAAGCAGCATATGCTCATACATACCGGAGATCTACCGCATGCTTGTGGAATGTGTAATAAAGCTTTCAGTCAGTCTGGAACTTTAAAGCAGCATATGCTCATACATAATGAAGAACGACCACACGAGTGTGAAATGTGTAATAAGGCTTTCAGCCAATCTAGCTATTTAAAGCAGCATATGCTCATACATACCGGAGAACGCCCACATGCGTGTGGAATGTGCATTAAGACCTTCAGAAATTCTGGAACATTAAAACAACATATGCTCAAACATACCGGAGAACGCCCACATGCGTGTGGAATGTGCATTAAGACTTTTAGAAATTCTGGAAATTTAAAGCAGCATATGCTCATACATACCGGAGAACGACCACATGCATGTGGAATGTGTAATAAAGCTTTCAGTCAGTCTGGAACATTAAAACAACATATGCTCAAACATACCGGAGAACGCCCACATGCGTGTGGAATGTGCATTAAGACTTTTAGAAATTCTGGAAATTTAAAGCAGCATATGCTCATACATACCGGAGAACGACCACATGCATGTGGAATGTGTAATAAAGCTTTCAGTCAGTCTGGAACATTTAAAGCAGCATTGCTCACATACGGAGAGCCCATGTGTGAATGTGAACTTTCAGTCTATTAAAACAACATATGCTCAAACATACCGGAGAACGAACACATGAGTGTGGAATATGTAATAAGGCTTTCCACCATACTGATAATTTAAAGAAGCATATGTTCATACATACCGGGCAACGACCATATGAGTGTGAGATATGTAATAAAGCTTTCAATCATTCTAGCAGTTTAAAGAGGCACATGCACATACATACTGACTGAAGAACTGCCACATTAGTGTGAAATATGCAATAAAACGTTTACCTAGTCCTCTAATTTGAAGCCGCACATAAACACTCATACCGGAGAACGGCATCACGAATGTGGAATATGTAATACGGCTTTAAACGTTCACATGCGCACACATACTGGGGAAAAAGGCCTTACGAGTGTGATGCATGTAATACAACTTTTAGCCATTTTAGCTGTTTGAAGCGGCATTTGCTCAAGTATAACAGAGAACGGTCATATAAGTGAAATGTAATTTGATGTACAGTCAGTCTAGAATGTTAATGGATCTCATGCACATGCAACAACAGGGAGCCATAACAGTTCAATTAATGTAATATATAATGTAAATTTACTATATGCCAATCTATGTTTTGGCGGCATAACCATTTGGCATTTATTCTCTGCTAACAGACTTAAATTACGTGCATGTACCGGTAATTACGGAGATAGTTTATGTCTACACCGGATCATTCATATTCCCTTGTTTACTTTCACTCTATCATTTGCCTCGTGGCTGATATTCAAGATGCTATTATTCAGTATTTTTTATTTTAAAACAATAATTACCAGGATGCCAATAAACACCGGAATGTGTGGCGGTGCCCCTTTTATAGTTCCGCACATAGTGTCGCGGTTTGAGCCAGACATGTGATTCACAGTTAATATATTTTGTTGCTGCAACTACTGTTGAGTCTTGTACTAACTATGTGGCCTGTGTGAGTACCCACTTCTCTACATTGTATTTGGTGCAGTGTTCTCCCGTAGTAGCAATTGGTGTTTTAGTATGTTCCGCTGGGATACCGGTTGAGATCCAGCATATATATCCACACTCACATCGCTAGCTGAACCTTGTGTACACATGTATTCATGTCATTTATAATTATAGTAAACTAAATATTATGTTGTACAATATCCATACAGTTGGAAGGAACATGAATAATATTACTGTACAAACAAAGGATTCCAACTGAAAGGACCGCTATACATTTAGGGATAAATCGGACTTTATCTGCCAATGTTTTCATTGTAAATATTTCCCAAAATAGTTATGTTGTGCAATATCTAATGAGAGCCATCGGCCAGTTACTGCCCCTGCATACTCACGAAACATATGTAGGTCCTCTTAAGTTGTTTCCTTTGTTTTTACCGTTGTTTCGTTTTCACCACATGTCATCAATTTTCTTCCACTTTCTCATATTATGTTTATTATTTTACTATATCTCGACAGATATCCTACAGTATATCCAATGGGTAAACAATCTGTAATTTGTTGTTTTCATTGTAAATATTTCCCAAATAGTTATGTTGTACACTATCTAATTATCTATACAGTTGAAAGGAACACACATGTAGCAAACGCACCAATCTGTTCCGCTTATTTGCTTGTATTTACTTACAGTTGTAACATTTGTTATATTGGCTAACATAAGTGTAGCATGTATACGTTTTACCATAACATTCTTTAAAATAATTGTTAATATGTGTGTAATCAACCAATTTGTGTTTGTTATAAAATGTATCACCCACTGCTTCTATACTAAATATATAATTCGATAATACAATGAAACAAACAATTATACTCATATTTATTTTTGCACGTTTTGTTCCTAGTCACTGCCTATTGAAATGGTGTCAACGTAAGCGTGTTCAGACTCAAACCGTTAGTGACATAATTTATTTATGACGTCGTCTAAACGCGACATTCTAGTGTAATTTACCGCCTGGCCGTTTTCAGTCTAAAATAAAAAGATTATTTGTTTGTTTTAATTTACTGATCGAAATATTGTTCACTCAAGAATATCTATATACTCCGACAAAAGTTAAGCACCCCCCACCTCCTATATTGTTATCGACATATTTTTTACATCAATACTGTTGTTCTTACACTTCTTATAGGACTATATCAACGGCTCTAAAATTACTAATCAACGAAGTATTTATTCTCCTGAAAGACGTGACTATGACGTGGCAAATATGGGGTTCAAAACAGGTCCTGGAAAACCGTAAAACCCGTTTGTATTTCATGGGTTTTAGCATTGCATTAAAATGCAGTCTTCACATTTTAAGACCTTTTAAATGCAGCTAGTGTGCGTATGTGTAAGGCATACAAATTAATAAGGAGTATATCCACCGCGTTTATTGTGAAGTTCAGTAACACGCCACGTCATGCTTCGCACACGACGCCTAAGCCGTTCTTGGGGGAACTGTTGCCACTATTGTAAGATAGCATTTCTTAATTTGTAAATATTTTGACCGCGCCCATCTGTATATGAGCCGGTCCTCTATCGGCGTCGTTTTGCGAGGTCTACCTGCACATGGATGTCAGTAACATTTCCCGTTTGACGAAAACGCTGTATCAGTCGTACAATGATGCAATGGTTAACCCTGAAGTGGTCTGCCACCGTTCTATGGCTAAAACCACCGTTATTCATGCCAACATCTTCTGGTATGATTAATTTTCGCCGCACCATACCAAGTCAATAGAAAATGAAACAAAAAACTCTAAATCAAAACAAATCTAAAATAAAAAAATCAGCTTTCGTTCGCATACACACATGTATCACACACGATAGTAGTGAAACAAGTCAGGTGGTGCTTACCTTTTGTCGGAGTGTATACATAGAAAGCTAATATTGTCTAGTGTCGTCAAAAGTATTTTCTCTGTTATAGAAGCCAACACTAGATATACCACTGTATGTGGGTCGCCGTAGCTGAGTTGCTAAGATTGTTTATATCAACTCACTTGAAAACATTGCGCTATGTTGAATTCCCTAACAGAATACTGTCAGGTGAGGAAGCCATATAGCTGGTTTGCAGAAGGTTGGAGGTTCCACCCGGGTGCCCGTCTGAAATACTGTTCGGAATGAGACTCTGTGTATGTCTCCATCAATAACAGCCGAGAATCACGGCGGAATAACACTAGCTCTTCGATCCTGATGACCTACTATCTATTGATAGATGTATGCAAACCATTTTCAGTAAATTTCTACGGTGGTATGATTAGAATTGTGTCTAATATAACAAATTCTGCAAAATGGTGATGAACGGATTGTTTACAGCTACTCACAACGTGTTCAATTCCATTTCCCTGTACTGTTTACAGCCAATAACTTGCAATCACAGCTGTATGTTCAATTCCCTATCCGTGTACTGTTTACAGCCTATAACTTGCAATCACAGCTGTATGTTCAATTCCCTATCCCTGTACTGTTTACAGCCAATAACTTGCAATCACAGCTGTATGTTCAATTCCCTATCCATGTACTGTTTACAGCCAATAACTTGCAATCACAGCTGTATGTTCAATTCCCTATCCATGTACTGTTTACAGCCAATAACTTGCAATCACAGCTGTATGTTCAATTCCCTATCCGTGTACTGTTTACAGCCTATAACTTGCAATCACAGCTGTATGTTCAATTCCCTATCCCTGTACTGTTTACAGCCAATAACTTGCAATCACAGCTGTATGTTCAATTCCCTATCCATGTACTGTTTACAGCCAATCACTTGCAATCAAAGCTGTATGTTCAATTCCCTATCCGAGTACTTTTTACAGCATATCACTTGCAATCACAGCTGTATCTTTAATTCCATATCTGAGTACTGTTATAGGAAATCACTTTGGAAATGCTCAGTATTCTAGTTGTTACCACCAATATCGTACATCTTTGACTTGTACAGGAGGTGTTCGTGGGGTACGGTGTCAAATGCTTTTGAGAAGTGTAGGACGAACGCATCTATTTGGGCAGGATATTGAAGGATGTCGTGTACTGTAGTCAGAAGATGTGTTTAGCACAGGACTATTGTTTCCTCCCACAAATACGACCACATACTATATAGGCGTTCATTAGCATAAACAATAGTGATTAATACAAGTTGTTGAAGCTTGTTTTTTTGAGATCGTAAAATATTAAAGATTACGCTCAAGCAAATTATGTGATAAAATATTTTACTAGTATTTGGCGAGGTACGAGCTATGTCACGAATGTTGCTTACGTTGCTTATGTAACACGACAAGCCGGGAACATAATAGTAACTTCGCGTTGTGTTTTAAAATCAGTTTATTTCGTTCATAACCCAAGCTAGCATAGCTGAGCCTTAACGTGCGTTCTCATAATGTGTCGGAGCCACACGTCGCTATCTCTTTCTATCTCCCTCTTGCTGATTGTATCTGTCGTCCGGTATTTATAAGGATATTCTAAAAATACGTGTATAGTCATATCTTGGGGCTATTAATTAATAATGAGGCTACGAATTAATAACTGACATAAGGTGTGCAAACGTTTGATGACTATCGCTTATATTTCGTAGCTTACGGTGAAACTACGTAATAACAAGCTGAACGTGGTCCAACTTGTCCGATAGATTCTTATCACAAGGTTAAAACCAATTGTCAATAAATGACAATGTGCACATATTTAGTAGCCTATGGTTAAACTAATTATCTTGATATATACAGGTACAATATGCTCGTATTGTTACATTTACTGTCGAAATGTGCTAAGAGCTATAGACTTTCAAACCTGCTGAACGTTATTTGGGCTCTGATATTAAGAATTTCTTCGATTGACAGATGTACGGTAAGGCTTACTTATTATTTTAATACATGTTTCATACCGTTAGCTTTTATTTCAATCCACTTGTAATTATTTGTGGTAAATTATGTTATATAATGTCGAACAAATATGTTTAATCCAATATTGTGAAGGTATTCGCCTATTTTATGACGCTAGTAGAGGCAACCCTTCACGTGTAAATGTAGAATAAAGTGTTTGTTTATTATAGTGTCACCCCTATATAAAGGGCCAGCCATTCCTGCATTATGAGAAACATCCTTTTATGAACATCAGTACTTCCCGAATCATATGCTTGTATACTAGGCGCCATGCTGGTAGGCAATCGGTAACCATTATTTACCTAGTTGGTGTCTCACCGACCGGCCATATCAGAACGAATCCATGACGAGGCTCGAACCTATGACGATCTCCCGCTCCACTAGTTGGCCACTAGGTATATGTTTCCTCAACAACAACAATAATGTGTAATTGTTTTATCCCTGCAAATATATCCCCTTACATCATCGGATGTTTCCGTACATTGTCGGTATAATACACAAAGCATCAGTCCCGAGTGGTCTTATACGCGGTCGTTAGAACCCGCCTTGCTTCATGTTCGCTTCATAATGGCGACACATGATACATGATTATAACGGAGAAAGCTGCCAGTAGCTTACTGAAGTTGCAGAGTACGTATTCCTGCCCAGGAAATGTTGCACGCCCCGTCACAGCAGAATGACCTTCTAATAATTATCAATGATATCATTGAAGCATGTTCGCTCCATATCGGGGACAAGCCATAAATGATGATATCGGAGAAAACGGTCGGTCGCTTACTGCGGTTGGAGAGTACGTATTCTTGTCCAGGAAATGCGATTGTTCCACTCCCCGCCACAGAAGAATGACTTTCCAACAATAATCAGAAAATGATTGATGAGCAATAGAAGCAGAGAGAATACTATTTGGACGGTACGGTACGGAGAATCAACTTGGAAGAGTTGGATAAATGTTTACACTAAAATATGATAATTTATATCCCTTAGTAAAAATACGTCATTTGTACTCAACAAAAATGGCCATTTTGACAATCTAGGTAATTATACTACTTCTCCAAATGCGGTGGCGACATTGTATTGTTATGTTAGTTGGTTAATTATTTGTTTGTATATCTTGTCATACATCCTCTAATGGTGGTTCAACGGCTGATTCGGACTATCACTGATTCGGACCATGACTGAATCGGACTAAGCTTATTGGAGTAACATTGTATAGTTAGTTAGTTGGGTAATTATTTGTATATCTCCATTGCCATACCCTCTACTAGTGATTCAACGGCTGATTCGGACTATCACTGATTCGGACCATGACTGAATCGGAATAGGCTTATTGGAGGAACATTCTATAGTTAGTTAGTGGGGTAATTATTTGTATTTCTCCATTTCCATACCCTCTACTAGTGGTTTAACGGCTGATTCGGACTAGTCTTATTCTGACCAGATCAGTGGCTTATTCGTACCACTTACACATTTTATATTTCTTATAAATATGACTTTTGCTAAACGTTTTAGACTCTGTTGTACACTCACTGTTACACTCATTGTTGCATGATACAAACATGGATATAAATGCAAATATTCATAAATGCAAAGATAAATATGAGTGATACATAAACATAATGTCACAACGTGCATTTCGAATTACCAGTTTTTAGACAGGATTTTGGTACAACTTCCAATAGAGTGCTAAATCATTAAGAAGGCTATCAGTATCTACATCAGTTTGAAACAGCGCATGTTCACATCAGTGGGATATTTGTCCAAACACGTATATATTGGCTAACGATTTAAAGATGGAGGTGCTCATACAATCCGTTGCACTTCGAAATGTGTGTGTAGGAAATATATATATTTAATCTTTATTTCAGTAACACAGAACCTTATATCACAGCATGCAGTAAATGTAGATAACATTTGCCATTTTGCTCCTCTGCTATTTTGTTCTTGATTTCTGTCCATACACTGAGGCGAACATTTAGAATACTACAATATATTTTGTACATTGAGGATGCCAAGACAATACCAGTCCGATATCGCAATTACACGTGCAGTTTGTACTTTAAACTAAGCACGTTGACGATAGTAAATAAGATATGTACGTCCAATTGAATTTGGTAATACAATAATTAAGCTGCGACAACAGTACAACAGCAAACTAATATCTGATTTTTTCTGGATAGATGAAGGTATATTAAATTTGCTAGAAATGAATGTTAGAACAAGACGATAAAGGAAGTCTTCCATGCATGTCAATGTTTTACTACTGCAGCACCATTGCACACGAAATATTTACATATGGCATATAACTATGTTAAGCTGATACATATTTCATTGTCTGACATATACCTCAGTTGGCAAGAACGTGCCACATAGAAACTAGGTTCGTACTCCTTGTTGTTTGTTTGGTTTGTTTTAATGTCGCACCAACAGCTTAAGTCATATTGCCACCTAGGTTCGAGTCTCCACAAATGTATATATAATATATATGTTAATACTAGATATAAAATAAAGCATACATCACAGGCAATTTGATTATGAACTATATAAAACAATAATAGGGAACGGAAACAACGACAAATTAATATATATAAATGTATGATATTTGCAATTATATTAAATAAAAAACAAAACGAAAAGATGATCACCAACAATGCAGCATAACATGCGATTGGAAATCTAATATTATTGACAGGGCAACCTACTGAGCTGAATCCTTACACTTCTATGTTTAGATAAATGGAGGACCTCTCTAAAAATGTCATACGTTTAGTTTCTGATGATAATTATTCATCCAAATATTATCCGTAATTGAACCCTTTTACCCGTTTGTTTCAACGGCTGTACATGGAATAGGGGTGGCTAGTAGATCGCACACTGTATGGGAACTAGGGGCTGCTAATAGATCACACACTGGATGGGAACTAGTGGCTGCTAACAGATCGCACACGTATGGGAACTAGTGGCTGCTAATAGATCGCACACTGTATGGGAAATAGGGGCTACTAATAGATCGCACACTGTATGGGAACTAGGGGCTGCTAATAGATCGCACACTGTATGGGAACTAGTGGCTGCTAATAGATCGCACACTGGATGGAATGGGGGCGGCTAGGTTATCGCTCACTGTATAGGAGCTAGTGGCTGCTAATATATCGCCTGCTGTATATGGAATGGGGGCGGCTAGTAGAGCATTCACTGTATGGGAACTAGTGACTGCTAATAAATCGCCTGCTGTATATGGAACGGGGGTGACTAGTAGAGCATTCACTGTATAGGAGCTAGTGGCTGCTAATAAATCGCCTGCTGTATATGGAATGGGAGCGGCTAGTAGAGCATTCATTATATGGGAACTAGTGGCTGCTAATATATCGCACACTGGATGGAATGGGGGTGGCTAGTAGAGCATTCATTATATGGGAACTAGTGACAGCTAATATATCGCTGATTGTTCACTCATCTAAGCACGCTGTGTGTACATTGCTCAAAGCATGTTGCTTATATATTGTTCTACGCACGTTGTTTGCATATTGTTCTATGCATGTCGCTTGTAAATTGCTCTAAGCACGTTGTTTGTGCATTGCCCTATGCACGCTGATTGGACATTGCTCTAAGCACGTTGCTTGTACATTGCTCTAAGCACGCTGCTTGTATATTGCTCTAAAGACGTTCTTTGTACATTTCTCTAAGCACGTTGTTTGTACATTGCTCTAAGCACGTTGTTTGTACATTGCTCTAGGCACATTATTTGTACATTGCTCTAAGCACGTTGCTTGTACATTACTCTATGCATGTTGCTTGTTCATTGCTCTATGCACGTTGCTTGTACATTGCTCTATGTACGTTGCTTGTACATTGCTCTATGCACGTTGCTTGTACATTGCTCTATGCACGTTGCTTGTACATTGCACTAAGCGCGTTGCTTGTACATTGCTCTAAGTATGTTGCTTGTAAATTGTTCTAAGTACGTTGCTTGTACATTGTTCTAAGTACGCTGCTTGTACATTGCTCTAAGTACGCTGCTTGTACATTGTTCAAAGTACGTTGCTTGTACATTGTTCTAAGCACGTTGCTTGTACATTGCTCTATGCACGTTGCTTGTACATTGCTCTATGCAAGTCGCTTGTACATTGTTCTAAGTACGTTGCTTGTACATTGTTCTAAGTACGTTGCTTGTACATTGCTCTATGCACGTTGCTTGTACATTGCTCTATGCACGTTGCTTGTACATTGCTCTATGCACGTTGCTTGTACATTGCACTAAGCGCGTTGCTTGTACATTGCTCTAAGTACGCTGCTTGTACATTGTTCTAAGTACGTTGTGTGTACATTGCTCTATGCACGTTGTTTGTACATTGCCCGCCTTCGTGGTCGAGTGATTAAGGTCGCTGACTTGTATAGCACTGCAACCTATCATCACTGATGGTCACGAGTTCGAGCCCTGCTCAGACCGTGTCTCATTTATTTGAAAAAGTTGGCAGTTTCTTACGGAGGATGGTGCACCCAAGTACTTGTTAACCGTTGTAGCCTGCCCAGGAAAGGTGTTGTTAGGTAAACTGCCTGCCGGCGATATAGCCCAAAATGGTGCTGATGCAGGCGTAAAGCCCGAAATATAAAAATATAACAATTGTACATTGCTCTAAGCATATTGCTTGTACTAAGAACATTGAATGTATCATTAATATTCGTCTCATTCGGCGTATTCTCCGTTCTTGTTTCTTCATATTTTTGTAATCGTTTTTCCTGTACATCTGTTTCAAAATCAATACCCTCGATTCTAACTATATACATGTATGTTTTATGCTTATTTATCGTCGCTACCGGTTACCCATATGAGCGACGCTTCCTAACATTAGTCATGTTAGATGTGTCGAAGATTTTTGGGTGATAGTGCAATGATACAGACAGAGGCCCATTCCAGGGAATCCACTCCTCCTGTTCATTTACGTGCAAGATGTAAAGCACCGTCACGAGAACTCTTTTTAATGTCCATCTGAAAGACTGGTAATTGTATTAGGGTCAGACGTATGCTCGTACCTGCGATTCCTGCATTATCAGTATATTAACATAACAGTTGACCAGTAGGTATTTGTGTCTTCACCAACAACAACAAGCCGTACATTATTAGTTAATTTAATTGTCCGTGCAAAGATATCCCAGTACATTATCGAATGTTCCACTACCCGCCACAGCAGAATGACCTCCCAACAATAATCAGAAAATGATTGATGGGCAGTGGGAATAATAAATAATACCATTTGGAGGGTACGGTACAGAGAATAGACCAGTAAGAGTTGGATACATTTTTACATTATAATATGATCACTTATATCCCTTAGTAAAAATACGCCGTTTGTACTCAATAAAAATGGCCAATTGGACAATTTATTAATAGGTAATTATACTAGTCCCCAAATGCATTTATACGGTGACGACATTGGAGAACATTGGATAGTTAGTTGGGTAATTATTTGTTTGTATATATACATTGCAATACATTCTACAGGTTGTTCAACGGCTGATTCGGACTGAGCTTATTCGGACCAGATCAGTTGTTTATTCGGACCGCTCACACCGTTAACGATATCTAGAGGCAGCAAACGAAATATACAATGGGCAGTAATCTTGAAACAATTGGCAGTAATATGGACATTAGGGTTGGTATTAAATTTGATCTTCAATTTAAGAGTATTCTAATTTTCACCTTTAGTGTACTGGGGTTGTTTTCCAATAAAATTAGTATCTGCTGTCGCCTGAATATATTTCATGATTAGAACACTTCGAGTAATAAATTATTAATTCAAAATTTCAGGAAACCCATACAGAGCATGTAGCATTCTACATTTACTTATAAAAAATAAGTTTGTATATTTTTAATTGAGTAAAAAAGGCCAACACAACCAGTGATCACAACCCGTGATCACAACAACAATCTGGCTAAAATGTTATGTCGCAACAAAAAGAGAGTACTTTTGGTGTTGAAGTTAACGGTTAATACGACCCCATTAAGTAATAACATTTAATCTCTTTTTTTACTCATACGGTCCTTTTTTATTCTGTGGCTCCAGTATTCTGTTAAATTACTACCAAACCCAAAGTATTTAATTTTATAACGTCGTCGCTATTTTCAAGTCAGTACCGTAACGAATGACTGTAATTTTCTCTATCTCTCGGCTTGTGTTATTACGTCACTATAAAGTCACGTGGTACAATCAAAGTAGACATGGCGCCATCATTGGAACAGAGAGCGATGTGATTGAAGTAAGTTTTTAAATTGTTTAGCTAATTATAGTTCCGAAAGTCTAAAGTATGTTTATTCAGAATCAGTACCGTAACCCAAGATTTGCATCTAACTAAAAATTTGGAGTACAATTTAATATTATGGGTGCATAGAGTAGGATTACACCTTGCCCTTGGAATCAACACAGCCGCTGATACTCCATGAGGCAAGAAGAGAATCGATAACTCGTGTAGATATGCGTCAGTACCGTAACATAAGTACCGTAACACAAGGATGTGTAACGGTACTGATCATTCGTTATGGTACTGATTAAATTCATAAGTGTATTTATGGTATAGGTATATAATAAGTAGTTATAAACAAATACAAAGAACATAGTTTTATGTTTGTTCTTAAATTTCAAATATAGATCTATGCTGTGAAATAAAGCTTTCAAATTTTAAATTTTTTCACAGGTAGATCTATTAAATATTTCAAAGATGCCTCACAAAAAAGCAAACCGTATATCAGGAAAGGAAAGGCAGCGGAGATGGCTAGAAAGGAAAAAAGCGGACACTGAATCACATGAAAAGTATCTCCAGGCAGAAAGAGATCGCTATGCACAACGCAAGCTAGCTGGAAAGCGTAAGGCTATCGCCGATATGACACCACGTGAACAGCGCAAGCAGCGTAAAAAATGGGTTAAACACCAGAAGGACTATCGAGAACGACAGACGGCGGTCACAGAATGGCAGAAGGCGGCTGCAACCTTCATAACGCCACCTTCCAGTCCATGATCTGATGTTGCACCACAGCCAAGTAGTAGCAACAACAAGGTTCGGGGCCGTAAGCAAGTCCGTCGTGATCGCGCTAAAGCTTACAGGAAAATTGAGAAGCTGACCGTTAACTTATACCATTCTCAGTTAGCTACAAAACGAGTTCAAAAGCGCTATGAGAGGGCCGTTAAGAAACATTTAAACGAACATGAAACTGGAACTCCAAACTCAAAATCAAAAACAATTATTCAATCTGGCAATTAACGTAAAATTCAGAAATGTCTCACATTTTCACTCAGCCTTCAGCATAGCATCAGAGAAATATACCGCAATCTTAAAACGCAGCGGGAAAAGCAACTTCTGAGAAAGGTATTCTGTAGTTCATACCTCAGGAAATATCGCCTAATAAAACATGCTGAAAAAGCCTTGGGTATTTCAAGGAATATTATAAAACCTGGTGAATTTGATAGAAAACGCCGTCGTGACCGACACTCAGATGAGATTGTAAATGCTATCAATGCCTTTTTTCTGAGAGACGATAATAGAACAATGCGTCCCGGATAAAGGGACACAGTGACTAGATCCAAGCCGAAAAAGCAGAAACGCTATCTTTCTGACTCCATGTTAAGTCTACATCAAAAGTTTGTTTTTGAGAACCCTACATTACGCATTTCCTATCCATTCTTCTGTCAGCAAAAGCCATTTCTGGGTTGACACCTGTTTTTTGTGGGATTATTGCATCTATCCCTAACCACTTATAACAAGACATTATCTTTCTGATCAGATATTATTGTGGCATATACCACAACATATTCTCATAACTACATTGATATACCACAACATATTCACTTAACTAGTCGGACATACCATAACATATTCTCATAACTACCCAGATATACCACAAAACATTCTCATACCTACGCGGATATACCACAACATATTCTTTTAACTGCATTGATATACCACAACATATTCTCATAACTACGCGGACATACCATAACATATTATATTAACTACGCGGATATACCACAACATATTCTCATAACTACCCAGATATACCACAACACATTCTCATATCTACGCGGATATACCACAACATATTCTTTTAACTACCCAGATATACCACAACATATTCTCATAACTACGCGGATATACCACAACATATTCTCATAACTACCCAGCTATACCACAACATATTCTCATAACTACGCAGATATACCGCAACATATTCTCATAACTACGCGGATATACCACAACATATTCTCATAACTACGCAGATATACCACAACATATTCTCATAACTACGCAGATATACCACAATGTATTCTCGTAACAGTTTTAACTACGCAGATATACCGCAACATATTCTCATAACTATGCAGATATACCATAACATATTCTCATAAATACGCGGATATACCACAACATATTCTCATAAATGCGCGGATATACCACAACATATTCTCATAACTATGCGGATATACCATAACATATTCTCTTAGGTACGCGGATATACCGCAACATATTCTCATAACTACGCAGATATACCGCAACATATTCTCATAACTACGCAGATATACCGCAACATATTCTCGAAACAGTTATATCTACGCGGATATACCACAACATATTCTCATAACTATGCGGATATACCACAACATATTCTCATAACTACGCAGATATACCACAACATATTCTCATAACTACGCAGATATACCACAACATATTCTCATAACTACGCAGATATACCACAACATATTCTCATAACTACGCAGATATACCACAACATATTCTCATAACTACGCAGATATACTACAACATGTTCTCATAGCTACGCGCATAACACGAACGCTTTGATGAAACCATGTATCTAAAAATAGATATGATAATGAATGCAACTGAGTAAATTATTTTATGAGAATTAAGTAACAACTTATCTACTTATGAGTTATGAAATTATCCAATACTATTTGACTGGAAAATTATCCAATACTATTTATATTCATGATATAGTAATAGTGTGTGTTGTTACTGATTTTAAACATAGAGGATATTTGTGTTTAAATACTTATTATTTCCAATGATTTCGGATAATATTATAGTTGTTCTCATATTTAATTCATTTTAACTTGCTCTATCGGGTGCCTCATTTCTATTCAATACACAACCGCACAATCACTCGTTTTAGTGTGAAGGACCTTAAGACAATTCGATCATTTATTGGAAAAAATAAAAGAAAACACCCCATCCAAATAAAACAGTGGTAACAGATACATTATGATCATTGTGTGTGAATATTTTTACGTTTATTTATCGCCGCTTGCACATATGATTTATTTTGAAAGTATTTCTGTATGTCGAACTTGTGTATTTATGTTGCTTGTCAGCGTTCTATCTGATTACAGTCAAACCGTTGTTATTGGTCACCTGTATCGCTAGTAACAAACTGATGTTTTTGTTATGGATTTTAGTAAAGCGTTTGACAAGGTTGATCACAACAAACTAATATACAAACTTAATTAGCTGGGTGTCCACCCCCTGGTATCACGGTGGATCAAGTCATTCCTAAAGGGCCGATCCGAAAATGTAGTTGTGGATGGCTGCACTTCTGATACACTGCCTGTCATCTCTGGGGTCCCGCAAGGCTCTGTCGTAGGACCTTACCTCTTTCTAGCCTACATTTAATGACCTCCCCAACTCCTTCAATAGTAAAGCTAGACTGTTCGCAGATGACACCATAAAACATTTATTGTATCTCACAGTAAAAACCGCCTCTGATGCACAAATATTCTCCAAAGTGACCTCAATTCTGTTGAACAATGGAAACGGGACTTGTCCATGTATTCAATACAGACAAGTGTGAAGTGCTGAGAATAACTCGCAAAAGAAAACGACTTATTTTCCCTTACACACTCCATAGCATGGTACTAAAATCAAACGATGCCGCCAAATATCTAGGTGTTAAAATTAGTAAAGATTTAAACTGGTCTACCAACATAAACAACTTCTGCTCCAAAGCTACTAATTCTCTCAGATTTATCAAAAGGAATGCAAAGACCGGTAAGAAGAAGGTCAACGAAACACCTTATAACACCTATGTACGTCCTCTACTCGAGTATTGCTCAAACGTCTTGTACCCCTGGCAAAACTCTCTCACCTACAAAGCAGAAAGAGTGCAAAAATCACCCGCACGCATGTCTGCAATGACTATAACCATACAAGCAGTGTAACAAAAATGATCAATTCCCTGAACTGGCAAACACTTGAATATTGACGCATACAATCATCAGTAAAATACCTATATAAAATCAAAATAAATTTGGTATGCGCCGACCAAAACCACATAACAGATACAAGGAACCTGAACTACTTAATTCCTAAGTCCCGAACCCAATACCATATAAACTCCCAAACTAATACGTCTCTGGAATGGCATCCCCTACTATGTACAGTCCAGCCGCAGCTTAACCGTTTTTGCTGAGCGGTTGGCCACGGTACCACTAATGTAACATGATGTATGTTTTTAACCTTAGTATGTAGTTCTTTTAACACTCTCTATTTCACTAATTGAGATGTTTAACCACTGTCCTTGACAACCACCTCCATGTCATACTAGTGTCTGAGTGTTGGGAGTACTATGTAGAACTAGAATGTAGAACTTAAGCAGCCAGTTTCCAGATTCTCAATATGTTGTTTTATTATGCATTTGAACTCTATGAAGCAGCCACCAATAAATTATCAACAAGAAAACAGGATAGTGGGTATTGCTCGTAAAATAAAACACAACTGGCGACACATATATTGTTCTACCAGCTACCGTATCTGCCGACGCATACACTGGTCTACCATCTACCGTATCTGGCTACGTATATATTGTTCTACCATCTACCGTATCTGGCGACACATATATTGTTCTACCATCTACCGTATCGGGCGACGCATATATTGTTCCACCATCTACCGTATCTGGCGACGTATATACCCTAAGTTATACAATATGAGGTGAATATCCCATTCGTTGAACATGGCTGCTCACGATGGTGATGATGATGATGATGATATGGTCAGTATGACCGAATTATGACTTTATACAATAAGCGGTTGGAATGGCCAATAACTATTTGAAAAGTGCACATATGGCTTGTAAATATTTAATATGTTGTTTATTTCCAGGAGATGAAACGGATGTTAAAAAGATCTAGATGGGTTCATTTATTTAAATATTTGTGCTATGAACATATTCATGTTCGTCCATTTCGGATCATCAATTTAATATTCACTAGAAAAACAGTCGAGGAAATATCATCGGTTCCCTTATTTAATTAAGGAATTCTTCATATATGCTCATTATTTTCAAAATGTGAACTCGATGTTAGAAAGATGTTATGCTGTATAAGAACTTATCAATCTTGTCAATTCATATGCATATAGTGCGAATAAAGGATGTATTAACATAATCTATGGATTCTCACAATGTCTAGAAGAATAATGCAGGACATCACCATTCAAGTACGGCCACATGAGTGTGAAACATGTAGAAAGACTTTCAATCATTCTAGCCATTTAAAGCAGCAAATGCTCATACATACTGGAGAACGACCGTATGTGTGTGAAATATGTAATAAAGCGTTCAGTCAATCTGGAACTTTAAAGCCACATATGGTCATACATACTGGAGAACGACCGTATGTGTGTGAAAAATGTAATAAAGCGTTAAGTCATTCTAGCCATTTAAAGCAGCATATGCTCATACATACCGGAGATCGACCACATGCGTGTGGAATGTGTAATAAAGCTTTCAGTCAGTCTGGATATTTAAAGCAACATATGCTCATACATACCGGAGAACGACAACACGAATGTGAAATATGTAATAAGGTTTTCAGTCGTTCTAGCCATTTAAATCAGCATATGCTCATAAATTCCGGAGATCGACCACATTCGTGTGGAATGTGCATTAAGACTTTTAGAAATTCTGGAAATTTAAAGCATATGCTCATACAAACCGGAGAACGACCACACGAGTGTGAAATATGTAATAAGGCTTTCAGTCATTCTAGCCATTTAAAGCAGCATATGCTCATACATACTGGAGAACGACCGCATTCGTGTGAACTATGTAATAAAACTTTCATTCAGTATAGCCATTTAAAGCAGCATATGCTCATACATACTGGAGAACGACCGCATGCGTGTGGAATGTGTAATAAAGCTTTCAACCATTCTAGCCAATTAAACCGGCATATGTTCATACATACTGGAGAACGACCACATGCGTGTGGAATGTGTAATAAGGCTTTCAGCCACTCTAGCTATTTAAAGCAGCATATGCTCATACATACCGGAGAAATATGCAATACAACGTTTACCTAGTCCTCTAATAAGAAGCAGCACCTGCACATTTATACCGGAGAACGGTGACACGAGTATGGAATATGTAATACGACTTTAAACGTTCCCATGCGCACACATACTGGAGAAATGCCACACGAGTGTGATACATGTAATACAACTGTTATCCATTTTGTCAGTTTGAAGCTGCACTTGCTCAAGTATAACAGAGAACGGTCATATAAGTGGAATGTAATTTGATTTACTGTCAGTCTAGAATTTGTATGGATCTCGTGCACATTCATATTGGAGAACGGTCAAATGAATTGAGTAATACGTATTTATGAAGATGTTCCTACAGCCCAGCGAATTAAAGAAGCACATTTACATACTTTCCGCAGAACGTCTACATGAATGTTCATGTATATCAATATATTTGAATAATGTATACATGTGAAGAGGAACATATATGGAATTCTGTAAGCTATATATAGCGTGCATAACATTCGGTGTGCTAAATATCTAAGACGGCAATGAGTTGATCTGGCAGTTTCAAACAGCACACGAGTGTGAACTGTGTACACACACGTATAGACTTTAACAGATGGACTCTCTCATACATTCCTTTGCTTTTGAGATGAGTTTGCTGCAGTAAATGTATATTTATTTAGTCTTTATTTCAGTCTGGTATATACATCATATTTTCAACACAATGTGTCATATATTATAAACAAATATAACAACATACTCTAAACATTTGTTTATTGACATAATTATTTCAGTGCGAATTGGATTCAATGTTAAATTATCTTTATTTATTTTAACGAAACACAACAATCATATCAACAGTGACCCATAACAGTTGAATTAATGTAATATATAATGTAAATTTACTATATCCCAACAAAGGATTCGAACTGAAAGGACCGCTATACATTTATGGATAAATCGGACATTATCTGCCAATTTCCCAAATAATTGTGTTGTACAATATCGTATGAGAGCCAGCGGTCAGCTACTGCCCCTGCATACTCTCGAAACATATGTAGGTCCTCTTATGTTGTTTCCTCTGTTTGTATCGTTATTTCCTTTGCACAACATGCCATCATTTTTCATCATCCACGTTCTCATATTATGTTTATAATGTTACTATATCTCGACAGATATCCTACAGTATATCCAATGGATAAACAATCTGTACTTTTGTTGTTTTCATTGTAAATATTTCCCATATAGTTATGATGTACAATTATATCTAATTATCTATATAGTTGGAAGGAACACACATGTACCAAACACACCAATCTGTGTCCGCTTGTTTGCTTGTATTTACTTACTGTTGTAACAAGTTTTATAATTGCTAACAGAAGTGTAACATGTATACGTTTTACCATAACATTCTTTAAAATAATTGTTAATATGTGTGTAATAAACCAATTTGTGTTTGTTATAAAATCTGTCGATTTTCTATTGAAATCCAACATCCAAATGTGTGCACCCACTGCTTCTATACTGAACATATAATTCGATAATACACTGAAACAAACAATTATTCTCATATTTATTTTTACAAGTTTTGTTCCTAGCCACTGTGTATTGAAATTGTGTCAACATGAGCGTGTTCATACACAAACCGTTAGTGACGTCACTTATTTATGAGGTCGCCTAAACGCGACATTCTAGTGTAGTTTAAAAAGATAATGTGTTTGTTTAAGGGACTGATCGAAATATAGTTCGCTCAAGAAGCACCACCGACACAAGTTAAGCATCCCCCTATATTTTTATCGACATATTTTTTTACATTTATACTGTTATTCTTCTTATAGGACTATATCAACGGTTCTAAAGTTACCAATCAATGAAGTATTTATTCTCCTGAAAGACGTGACTATGACGTGGCAAATATGGGGTTCTAAACTGGCGCTGAAAAACCGTATAACCAATTTGTCTTTCGTGGACGTTTTTAACATAGCATGAAAATGAAGTCTTCAACTTTTAAGAACGTTTAAATGCAGCTATTGTGCGTATGTGTAAGGCATACAAATTAATAACGAGTATATCCACCGCGTTTATTATGAAGTTCAGTAACACGCCACGTCATGCTTCGCACACGACGCCTAAGCCGTTCTTTGGGGAACCGTTGCCAATATTGTAAGATAGCAGTTCTTAATTTGTCAATATTTTGAAATTTTGGATTGCGTTGGTTAATTGTCGTCCATGAACATTGAACTGTCAGCCAACTCATGATTGTCGACATGGGGGACTAGGCATGGAGCTAGCACATTGTCACTGTACTTTTGGCCTGTCAGATTACCATCAAGAACGTACAAGTTCAACTTACAGTGAAAGGCAAAACATCCCCAGACAGTTACACCCTCACCTCCAAAAGCAGTTGTGCCCAAAATGTGGTTGCCCTAAAATGAAGTGTTTCGCTGGCGCTAAACCCTTGAACGACCGTCGGTAGGACGTAACATAAAACGACTTGCATCAGACCAGTAGACAAGTCTCCATGTGTGAGTCACCCCAAATGTTCATGTAACCAGTCAAATCGAGAATGGCGATGGGGTAATGTCAGATAATGTCAACGTTTTATGGGTCGTCATGCTCGCATTCCGTGATTGTCAGGGCGTCTGATTACAGTGCGTGTGCTAATGTGGCCCCCAAACGCTAATTTACCACGAAGTGCACCAGCTGTACTGAACGGCCGTTACCGAGCCCGTATGGATATGAGCCGGTCCTCTCTCGGCGTCGTTTTGCGGTGTCTACCTGCAAGTGGAAGTCAGTAACATTCCCCGTTTGACGAAAACACACGATAATAAGTCAATAGAAAATGAAACTTAAAACTCTAAATACAAAGAATCAGCTTTCGTTCGCAAACACAAATGTTGGCACTTTGCAAACCATGTCATATACACATAAATAAAAGTCGATATATAACCTGTTTCACAGGTAAGTAAGGATGTGTGTACATGTAACGACAACAGCAAACCGAAATAAGTTCATTATTAGAAAAAAGATAGCATTGAAGCAAGTCAAGTGATGCTTAACTGTTGTCGGAGTGTATACATAGAACGGTGATATTGTCGTAAAATTATTGTCTCTGTTATAGAAGCCAACACTAGATATACAGATATACCACTGTATGTGGGCCGCCGTAGCCAAGCTGTTAAGATTGTTTATATCAACACTCTTGAAATCATTGCGCTATGTTCAATACCCTAACCGAATACTGTCAGGTGATGAAGCCATATAGCTGGTTTGCAGAAGGTTGGAGGTTCCACCCAGGTGCCCGTTTGAAATACTGTTCGGAATGAGACTCTGTGTATGTCTCCAACAATAACAGCCGAGAATCGCGGCGGAATAACACTAGCTCTTCAATCCTAATGAACTACTTTTGACAGATGTATGCAAACCATTTTCAGTAAATTTCTAGGGTGGTATGATTAGAATGTTGTTTCATCGTCGTCAGTCTTCCTCATATTGCTATTTTCAAAACACTTCATAATAATTATTGCGCTTAAGTCAAAGTGAGTGCAAAAATTTAGAGAGGGCAGTAATTTAGATTTCTGTTTATAACAAGAAACGGAGTTTAACTCTCATTTAGCATATAATGCAATTAATGGGATTTATTACAGTAAGCATTGAGAAATATGAAACTTAGCTGCAATGGGCGGTTGTGGTTGGAGTTTGAAGGCATGATCGACAGTAAACTGCTGTAATATCTTGCAATGCAATCGGGATATACTCGTTCTTGTCGACGTATATCAATACTAGCTTCATCTGTCAGCCGCAATATTTAACGAAAATGCTCCTAATACCAACAATTCTGTTTGTGTAGACACTATAATTATTAATACATATACATTGAACACGCGTGATGTGCTTACAGTGTATATAATAATCACAATTAGTTTATACACATTTATTTTAGCTCGATTGCGAAACAATTTATTTCAACTCCTTTCATCAGACCAATAGACCAGTCTCCATGTGCGCTTAGTCTACCCCAAATGTTCATGTAACTAGTCATATCGAGCATGGCGATGAGGTAATGTCAACTGTGGACGTCGTCGTGCTCGCATTCCCTGATTGTCGAGGCGTCTGATTACAGTACGTGTGCTAATGTGGCCCCCAAACGCTAAATTACCACGATGTGCTCCCGCTGTACTGAACGCCCGTTACCGCGCCGCCCGTCTGGTGTACTGAACGCCCGTTACCGCGCCGCCCGTCTGGTGTACTGAACGTCCGTTACCGCGCCGCCCGTCTGGTGTACTGAACACCTGTTACCGCGCTGCCCGTCTGGTGTACTGAACGCCTGTTACCGCGCCGCCCGTCTGGTGTACTGAACGCCTGTTACCGCGCCGCCCGTTTGGTGTACTGAACGCCCGTTACCGCGCCGCCCGTCTGGTGTACTGAACGCTCGTTACAGCGCCGCCCGTTTGGTGTACTGAACGCTCGTTACCGCGCCGCCCGTCTGGTGTACTGAACGCCTGTTACCGCGCCGCCCGTCTGGTGTACTGAACGCCCGTTACCGCGCCGCCCGTCTGGATATGAACTGATCCTCTCTCGGCGTCGCTATGTGATATCTACCTGCACGTGGAGGTCAGTAACATTCCCCGTTTGACGAAAACGCTACTTCAGTCGTACAATGATGGAATGGTTAACTCTGTCGTGGTATGCCACCCAGCTATGGCTGAAACCACCGTTATACATACCAACAGCTTTCCACATTTTTGGTATGGTTAATTTTTGCCGCACGATACCAAGTCAATAGAAAATGAAACTTAAATCTCTACATACAAAATATCAGCTTTCGTTCGCAAACACAAATGTTGAAAAGTACAACCGGCACTATACACACACTGTCATATACACATAAACACACAACAATCGACCAATAATCTGTATCACAAGTAAGTATGTGTGTACAGGTAACGAAAAGAGCAAACCGGTTTGAAATAAGTTCATTATTAGAAAAGATGGTATTGAAACAAGTCAAGTTGTGCTTAATAAACAAATTGCATACCACCATGATATCAATGTACCGGTAGCTACTACATGTACTCTCTAACCTACTTACACATACAAGTAGGTAACAACATACCAGTAAAATACCAAAACAAAAACAACATCTGCACATACATACCGGAGAAAGTCTAAATTACACAACAACTCAGTAGTAGCAATAACTAGTTATGCGATATTACTAACAACCCAACGTACATGTCTACCATTACGCTTAATTAATCTAATCATAATTAATTGTACTCCGATACTAGACTACCATTCCTCCCCTGGTTCAAAAAGTTATGTGACCCCACAGGTCAATACAATCAATAAAACATATTTACAGGTTGAGGTTTATCATATGTATTAGATTAAAATATTATACATAAAATTTCAACATTCCACAATTTCATTTCATAATCGCTTCAAATAATCTGTGCGCCATTTCTCCACCAACTCTGTCCAACATACCTGATGTTACTAGATCGTCCATAGCTTTCCGTTTGGCATCTTTCAGTACCATCTGACCCATGTAGAAATCGTCATACATCGTGTGTGTCTTTCTGTCCCTAATGGATCGTCTGGGTGGCGGTACATGTTTTGGAGGAGCTGTTTGTACAACTTCTACAAACTCTCTTGTATCTGTTTCTGTATCAACCTCTTCTGTAATAATATCTTCAACATCCTCTTCACGCGTATCATCTGTGTTCTCCAAGTATTCTACCCTTTCCAACTGACGTCCTGGTTCTTCTAACTCTGATTCACTTTGTTGAAGGCTTTCTACATCTTCAACAATATCAATTTCAGTCTCAGTGTTCACTGGACCGTCTTAATCAATCGCTTCTATCAAATCTGCACCGTTTTCTGTAACATTCTGACTCATATGCATCCCAGAGTTAACTATACAGTTCTCTGTATTTCCATGACTTGCATAAGTCTCAGCATTATCAATAGAGTTATGTGCATGTCTATCTCTCGTATCTGTTTATACAGTTGCAACTACAATTTAGACGTATAACCACAAGTACAATCATTATTACATTCATGGTTGCATGATACAAACATGAATATAACCACAAGTACAATCATTGTTACACTCATTGTTGCATGATACAAACATGGATATAAACACATGTACACTCATTGTTACACTCATTGTTGCATGATACAAACATGAGTATAACCACAAGTTCAATCATTGTTACACTCATTGTTACATGATACAAACATGGATATAAACACATGTACAATCATTGTTACACTCATTGTTGCATGATACAAACATGGATATAAATGCAAGTACAATCATTGTTACACTCATTGTTGCATGATACAAACATGGATATAAAGACAAGTACAATCATTGTTACACTCATTGTTGCATGATACAAACATGGATATAAGCACAAGTACAATCATTGTTACACTCATTGTTGCATGATACAAACATGGATATAAATGCAACTATTCATAAATGTTAAATATTAGTGTTCCAATACATGCGTAGACAATGTAGTATCACAACGAGCTTTTCGAATATCCAGTATGCTATATACATGGATAGAGGCTGCTTTACCGTTACGCTGATTTTGGTAAAACCATATTTCAATGAGATAATTGCCATTGAATCCACATGAAATTGTATTAGAACGTTGGCATTTAATCGGACAATAAGATTATAGACCGGGCCGTCTTGTTTGAAACGTTTGCTCTAATATGTCCTGTTAACAAGTATATATTCAAATACATTTTTGAATCAAATACTCGTGAGGAATTGTCTGATGTAACTAATTTTATTTTAGTGCAATTGTGTTAATTTATGACACAAATACCTAAACATGAATCATGTGTAGCATATATATTGTAATCATTGAACATGTATACGTTTACAGCGGCTCTATATACTCTGATATACGCTGATCATACTTTGAGTAGTTCACAAGGGCGGGGAGGGCTGTAAATAATGTTGTTATAACTTGTAGCCCAACCCATTTGCTTTTTTTCCCTTGACAAAACAAATGTAACGTATACTGCAATCATATAATTACATATTAATCTCTGAATTGTTCTTAGAATTGTATGTATATATGTAATGTATTGTATGGAAAAAAATGCAATAAAATATTATTAACAGTAGTTCACATTCTCGTAGGATTCTGATTGACACATCTCTTTTCTTACGAGTCTCTCGCTCTTTTCATCAATGTACAGACATGATAACGCGGAATCGTTTGTCGCCCTAGCAATCAACCGGCAACATGTGACCGTATAGTACGCCACCAAGCGACTGTGCACGCTTTTTTCGTGCAGCAGTTGAGTAACTGAGATACCATAAAACACGGCTATTTAGCAGCAATGGTGTCTTAATAAATTTTCACATTCCTAATTACTAAATGTTGTTTTATTATGCATTTGAACTATATGAAGCAGCCACAAATAAATTATCAACAACAAAATAGAATAGTGGGTATTGCTCGTAAAATAAAACACAACTGCCTACGCATAAACTGTTCTACCATCTACCGTAGCTGGCGACGTATAGATTGTTCTACCAAATACCATATCTGGCGACGTATAAATTGTTCTACCATCTACCGTATCAGGCGACGTATATATTGTTCTACTAAATACTGTATCTGGCGACGTATAATTATATTGTTCTACCAAATGCCATACCGGGCGACGTATATATTGTTCTACCAAATACCGTATCGGGCGACGTATATATTGTTCTACCATATACCGTATCTGGCGACGTATATACCCTAAGTTATTCGATATGAGGTGAATATCCCATTCGTTGAACATGGCTACTCATGATGGTGATGATGATGATGATGATGATGATGATGATGATGTGGTCAGTATGACCGAATTATGACTTTATATAATACGCGTTTTTAATGGCCAATAACTATTTGAAAAGTGCATTTATGGCATGGATATATTTAATATGTTGTTTACTTCCAGGAGATGAAACATGATGTTTACAGATCTAGATGAGTTCATTTATTTAAGTATTTGTGCTATGAACATATTCATGTTCGTCCATTTCGGATCATCAATTTAATATTCACTAGAAAAACAGTCGAGAAAATATCATCAGATCCCTTATTTAATTAAGGAACTCTTCATATATGCTCATTCTTTTCGAAATGGGAACTCGATGTTAGAAAGATGTTATGCTGTATAAGAACTTATCAACCTTGTCAATTCATATCATGTAGTGCGAATAAAGGATGTATTCACATAATCTATGGATTCTCACAATGTCTAGAAGTATAATGCAGGACATCACCATTCAAGTACGGCCACATGAGTGTGAAACATGTAGAACGACTTTCAGTCATTCTAGCCATTTAAAGCTGCATATGCACATACATACTGGAGAACGACCGTATGTGTGTGAAATATGTAATACAGCTTTCAGTCTGTCTGGAACTTTAAAGCAACATATGCTCATACATACTGGAGAACGACCACATAGGTGTGAACTATGCAATAAGGCTTTCAGTCATTGTAGCATTCTAAAGCAGCATATGCTCATACATACCGGAGAACGACCACATGCGTGTGGAATGTGCATTAAGACTGTTAGAAATTCTGGAAATTTAAAGCAGCATATGCTCATACATACTGGAGAACGGCCACATCAGTGTGGAATATGTAATAAGGCTTTCAGTCATTCTAGCCATTTAAAGCAACATATGTTCATACATACTAGAGAATGACCACATACTTGTGCAATATGTAATACGTCATTCCGGGCAACGACCATATGAGTAGGAAATATGTAATAATGCTTATATTCAGTCTGGCCATTTAAAGCGGCACATGCACATACATACTGAAGAACAGCCGCATTAATGTGAAATATGCAATAAAGCGTTTACCTAGTCCTCTAATTTGAAGCAGCACATGTACATTCATACCGGAGAACGGCGACACGAGTGTGGAATATGTAATACGGCTTTAAACGTTCGCATTCGCATATATACTGGAGAAATGCCACACGAGTGTGATACATGTATGTAATACAACGTTTAGCCATTTTTGGCAGTTTGAAGCTGCACTTGCTCAGGTATAGCAGAGAACGGCCATATAAGTGAAATGTAATTTGATTTACAGGCAATCTAGAATTTTAATGGATCTCGTGCACATTCATATTGGAGAACGGTCAAATGAATGAGTAATACGTATCTATGAAGATGTTCCTTCAGCCCAGCGAATTAAAGAAGCACATTCACAACTTTCCGCAGAACGTCTACATGAAGGTTCATGTATGTCAGATATTTGACTAGTGTATAAATGTGAAGAGGAACATATATGGAATTCCGTAAGCTAAATATAGCGTGCATAACATTCCAACTGCTAAATATCTAAGACGGCAATGAGTTGATCTGGCAGTTTCAAACAGCACATGAGTGTGAACTGTGTACACACACGTATAGACATTAACATATGGACGCTCTCATACATTCCTATGCTTTTGAAATGAGTTTGCTGCAGTAAAAATATATTTATTTAGTCTTTATTTCAGTCTGGTATATACATCATATTTTCAACACAATGTGTCATACATATAAAGAAATATAACAGTATCTCAACACTTGTTTTTTGACATAATTATTTCAGTGCGAATTGGATTCAATGTTAAATTATCTTTATATATTTTAACCAAACATAACAATCGTAACAACATGGAGCCATAACAGTTGAATTAATGTAATATATAATGTAAATTTACTATATGCCAACAAAGGATTCCAACTGAAAGGACCCCTATACATTTAGGGATACATCGGACTTTATCTGCCAATTCTTTCATTGTAAATATTTCCCAAATAGTTATGTTGTACAATATCTAATGAGAGCTATCGGTCAGTTACTGCCCCTACATACTCTCGAAACATATGTAGGTCCTCTTAAGTTGTTTCCTCTGTTTTTATCATTGTATCTGTTGCACTACATGCCATCAATTGTCTTCCACTTTCTCATATTATGTTTATTATGTTACTATAACTCGACAGATATCCTACAGTATATCCAATGGGTAAACAATCTGTAATTTATTGTCTTCAGTGTAAATATTTGCAAAATAGTTCTGTTGCACACTATCTAATTATCTATACAGTTGGAAGGAACACACATATAGCAAACGCACCAATCTGTTCTGCTTATTTGCTTGTATTTACTTACTGTTGTAACAGGATTGTGCTATATTTGCTAATAGAAGTGTAGCATGTATGCGTTTTACCATAACATTCTTTAAAATAATTGTTAATATATGATTAATAAACCAAATTGTGTTTGTTATAAAATCTGTCGATTTTCTATTGAAATCCAACATTGGCTACACTACACGTGTCATTCACCAGCCAGTAATATGACAGGAAATGTTGCAAGTGCTAACTATTTGTAAACTTGAATGGTAACGGTCATTGGCTACACATCACGTGTCACTCACCAGCCAGTAATATGATAGGAAATGTGGCAAGTGCTAACTATTTGCAAACTTGAGTGGTTACGGTCATTGGCTACACATCACGTGTCACTCACCAGCCAGTAATATATTACAGGAAATATGGCAAGTGCTAACTATTTGTAATCTTGAGTGGTTACGGTCATTGGCTACACATCACGTGTCACTCACCAGCCAGTAATATGACAGGAAATATGGCAAGTGCTAACTATTTGTAAACTTGAGTGGTTACGGTCATTGGCTACACATCACGTGTCACTCGCCGCTGTTCGAATCCCAAATGGAAGCTCGACCTAATTCGTTTAATTTGAAACAGCTAGTTATAATAATGGTTACCGATACCCTACTAGCATGGCGCCTGGCAAACACACATAGGATTCGGGAAGTACTGATGTTCATAAAAAGAGGTGTCTCATAAGTCAGAAATGGCTGGCCTATTAAATAGGGGTGTAATATAATAAAGAAACACTTTACTTTTTATACACACAGATGATGTGTTCAAGTCAGGTAGTTATGTAATATATTGGGTTACATAAATATCTATTCCTTATCGTGCATTTTCATGTTACAATATTACGTTTAGCTTCACTTCATTATGAATATTGCTAAATAATTATTTAGTAATGCATATAATTATATGATACACCATACGTGATTACAGTGACCATCATAATAAACACCGGATCCGATCCATTACATTTGTGTGAATCACTTACATACTTAGCTCCCTTTTCCTAAAGACACCATCTGCACACGTGTAAGTATATTTTATTGCTGGTACTATTTTATAATAGTATGTACAGTATATATTTGTCAACTCGTAAACCCTCAGCTTGCATGCTATAGTTCAAGGTGAAATGTGGATATACCACAACATAGTATCATAAATAAGCGGATAAAGCGAATGTTTTCATGAAACCTGTTATCTAAAAATAGATATGATCATTATTATGATGATCTTATATGTTGACTCGGAACACCTTTGTTTTATCAGTTAAGCCGGATGAAGGCTGATTATGCAAGTGAGTAATTACTTTTAAGAGGATTAAATAACAACGTAGCTACGTATCGGATCCATGTACTATTTGATAACTTATATTTCCTTTTGCTAAACGTTTTAGACTCTTCTGTTATGTAGAGGTACGGTTTGGGATATTTGGTTTCAGTCTAAAAGATATGTATGTTCTCCTTTATTCGATGTTGCACAGTTTATACAGTTACAATTTAGATGTAGAACCACAAGTACAACCATTGTTACACTGATTGTTGCATGATACAAACATGGATATAAATGCAAGTACAATCATTGTTACACTCATGATTGCATGATACAAACATGGATATAAATGCAAGTACAATCATTGTTACACTCATTGTTGCATGATACAAACATGGATATAAATGCAAATATTCATAAATGCAAAGTTAAATATGAGTGATCCAATACATACACATAATGTCACAACGTGCTGTTCGAATACCCAGCATACTATGTACATGACAGGACTTTGATAAGACCATTTTTCAATGAGAGAATATGTTGGCATATTATTATATATTAAGATGCATTATACATACAGTAGTATCCAAGTCATGTTAGATGTAAATTACTCACCCAGCCCCCTACATTATTTGCCTTGTATCAACTAAATACAAGATACAAGCATGTGACATTATTACAGAGGCACTCCGCATGAGGCATGCCATGGATTCTACATGAAATTGTAAAAAGAAAATGGAACGTTCAACTTGGCAATTGACCGGACATTAAGATTATTGACCGGGCAGTAATGTTTGAAATCTTTGCTCTAATATGTCCTGTTAGCAAGTATATATTCAAATAAATTGTTTGAATCAAATAATCGTGAGGAATTATCTGATGTAACTAATTTTATTCAATGCAATTGTGTTAATTTTAGACACAAATACCTAAACATGAATCATTTGTAGCATATATATTGTAATCATTGAACATGTATACGTTTACAGCGGCTCTATATACTCTGATATACGCTGATCATACTATGTGTAGTATTCTCGTAGGAATCTGATTGAATCTTCTACCAGGCATAATTGCGACGTGTGAACATATCGGTACATCTCTTTTTTACGAGTCTCTCGCTCTTTTCATCAATGGACAGACATGATAACGCGGAATCAAATTGTCACCCTAGCATTCAACCAGCAGCATGTGACCGTTTAGTACGCCACCAATCGCCTTGACACACTTTTTTCCTGAACTGAAATACCATGAATCACGGCTATTTAACGGCAATAGTGTTTTAATAAATATTCAGATTCTTAATTATTAAATGGTGTTATTATTTTGCAAGAATATTTGGAATTTCTGATTTGAGTTTAGCAGTTGCCTATTTCAAATGTGGTTGTGGTGGTTGTGGTTTATACGATATGATGTTAATATCCCAATCGCTGAATCCGACTAATATTAATTGATACAAATTTAATTTAGCTCGATTACGTGAATGTGAATTATATAATAATCCAGATTAATGAGTTTAAAACAGCACACAGTCACATCATGTATGTCAGATATTTGACAAGTGTATACATTTGAAGAGGGACATGTATGATATGCCGTACATTTGAAGAGCGTCATGTATGATATGCCGTAAACATGTATGATATGCCGTACAACTTCCAATAGAGTGCTAAGTCACTAAGAAGGCTATCAGTGGCTATATCAGTTTGAAACAGCGCATGATCACATCAGTGGTATATTTGTACAAACACGTATATACTGGCTAGCGATTTAAAGATGGAGGTGCTCATACAATCCTCTGCACTTCAAAATGTGTGTGTAGGAAATATATATATTTAATCTTTATTTTAGTAACACAGAACCTTATATCACAGCATGCAATGATAATGGCTACCGATAAACTACTAGCTGGCAAACAAGCATAGGATTCGGGAAGTACTGATGTTCATAAAAAGAGGTGTTTCATAAGTCAGAAATGGCTGGCCTATTAAATTGGGGTGTACTATAATAAAAAACACTTTACTTTTTATAAACACAGATGATGTGTTATAGTGATGTAATATATTGGGTTACATAAATATTTATTCCTTATCGTGAATTTTCTTGTTACAATATTACGTTTAGCTTCACTTCATTATGAATATTGCTAAATAATTATTTAATCATGCATATATATGATACACCATACGTGAGTACAGTGACCATCAGAATAAACACCGGATCCGATCCATTACATATGTGTGAATCACCTGCATACTTATCTCCCTTTTCCTAAATACACCATCTGCACACTTGTTAGTATATTTTATTTCTGATAATATTTTATTGTGGTATGTACAGTATATATTTGTCAACACGTAAACCCTTAGCTTCCATGAACTATGTAATGGTGAAATGTGGATATACCACAACATATTCTCATAAATATGCGAATAAGGCGAATGTTTTCATGAAACCAGTTATTTAAAAATAGATAGGAGTAAGTGCGAAGTGTGAACATATTGGTACATCTCAGCAATAGTGTTTTAATAAATATTCAGATTCTTAATTATTAAATGTTGTTATTATTTTGCAAGAATGTTTGGAATTTCTGATTTGTGTGTTAGCAGTTGCCTATTTCAAATGTGGTGGTGGTTCTGTATGTATGTATGTTCAATTAATTTCAATACCCCTTGATGGGACCTAGACATGTTTTCCTGGGCAGGCTTAGCCGACCTAAGTGGTTAACCAGTACTAAGCAATGTGTGTGAGGGGCCTTGCTCAATGACACTACATACTTGGCCTGACCGAGTACCAAACCCGGGACCTTTCGATTCCAAATCTGACGCTCTACCACTGGACCATGGACGCCACGTGGTGGTTGTGGTTTATTCGATATGAGATTAATATTCCAATTGTTGAACCCGATTAATATCGTTTTTTGTTTTGTTTTTTAAACTTTATTTATTTAACGATTGCGAAGCATGTTTTAACAACTTATATTAATCACTCCCATTAGCCCGGATGAAAGCGTATATGTGGTCATTCATGTGGGAGGAAACCGGAGAAAACATTCCCTCCGAGCTGACGAGTATCGTACTATCTCATATACTTCCCGATTCGACGATCGAACACGGGCCGCTTTGGTGAGAAACGAGCGCGTTAACCACTGCGCTAATTAATATCGTTGACAATGTATATGAGTTAATTTGCAATATTTGTATCATAAACAGATTCGTGTTATTCTCCTAATATTGTCAGCAGTAAATGTGTTTGTAATACAGTGTTTAGCCATTCCGAATGTTTGAAGCTGCACATGCGCAATCATCAGTCAGTCAGTCTAGCTATTTAATGCGCCACTTGATTGCTAAATAACAAAGGAAGTATTGTATTACTGCAGCAAAAGTACACATATAATGTCGAATAAATATGTTTAATCCAAGTGATCGCCTATTTTATGACGCCAGTAGAGGTAATCCTTCACGTGTAAAAGTAGAGTAATATATTTGTTTATTATAATGTCACCCCTATTTAAAGGGCCAGCCATTCCTGACTTATGAGTCACCTCTTTTTGTGAACATTAGTACTTCTCGAATCATATGCTTGTATTCCAGGCGCCACACTGGTAGGCTCTATTTAACTAGCTGGTGGCTCGCCGACCGGCCATATCAGAACGAACCCATGACGAGGTTCGAACCCGCTTCACTAGACCACGGATACTGTGTATTAGCATAATAGTTGGCGTACATTGTCGGTATAGTACTCAAAGCATCACCAGTCGCCGAGTGGTCTAATGCGATGTGGTTAGAACTTGCGATGCATCATGTCCGTTCCCTATCGGGAACACGTGATATATGATTATAACGGAGAAAGCTGTCAGTCGCTTACTGCTGTTGGAGAGTTCGTATTCTTGCCCAGGACATGCGATTGTTCCACTCCCCACCACAGCAGAATGACCTCCAAACAATAACCAGAACATTATTGATGGGAATAGAGGTATAAATAATACTATCTGGACGGTACGGTACGGAGAATAGACCCGGAAGAGTTGGAAATTTTCTGCACTAAAATATGATCACTTATATCCCTTAGTAAAAATACGCCATTTGTACTCAACAAAAATGGCCAATGGGACAATTTTGGTAATTATAATACCAGTCACGCAAATGCATTAATGCGGTGGCGACATTGAAGACCATTATATGGTTAGTTGGGTAATTATTTGTTTATATATCTCCATTGTCTACTGGTGGTTTAACGGCTGAATCGGACCATGGTTTATTCGGACCATGTCTTATTCGAACTAGGCTTATTCGGACTAGGCTTATTCGGACCATGGCTTATTCGGACCACTTACACATTTGATAGTTCTTATAAATATACATGTATGCAGTTTTAAACTACTCTGGATATTTGAACTTTGATTTCTGCATAAAGACCTAAAAATAGCAACTTATTATTAGCTAAGACGAACGATATGCATGTGTGACCCAATTAGTAATTTGCTAGTCACTGACTTGGTTACCTCAGTCTACACTAAGCATCAGGTAGATTTCAGTAAAACTTTCCAAAAAGTCAATCACGGGAAAATAGTACTGAAAATGCATCAGAGGTCAAACATTAAGGTGTGTTTACTATCTAGCTAGTTTTCTAGATTGTAGACTCCAGTCAATTGTCCTTAATGGTATTAGTTCAGATGCCACTCCTGTGTTGTTTGATGCACAACATGTCAGCGAGGGGTTTAACATTTGAGGAAGATAGACCAGATCAGTGTCTGATCATAGGCGTCGGAGCAGGGGCCGCGATCGCTGCCCCAATAGTTTGGCTAGGCAGGCGGATGTTTTTATTTTATGCTTGGGGAAGTTATGTCCGCGGCCCCAATATTTTGGGAAGCCGGGTGTATGCAAGTGGCGGCTATGTATATCTAATGTGGGTGCCTACGCACTTACGCCGGGTGGGTAACATGTACCGGGTACCCGTTTATAGAACATACAGTATTATATGTTTGTAAAGTAAGGTGTTTGCTGTTATTGCAGTACTACACATGGTCGTTAAACCTCTCCCAATTAGTTACGCAAGCTCACCTGTTGCACAATGTTAATTTAGAAATGTGTTTGCTGTTATTGTAGTAGTACACGTGGTCGTTAAACCTCTCCCAATTAGTTACGCAAGCTCACCTGTTGCATAATGTTAATTTAGAAAGGTGTTTGCTGTTATTGCAGTAGTACACTTGGTCGTTAAACCTCTCCCAATTAGTTACGCAAGCTCACCTGTTGCATGCTGTTAATTTAGAAATGTGTTTGCTGTTATTGCAGTAGTACACGTGGTCGTTAAACCTCTCCCAATTAGTTACGCAAGCTCACCTGTTGCATGCCGTTAATTTAGAAATGTGTTTGTTGTTATTGCAGTAGTACACGTGGTCGATAAACCTCTCCCAATTAGTTAGGCAAGCACACCTGTTGCATGCTGTTAATTTAGAAAGGTGTTTGCTGTTGTTGCAGTAGTACACGTGGTCGTTAAACCTATCCCAATTAGTTACGCAAGCGCACCTGTTGCATAATGTATAATATATGATTATTATGGAAACACACAATATACAGTAACTGTAAGCACACGTTGTAAATAACTGACGAACGTGGAGAATGTCGGTGTTGTGTTTATGTTATCACTATAATTCTTATGATCGATAACAAATAAATATATATAATTACATTCCCTTTTCTTACAGGAGAGTGTGTATTGGACGTAAAGGAAAACCAAATGGCGTCGCATATAAAATATTCTACCGATGAATAATGGCTGATTTATACGATATGAGCTGAATATGCCAATCATTGAACATGGCTAATAATGGTGATGATGATGTTGATGATGTTAGCTCGACCGAATAATGACTTTATATAATAAGCTGTTGGAATGGCCAATAACTAAATGAAACATGCATTTATGGCATGTAAATGTTTACTTACCGGAGATGAAACCTGATGTTTATAGGTACAGATCTCGATGATTTCTCTTGTTTAATTACGAAATTATATGGTCGTTATATTCAAACTATGAGCTCGATGTTAGAAGGATGTTAAGCTGTATAAGGAGGACTGACCTACTTTGTCAATTCATATGCATAAATAGCAGAGAACACATTTATTAAGGATACTCAAAATGTCTAGGAATATAAAGCAGGACATAACCAATCATACCGGAGAAAAATCACATGTGCACGTGCATTCCGTAGAACCGACGCATGAGTGTGAACTACGTAATAAGGTATTTAGTCAATCTAGCAATTTAAATAAGCATATGCTCATACACACAGGAGAACGACCACACGAGTGTGAAATATGTAATAAGGTATTTGGTCAATCTAGCACGTTACAGCGGCATATGCGCATACATACCGGGGAACGACCACATAAGTGTGCAATATGTAGTAAGGCGTTCAGTCGATCGTACACTTTAAAGAATCATATGCTCATACACACCGGAGAACGACCACACGAGTGTGAAATATGTAATAAGGTATTTTGTCAATCTAGCACGTTAAAGCGGCATATGCTCATACATACCGGGGAACGACCACACAAGTGTGAACTATGTAATGAAATATTTAGCCATTCAGTTAGTTTGAAGGTGCACATGCTCATACATACCGGGGAACGACCACACAAGTGTGCAATATGTAATAAGACATTCGGTCAATCTAGCCATGTAAAGAAGCATATGTTCATACACACAGGAGAACGACCACATGAGTGTGAAATATGTAATAAGACGTTCAGTCAATCTAGCAATTTAAATACGCACATGCTCATACATACCGGGGAACGACCGCATAAGTTTGAAATATGTAATAAGGTATTCAGTCAATCTAGCCATTTAAAGCAGCATATGCTCATACATATCGGGGAACGACCACACGAGTGTGATATATGTAATAAGGTATTTGGTCAATCTAGCACGTTAAAGCGGCATATGCTCATATATACCGGGGAACGACCACACGAGTGTGAACTATGTAATAAGGTATTTGGTCAATCTAGCACGTTAAAGCGGCATATGCTCATGCATACCGAGGAACGACCATACGAGTGTGATATATAATAAGGTATTTGGACAATCTAGCACATTAAAGCGGCATATGCTCATACATACCGGGGAACGACCACACGAGTGTGAACTATGTAATAACAGATTTAGCCATTCATGTTGTTTGAAGGTGCACATGCTCATACAAACCAGAGAACGGCCACATAAGTGTGCAATATGTAATAAGACATTCGGTCAATCTAGCCATTTAAAGAAGCATATGCTCATACATACTGGGGAACGACCACATAAGTGTGAAATATGTAATAAGGCGTTTAATAAATCTAGCAATTTAAAGAAGCATATACTAATACATTCTGGAGAACGACAACATGAGTGTGAAATATGTAAGAAGACTTTCTGTCATTATATGGCTTTAAAGCGACATATGCTCATACATACTGGACAACGGCCACATGAGTATGAACTGTGTAAAGGACACCCTGAATGAGGACCATGTATATAGGAAGACATTTCGTCCCGCCTAGCGATAAAGAAGCCAATGTTCATACAATCCGAAGAATGATTACATGTGTGCGAATTATGTAATAAGTAGGTGTAAAAGAGCGCATGCTCACATATTCAGACCACTACAATGTGTGTAGAAGAAGGACATGTATGACATCCGAATAGCCACCTCTAGTGTGCTAAATATGTAAGACATATATCAGTGGATCTGACAGATTGATACAGTGTGAAATGTTTTTGCGCTATTTTTTGAGATGGACATGTGTGTTCAGATATTCCTTTACATCTCGTGTGTGATATCTTCCATTGGATTAACAAGCATTAGTGGCTATTCCTTGTGCGCTTCTGTTTTGATCATCTTATCGGCATTTGGTTCCCACGTTCTCACGATATCCACGCTGGACTGGGATACATTGCAGCACGATATTTCTAGTAGTGATAACTATTGCATCCTCCTGGCTGATAGACGTAGTTTGGATCTAGATAGTGCTTCAATAGCTGATACAGCGGTGATTAAGACTACATGTGGACCATATTTATGTCGAGTCTTGAACTATGTAAGCGGTGTCGATGAATTAGCTACAGTGTATTTTGTGTAGTGTTCTCATGCAACAGCACTTTTTTTTTTCAGCTACGAGGAGTAGCCCGTTTATTTTTTTCATGTTGTAATTAACAATTGCATATGTAAACATATAATATCAATTACAGTTGTTTTACAGTAATCTATCGATACTATATATTAGTATAGTATATGTGCAAATGCATTTATTAATTTTAATAAAGAGAGAAAGCATTATGTTTGAAAGTAAGATAGCAGGAAAAGAGTTGAAAGAATTCCGATCCAGAATACAAACATCTTTTCAATATCAGTTGCTAATACGATTGCTGTTACATGCTGTGATTATACTTCTATCAGTCAATATCAATTTGTTCCACTATCTATTGTGAGCTTCTAGTTTATTTTTCATAAAGGCTATATGTTCTTCGATGTGTTGTCTTTCTTTTAAATAGCTGATAAAGGTAATGCAGTTTGGAACACATTTTTCTATTTTGCTTTTAAAAATATAATATTTTGCTGAAAGAATTATGAAATCTATCATAATATGGGGATGCTCTATACTTTGATTACCAAATGAAACCGTTTTATAATCTATATTAAACTATATTTGTTTGTCTATCAAATATGTTTTTAATCGCGACCAAAAATGTTGAACATGAGAACAGTCCCAGAATAAATGTTTTAATGTCTCTGTATGCATATTTCACAGTTCACATAAAGTTGAATTTGTTATTTTTAATTTATAGAGTAGTTCATTAGTTGGTACTATTCGTGTCACATATTTATATTGGAATGTTGGTAATTTTGTATCGATACATACAAATGGCATGTTGTATATGTTCTTCCATTCCAGGTATTCAAATATAGCTTTCCATTTTGTTTCGGCTTTATTTTGTGGAGTTTTATTGTACGTTTTTAGGAATGTTTTTTATAGGAATTGTGTTGGTCTTTTAATATTTTTTATTTCCCCTAGCAACGTTTTTGAATTTCTATCCATTTGATTATTCTCTTTTATTTATTCGTTCTATTTTTTTGAAATATTTGACACTAGCATGTGGTATTCTAAAAAATCTGAACGGTCTATTCCATAGATGTTTTGTAGTTCTGTAAAAGTATGAACATTTCTTGTTATTCGATTATATATATGTCCTACATATTTAATTCCCTTTTGAAACCAGTTCTTATAAAATAACTTATTTTCTCCGACCCGTATAAACGAGTTGTTCCATAATATTTCGTTTGCATAACAATATATTTGTGTCTTGAAATTGACTTTTGTCCAACTGGTAACAACATCTCTCAAAAAGCTATTTTCAAGTTTCGAAGCAATGTGCTTAGCAGATATATTTGATTCAAATAGAAGTTGTCCTCCAAATGTATTCAATTGTTTTAGATATGTGTCTTTCCAATGACCTTCATTTTCTGGGTTTATTAATCGTTTTACCCACGCAGCTTTTATAGAATTAACATATGCGTTTATATCAACCATTGATAGTCACGCTTAATAATCGATCTTGCGACTTTATCTGGCTTCCCATCCCATAAGAAAGAGTACATATTTTTAGTAATTTCAGCTAACACATTTTTAATACAAATGTTTATATGACTGTGATTTTACCCATTAGTGTCAGTTTGTGATTTCTCCATTTATTTAAACACGAGTGAGTACGAAAGTATAATAAAGAATAGTACAAAGGAAACAGTTCAATTCAATCATGCTGCTAGTCCAAATGTTTTATGGGAATTGATTAAAGGAAATATAAGGAAAAAATGCAACTATAAAATATGCTACACGTAAGAAAAAACTTGACATAAAAGAGGAAGCCAGACTAACTAATGAAATAGAAGAACTTGAAAATAAACTAATAACATCAAATATAAATCAAAATAAAGAAGATCTAATACATAAACAACAAGAACTCAATAATTTATACGATCAACGACGAGTCAATGGCATGATGATAAGATCAAAGGCCTTACATATTGAAGGAAATGAAAAGAACACAAAATAGTTTGCAAACCTTGAGAAACGACATGCGGAAAAGAAAACTATTACAAAATTATATGTAAATGAACACGAAATAGTAGGTTCCAAAAACATCTTAAATGAAGAAGTGACTTTCTATAAGAGTCTCTACAAAAAACGTGATATAGCAGCATCAAAGATACATTTCTTCAATCAGTCAGTAAATAAATTGTCACATAATTATAGCGTAAATTGTGAAGGTCTATTAAATGAATACGAGTGCTCGAATTCATTACTTGAAATGAAAAATAATAAAAGTCCTGGTTCGGATGGATTAACAACTGAATTCTACAAAATATTCTGGAATGATATAAAACAATATTACGTCAATTCGCTAAGCTGTTCTTTCTGTACTGGTGAGTTAACAGACCTCCAAAAACAAGGCATAATAACATCACTACCAAAATCAGGAAAAGATCATACACCACTATCAAATTGGCGTCCAATCAGTCTTCTTAATATTGATTATAAGATTGCTACCAAAAAACTAGCCAACAGACTGAAAAGTGCTTTACCACAAATTATTAGTCCTGAACATATTGGTTTTATGAAAGGTCGTTATATCGGTGAAAATGTCCGTTTAATATTTGAAATAATTGAATATCTTGAAGATAAAATCCTTCCCGGCACCCTATTCTTCTCAGACTACGAAAAAGCATTCGACAGTCTCAGTCATGATTTCATATTTAAATCTCTGCAGCATTTTAACTTTGGAGATAATCTTATTAAATGGCTAAAGCTATTCTACAATAATGTAAACAGTGTAATAATAAATAACGGCCATATGTCGGAATCGTTTCAGATTGAAAGAGGTGTAAGACAAGGTTGTCCTCTGTCATCTTCTCTTGTTATTATATGTATGGAAGTACTTTCCAGCGTAATTGCAAAAGATATAGATATTAAAGGATTTACCATCAAAAATAGAGAAATAAAACAAACGCTTTTCGCAGATGATGCCACATATATCAATAATGGTGTACAAAAGTCATTTGAACGTTTAATAGAGGTCATAACCGAATTTGGTACGATTTCAGGTCTTAATCTTAACACTTTCAAGTCAACAGTTCTCAGAATAGGTTCATTAAAAGATGCCAACATAAGATATCGCGATGATATCAAATTTACCTGGACAAATCAAAATGCAAAAACTCTGGGAATCGTTGTCAGCACAAATAAAGAACTGAACATTAAGTTAAATCTAGAACCAAAACTACAAGAATTTAAAAACTGTTTGAAGCAATGGCAACACCGCAAATTAACACTTCTAGGCAAAGTAACTGTAATCAAGACCCTTGCGTTACCAAAATTAGTATATCCATTTACCGTTTTATCTAACCCTTCGGAAAATATCAGGAAAGACATCAATAAATCCATATATAGTTTTCTATGGGATGGTAAACCGGACAAAATTAAACGAAATGTGTTGAAGCAATAGTATGAAAAGGAGGTTTAAAGGTAACTGACATTCAAGCATTTCTTTACTCAATTAAAGCATGTTGGGTGAAAAGATTTTTAAATAAAGATAATAAAGGGTTATGGAAATGTTTCTTTGAATCACCTCTTCAAACATTTGGAGAAGATTTTATCTTTGAATGCAACATGTCATTAGCAGATATTAATAACATATGTTTTAAAAACAATTTTCTGAAAGAGATTTTGTATGCATGGTTTAAAGTAAACTCCGATTTCGACAAAACCAATGATACTGTAAGAAAACATATCATATGGAACAACTCGGATATTAAAACAGAAGGAAAGACATTATTTATAAAAAAAATGGTTTGATAAAGGAATGAATTATATATAGTAATTATACGACTTTCGAAACAATAACATTTTGTCATTTAATGAAGCTAAAACAATATTTGATATAAATGAAGACCTATTTCTAAATTACTTCAAACTGTCTAAAAGTATCCAAATATTTAACCATCTTAAACCCAGAAATCTTAACACATCCCAGAAAAGAAACATTGTTAGACAAATTGGTAAAATCTAGAAATCCTAATCAACTTCTATATCATATACAAATGCAAGCAGCAAGTGAAGAATCTATAACCTCAGAACAGAAGTGGAATACTATGTTTCCAAAATACATCCTGAATTGGAAACATATTTATTCACTAACATTTGAGGCTACAATAGATACTACATTAAGAAGTTTTCAATATCGCTTTCTAATGCAGCTTATCCCAACAAATACATACTTATTTAGATGTAAATTGACGCCAACTAATATATGTGATTTTTGTAACATGCATGTCGAAAGTATCGAACATATGTTTTGGGAATGTGCATACATCCAACAATTATGGAATAACCTATCTCAATTTTTAAAATCCAAGAATATTACTGTTGTGTTCAACCTAGCAGACATATGTTTTGGTAGAACACAAAATCCTAATTAATACAGATGTATAAATTACATTATTATTTTGTGCAAATTTGTTATTTTTAGAATGAAGTATATGAAAACTATTCCCCATTTCGAGCGTTTTAAAAGATACTTAGATATAAGAATTAATCTAGAAAAGGCCATAGCACTGGAAAGAAACAAATTAGAACAACACAATCGGAAATGGTCTCTTTTTTCTTAAATCATGCACTGAACCCCGAGTTTAAAAAGATAGTACATTAATATTGTCAAATGGAAACGATCACTTATACCCATCTACGTTTATGCTTTTTGCTGTTTGTTTTCTCCTTGCATTTGTCCATCTATCAAACTGTTAAAGAATGTTGGTACTCTTTCTGTCAAGGTACATTATTCTCAATCAAAAACATTTGTAAAATACATATATATATATATACATGTTAAATAACTAATACTACATGTAATGCTTAACAATATGTGATATCAATGTATGTATAGATGTAATGCATGTATAATATGTATGTATGAATGTAGGTATGTTATCTATGTATCAAAATAGAGGAGGTTACCCGATAGGGGCCTCAACAAATAAAAAAACAAAAACAACGTGCTTAGAGCAATGAACAAACAATGTGCTTAGAGCAATGTACAAGCAACATGCATAGAGCAAAGTACAAGCAACATGCATAGAGCAATGTACAAGCAACATGATTAGAAGAAGAACAATATACAAACAACGTGCTTAGGGAAATGTACATACAATGTGCTAAGAGTAATGTACAAACAACATGCATAGAGCAAAGTACAAGCAACGTGCTTAGAGCAATGTACAAACAATTTTCCTAGAGCAATGTACAAGCATCATGCATAGAGCAAAGTACAAACAATGTGCTTAGAGCAATGTACAAGCAACATGCATAGAGCAAAGTACAAGCAACATGCTTAGATCAAAGTACAAACAACGTGCTTTGAGCAATGTACAAACAACGTACTTAGACCAATGTACAAAGAGCGTACTTAGAGCAATGTACAAACAATGTGCTTAGAGCAACATACAAACAACGTGCTTAGAGCAATGTATAGACAACGTGCTTGGAGCAATGTACAGACAACGTGCTTAGAGCAATGTACAAGCAGCGTCCGTATAGCAAAGTACAAACAATGTGGTTAGAGCAATGCAATGTATAAGCAGAGTGCATAGGGCAATGTACAAACAGCGTGAATATGGCAATGTACAAACAACGTGCTTAGAGCAATGTGCAAACAACGTGCTTAGAATAATATACAAGCAACATGCTTTGAGCAAAGTACATGCAGCGTCCATAGAGCAATGTACAAGCAGCGTGATTAGAGCAATGTACAAACAGCGTCCATAGAGCAATGTACAAGCAGCGTGCTTAGAGCAATGTACAAGCAGCGTCCATATAGCAAAGTATATATAATGTGGTTAGAGCAATATCCAAATAGCGTACTTACGACAATGTACAAGCGACGTGCTTAGAATAATGTACAAACAACAAGCATAGAGAAATGTACTAACAACTGGTGCAGACATTTTGGTGTTGGACTTCAATAACAAATTCAACAAGTTTTAATGAACACAATCGCTTTATTACACACATTATAATATTACACACATTATAATATTAATTGTACATACTATTATGTAAGTTCTTATTGTTTTAATAGTCGTCGTTACACAAAGAAGTTATTCTAATTAAATGAATGTAAATCATACAACATCTATGCACAAGCAAATACAACACAAATGACAACAGTAAATACTAGCAGTTAAGTACAATAGATGTATGCGTTTGCAATGATCTAACTGCATAGATAATGTATAACAGAAATATTTACTGTAAGGCTATTGATGTGTTTCTTATATTTTAACTGCATAGATATTATACAACATCAATACTAGTAACTATAAATGCAATCCACATACAAAGTACTTAGTCTAATGTACAAACTACACGTGTAATTGCGAGCTCGGACAGATTTCATGGCATCTTCAATATACAATTCGCTTTATTACACACATTATAATATTAATTGTACATACTAGTATGTAAGTTCTTATTGTTTTATAGTCGTCGTTAAACAAAGAAGTTATTCTAATTAAATGAATGTAACATCATATAGATATATAGATACTTTTAATTCCTCCATTTCTGTAGAGTATAGCATATTTAAAAATCATTATTAATATGTATGTACAAACAGTATAATATAAATGCACACATAACAGGGTTAAATGTCAGTTGAATACTCGAATCTGAACTATACGTGCATTATTACAGAAATACTGCAAGAACAGTTGTAGTATTCAATGAATGAATGCACAAACATCCTGATGCATCCAAGAAAACAGAAAACAATTAGTTTACGGTAAACCCATTAAGCGTGTCCTTACTCTATATAATAGTTTTGTTAAGAACACTCAATGTCTCCACATGTTGAGTTTGAGGTATACATACTCGAGGTAATGGTATCTTGCCGAAACGAAAAGCAAGATAGCTACTAATATGTATACATGTGAATGATGCATTGTTGACTTGTATCTGACCTAATAAATTACACTAAAATCTTTATTATTATTTCCAGAAAGTTTATCACAGAATGTAGCCGGTCCAGGGATTGGGTCAATGTATAACAGAAATATTTACTGTAAGGATAAATGCTTCTCATCTCGTACGACGTGTAAATTGTAAATTGTATATTTTAACTGAATAGATAATATACAACATACTGTAAATGCAATCCAAATACAACGAGATAACTGAATATATAGTGATTGTCAAGTACATGTACACACACAAAGCCACACACAAAGCCACCGTCCGTAAAATACAGCATTATATTGCAAGAACCAAATACTACAAGTACATGGACACAGATAATGTCACCGTCCGTAAAATACAGCATTATATTGCATGAACCGTAATTTATTCTACAAGTACATGGGCACAGACAAAGCTACAGTCCGTAAAATACAGCATTATATTGCAGGAACCGTATACTACAAGTACATGGACACAGACAAAACCACGGTCAGTAAAATACAGCTTTATATTGCATGAACAATATACGACAAGTACATGGACACAGACAATGCTACCGTCCGTAAAATACAGCATTATATTGCAGGAACCATATGCTACAGGTACATGGGCACAGACAAAGCCATTGTCCGTAAAATACAGCATTATATTGCAAGAACCATATTTTAAGCTACAAGCACATGGGCACAAACAAAGCTACCGTCCGTAAAATACAGCATTATATTGCAAGAACCATATGCTATAGGTACATGGACACAGACAAAGCCATTGTCCGTAAAATACAGCATTATATTGCAAGAACCATATTTTAAGCTACAAGCACATGGGCACAGACAAAGCTAACGTCCGTAAAATACAGCATTATATTGCAAGAACCATATGCTATAGGTACATGGACACAGACAAAGCCAACGTCATTAAATACAGTTTTATATTGCAGGAACCGTATACGACAAGTACATGGACACAGACAAAACCACCGTCCGTAAAATACAGCATTATATTGCATGAACAATATACTACAAGTACATGGACACAGACAAAACCACGGTCAGTAAAATACAGCTTTATATTGCAGGAACCGTATACTACAAGTACATGTACACAGACAATGCTACCTTCAGTAAAATACAGCTTTATATTACCTGAACAATATACCACAAGTACATGTACACAGACAATGCTACCGTCATTAAAATACAGCTTTATATTACCTGAACAATATACGACAAGTACATGTACACAGACAATGCTACCGTCAGTAACATACAGCTTTATATTACATGAACAATATACCACAAGTACATGTACATGCCACATGTTATGTCCGATGTTCTTGTGGATCGCCAAGTTAAGGTTAGATTGGTTATGTTATGTCCGACATTCGTGTGGATCGCCAAGTTAAGGTTAGATTGGTTATGTTATGTCCGACATTCTTGTGGATCGCCAAGTTAAGGTTAGATTGGTTATGTTATGTCCGACATTCTTCTGGATCGCCAAGTTAAGGTTAGATTGGTTTATGTGTCCTCTCAGACACACTTCACAGTAGTATAGTTAGGAGTAGGAGGGCCCCAAAGAGTAAGCGGAACTATTATAATGCTCAAATGTTTTCTACAACGAGGTTCCACTACACGTCGCGTTCACAAGTTTCTGACTCACTAAGTCGAAATATACAGTTATAATACATTTCGCTGTTAGCTAGCAGTAGTTATACTCGATAGGCACCGTCTTTGAAACAGGTTTGCGCGTACTATCACTCATCGAACACGTGGTGCACCGTTACCGTGCACGCGATTCATTGGCAGTTGTCGTCTTCTTCATCTCTTGATTTGACCTCCATTGGGTCAATGTTTTAATAAATCCAGTTCAGCTAGTTTTATAAATAAGGGCGCTTTCATGTTATCATTCATCGTGTTATATTGTATTCGATTTGTTATTTATGTTACATTTTGTGAATCTGGAGTTTTATTGCTCTCTTTTTGTGTTATCCTTGGTATAGATTATATCTACTCTGCACTTTGTGTTTTCCTTAGTATATATTATATCTACTCTGCACTTTGTGTTATCCTTGGTATAGATTATATCTACTTCGATGTCTACTATTTGAACATTGAATTTGTATTTGATTTCATTATATATATTCTATTTTACAAGACTAAAACTATACTAATCTATACTAATACTGGAATTAAAGCATATTATGAAGTAAAGGTCTAAGTAGGTGTTTGTATGCGCAGCTGAACCGTGTTGGACATATATCTACCTTTCCCTTGTGACTAACCGATAACATGATAAGGCGAGCGCTCATAAAGTAACTTTGATACATGAATGTTCCTTCTAACAGTAGAAATATTGTACAGTAGAACTATTTAGAAATATTTACAAGAAAAGCATGGCCATGAATGTTCCTTCTAACTGTATAGATACTGTACAGTAGAACTATTTAGAAATATTTACAAGAAAATCATGGCCATGAATGTTCCTTCTAACACAATAGATACTGTAGAGCAGAACTATTTAGAAATATGTACAAGAAAAGCATGGCCATGTATGTTCCTTCTGACTGTATAAATACTGTACAGTAGAACTATTTAGAAATATTTACAAGAAAAGCATGGCCATGTATGTTCCTTCTGACTGTATATATACTGTAGAGCAGAAATATTTACAAATATTTACAAGAAAAGCATGGCGATGTATGTTCCTTCTAACTGTATATATACTGTAGAGCAGAAATATTTAGAAATATTTACATGAAAATCATGGCGATGTATGTTCCTTCTAACTGTATATATACTGTAGAGCAGAAATAGTTAGAAATATTTACAAGAAAAGCATGGCGATGTATGTTCCTTCTAACTGTATATATATACTGTAGAGCAGAAATATTTAGAAATATTTACAAGAAAAGCATGGCGAGGTATGTTCCTTCTAACTGTATATATACTGTAGAGTAGAAATATTTAGAAATATTTACAAGAAAAACCTGGCCATGTATGTTCCTTCTAACTGTATATATACTGTATAGCAGAAATATTTACAAGAAAAGCATGGCCATGTATGTTCCTTCTAACTATAGATACTGTGCAGCAGAACTATATAGAAATATTAACAAGAAAAGCATGGCCATGTATGTTCCTTCTAACTGTATATATATTGTGCAGCAGAACTATATAGAAATATTAACAAGAAAGGCATGGCCATTTATGTTCCTACTAACTGTATTTATACTGTACAGTAGAAATATTTACAAGAAAAGCATGGTCATGTATATTCCTTCTAACTATATATATTGTACAGTAGAAATATTTACAAGAAAAGCATGGCCATGTTTGTTCCTTCTAACTGTATAGATACTGTGCAGCAGAACTATATAGAAATATTAACAAGAAAGGCATGGCCATTTATGTTCCTACTAACTGTATATATACTGTACAGTAGAAATATTTACAAGTAAAGCATGGCCATGTATGTTCCTTCTAACTGTATATATACTGTACAGTAGAAATATTTACAAGAAAAGCATGGCCATGTATGTTCCTTCTAACTGTATATATATTGTACAGTAGAAATATGTACAAGAAAAGCATGGCCATGTATGTTCCTTCTAACTGTATATATACTGTACAGTAGAAATATTTACAAGAAAAGCATGGCCATGTATGTTCCTTCTAACTGTACATATACTGTACAGTAGAAATATTTACAAGAAAAGCATGGCCATGTATGTTCCTTCTAACTGTATATATACTGTACAGTAGAAATATGTACAAGAAAAGCATGGCCATGTATGTTCATTCTAACTTTTTATATACTGTACAGCATAAATATGTAGAAATATTTACAAGAAAAGCAAAATTCCTTATAACTGTATATATACTGTACAGTAGAACTATGTAGAACTATTTACAAGAAAAGCATGGCAATGTATATTCCTTCTAACTGTATATATACTGTACAGTAGAAATATTTACAAGAAAAGTATGGCCATGTATGTTCCTTCTAACTGTATATATACTTATGATTTATTTCGGGATTTACGTCTGCATCTGCACCATTTTGGGCTATATCGACGGCTATATTTTCCTAACAACACCTTTCCTGGGCAGGCTCCAGCGGTTAACCACTACTTGCGTGCACCGACCTCCGTAAGAAACTGCCAACATTTTCATATGAAGAGATACGGCATGAGCGGGGCTCGAAATATTTACAAGAAAATCATGGCCATGTATGCTCCTTCTAACTGCATAGATACTGTACAGCAGAACTATAACTAAATCAGTGGGCGAACTACCAGCCGCCCCTATTACATACAGCGGGCAATCTATTAGCAGCCACTAGTTTCCACACTGTGTGCGATCTACTAGCCGCCATTGCATACAGCGGGCGATCTATTAACAGCCACTAGCTCTCATACAGTGGGCGATCTACTAGCCGCCAACATAATGCGTGTGTACTATTGCTGCAATAATACAACATTGACATGCATGGAATACTTCCTTTATCGTCTTCATACAAACTGAACGTGTAATTGCGAGAACAGGTAGGTGTGTTTTCTGCAGATGTATTTTCTTGGCATCTTCAATGTCCATAATATATTGTAGTATTCTAAATGTTCGCCTCAGTGTATTGGCAGAAACTAATAACAAAATAGCAGAGGAGCAAAGTGACAAAAGTTATCTACCTTTACTGCATGATGTGATATAAGGTTCTGTGATACCGAAATACTGATTAAATATATATACATTTCCTGCACACACATTTCGAAGTGCAAAGGATTGTATGAGCACCTCCATCATTAAATAGCTAGCCAGTGTATACGTGTTACCGGAATGGTCACAACTAATGTTGCTAGAACTTGTGGCCCGACACGTTTGTCTCAATTTAATTGTTCATATTTTGTATTCACATGTATATGTATAACGAATCGAGCAATAAAAATATGATTACACACATTTTACACTGATAGCATAGCCACTGATAGGATATCCACTGATAGCATAGCCAATGATAAATGATAGCATGCTTAGTTATTTAGCAATCATCAAACTAGTATGTGTCCGTTCTCCAGTATGCGAGAGCTTGTGACGCATTTAATGGCTAAACTGACTAAAAGTCGTGATACATAGTTCACAGTCATGTGGAAGTTCTCAATTATGTATGATCATGTGCTTCTTTAAAGATTCAGAACGGCTAAATGCTTTATTACATGTTTCACACTCATATGGTCGTTCTCCAGTATGCACAAGCATATGTTGCTTTAAATTGCCAGACTGGCTAAAAGTCATATTACATATTTCACACACATGTGGACGTTCTCCACTATGCACACGCATATGTTTCTTTAAAGTACCAGACTGGCTAAAAGTCGTATTACATATTTCACACTCGTGTGGACGTTCTCTAGTATGCACAAGCATATGTTGCTTTAAATTGCCAGACTGGCTAAAAGTCGTATTACATAGTTTACACTTATGTGGACGTTCTCCAGTATGCTTCATCGTGTGCATGTATATGACGGTGTAGTATATGTATGTATATGACGATGTCGTATATGACGGTGTGGTAGTATGTATATGATGGTGTGATATATGACGGTGTGATATATGTATATATATGACGGTGAGGTATATGTATGTATATAACGATGTGGTATATGTATGTATATGACGGTGTGGTATATGTATGTATATGACGGTGAGGTATATGTATGTATATGATGGTGTGGTATATGTATGTATATGACGATGTGGTATATGTATGTATATGACGGTGTGGTATATGTATGTATATGACGGAGTGGTATATGTATGTATATGACGGTGTGGTATGTAATTTGATGTACAGTCAGTCTAGAATGTTAATGGATCTCATGCACATGCAACAAAAGGGAGCCATAACAGTTGAATTAATGTAATATATAATATAAATTTACTATATGCCAATCTATGTTTTGGCGGCATAACCATTTGGCATTTATTCTCTGCTAACAGATTTAAATTACGTGCATGTACCGGTAATTACGGAGATAGTTTATGTCTACACCGGATCATTCATATTCACTTGTTTACTTTCACTCTATCATTTGCCTCGTGGCTGATATTCAAGATGCTATTATTCAATATTTGTTATTTTAAAACAATATTTACCAGGATGCCAATAAACACCGGAATGTGTGGCGGTGCCCCTTTTATAGTTCCGCACATAGTGTCGCGGTTTGAGCCAGACATGTGATTCACAGTTAATATATTTTGTTGCTGCAACTACTGTTGAGTCTTGTACTAAGTATGTGGCCTGTGTGAGTACCCACTTCTCTACATTGTATCTGGTGTAGTGTTCTCCCGTAGTAGCAATTGGTGTTTTAGTATGTTCCGCTGGGATACCGGTTGAGATCCAGCATATATATCCACAATGACATCGCTAGCTGAACCTTGTGTACACATGTATTGATGTCATTTATAATTATAGTAAACTAAATAATTATGTTGTGCAATATCCATACAGTTGGAAGGAACATAAATAATATTACTGTACAAACAAAGGATTCCAACTGAAAGGACCGCTATACATTTAGGGATAAATCGGACTTTATCTGCTAATGTTTTCAGTGTAAATATTTCCCAAAATAGTTATGTTGTGCATTATTTAATGAAAGCCATCGGCCAGTTACTGCCCCTGCATACTCACGAAACATATGTAGGTCCTCTTAAGTTGTTTCCTTTGTTTTTATCGTTTTTTTGTTTGCACTACATGTCATCAATATTCTTCCACTTTCTCGTATTATGTTAATTATTTTACTATATCTAGACAGATATTCTACAGTATATCCAATGGGTAAACAATCTGTAATTTGTTGTTTTCATTGTAAATATTTCCCAAATAGTTATGTTGTACACTATCTAATTTTCTATACAGTTGGAAGGAACACACATGTAGCAAACGCACCAGTCTGTAGACATAAGTGTATCATGTATACGTTTTACCATAACATTCTTTAAAATAATTGTTAATATGTGTGTAATCAACCAATTTGTGTTTGTTATCAAATGTATCGATTTTCTATTGAAATCCAACATCAAAATGTTTGCACCCACTGCTTCTATAATAAATATATAATTCGATAATACAATGAAACAAACAATTATACTCATATTTATTTTTGCACGTTTTGTTCCTAGTCACTGGCTATTGAAATGGTGTCAACGTAAGCGTGTTCAGACTCAAACCGTTAGTGACATCATTTATTTATGACGTCGTCTAAACGCGACATTCTAGTGTAATTTACCGCCTGGCCGTTTTCAGTCTAAAATAAAAAGATTATTTGTTTGTTTTACTTAATTTACTGATCGAAATATAGTTCACTCAAGAATATCTATATACTCCTACACAAGTTAAGCACCACCGACAAAAGTTAAGCACCCCCCACCTCCTATATTTTTATCGACATATTTTTTACATCAATAATGTTGTTCTTACACTTCTTATAGGACTATATCAACGGCTCTAAAATTACCAATCAACGAAGTATTTATTCTCCTGAAAGACGTGACTATGACGTGGCAAAAATGGGGTTCAAAACAGGGCCTGGAAAACCGTAAAACCTGTTTGTATTCCATGGGTTTTAGCATTGCATTAAAATGCAGTCTTCAAATTTTAAGACCTTTTAAATGCAGCTATTGTGCGTATGTGTAAGGCATACAAATTAATAAGGAGTATATCCACCGCGTTTATTGTGAAGTTCAGTAACACGCCACGTCATGCTTCGCACACGACGCCTAAGCCGTTCTTTGGGGAACTGTTGCCACTATTGTAAGATAGTATTTCTTAATTTGTAAATATTTTGACCGCGCCCGTCTGTATATGAGCCGGTCCTCTATCGGCGTCGTTTTGCGAGGTCTACCTGCACATGGATGTCAGTAATATTTCCCGTTTGACGAAAACGCTGTATCAGTCGTACAATGATGCAATGGTTAACCCTGAAGTGGTCTGCCACCCTTCTATTGCTAAAACTACCGTTATTCATGCCAACATCTTCTGGTATGATTAATTTTCGCCGCACCATACCAAGTCAATAGAAAATGAAACTTAAAACTCTAAATCAAAACAAATCTAAAATAAAATAAATCAGCGTTCGTTCGCATACACAAATGTATCACACAAGATAGTAGTGAAACAGGTCAGGTTGTGCTTAACTTTTGTCGGAGTGTATACATAGAAAGCTAATATCGTCTAGTGTCGTCAAAAGTCTTTTCTCTGTTATAGAAGCCAACTAGATATACCACTGTATGTGGGCCGCCGGTAGCTGAGTTGCTAAGATTGTTTATATCAACTCTCTTGAAATCATTGCGCTATGTTCAATACCCTAACCGAATACTGTCAGGTGAGGAAGCCATATAGCTGGTTTGCAGAAGGTTGGAGGTTCCACCCGGGTGCCCGTCTGAAATACTGCTCGGAATGAGACTCTGTGTATGTCTCCATCAATAACAGCCGAGAATCGCGGCGGAATAACACTAGCTCTTCAATCCTGATGAACTACTTTTGACAGATGTATGAAAACCATTTTCAGTAAATTTCTACGGTGGTATGATTATAATGTTGTTTCATCGTCGTCAGTCTTCCTCATATTGCTATTTTCAAAACACTTCATAATAATTATTGCGCTTAAGTCAGACTGAGTGCAGACATTTAGAGAGGGCAGTAATTTAGATTTCTGTTTATAACAAGAAAAGGAGTTTAACTCTCATTTAGCATATAATGCAATTAATGGGATTTATTACAGTAAGCATTGAGAAATATGAAACTTAGTTGCAATGGGCGGTTGTTGTTGGAGTTTTAAGGCATGATCGACAGTAAACTGCTGTAATAGCTTCCAATGCAGTCGGTATATACTCGTTCTTGTCGACGTATATCAATACTAGCTTCATCTGTCGGCCGCAATATTTAACGAACATGCTCCTAATACCACTATTTTGTTTGTGTAGAACTATAATTATTAATACATCAACATTGAACACACGTGATTTGCTGAGGTAAGTGCGCATTTCCGATTGCTTACAGTGTATATAATAATCACACATTGTATGTGACCAGCCAGTAATATGACAGGAAATGTTGCAAGTGCTAACTATTTGCACACTTGAGTAGTTACGGTCATTGGCTACACATCACGTGTCACTCACCGCTGTTCGAATCCAAAATGTAAGCTCAACCTAATTCGAAATTTGAAATAAATTTAGCCACCAGCTAGTTAAATAATGGTTACCGATACCCTACTAGCATGGCGCCTGGTAAACAAGCATAGGATTCGGGATGTACTGATGTTCATAAAAAGAGGTGTCTCATAAGTCAGAAATGGCTGGCCCATTAAATAGGGGTGACACTATAATAAACAAACACTTTCCTTTTTATACACACGGATGATGTGTTCACGTCAGGTAGTTATATAATATATTGGGTTACATAAATATCTATTCCGTACCGTGCATTTTCTTGTTACTAGATTACGTTTAGCTTCACTTCATTATGAATATTACTAAATAATTATTTAATCAAGCATATATATGATACACCATACGTGAGTACAGTGACCATCATAATAAACACCGGATCCGTTCCATTACATGTGTGTGAATCACTTGCATACTTAGCTCCCTTTTCCTAAAGACACCATCTGCACACTTGTAAGTATATTTTATTTCTGATAATATTTTATTGTGGTATGTAGAGTATATATTTGTCAACACGTAAGCCCCCAGCTTGCATGATATAGATCAAGGTGAAAGTGTGGATATACCACAACATAGTCTCATAAATAAGCGGATACAGCGAATGTTTTCATGAAACCAGTTATCTAAAAAGAGATATGATATATATAATGATCTGATATGTCTGACAGTTTGAAGATGCACAGCCGCATATATACTTGAGAACGACCACATGAATGTGGAATATGCAATACGGCTTTTAGCCGATCTGACAGTTTGAAGGTGCACAGTCGCATACATACTTTAGAACGACAAACTGAGTGTGGAATATGTAATACGGCTTTTAGCCTGTCTGATAGTTTGAAGGTACACAGTCGCATACATGCTTGAGAACGACAAACTGAGTGTGGAATATGTAATACGGCTTTTAGCCGGTCTGACAGTTTGAAGGTGCACAGTCGCATACATACTGGAGAGCGACCAACAACTGAGTGTGGAATATGTAATACGGCGTTTAGCCGGTCTGACAGTTTGAAGGAGCACATGCTCAAATATTCTAGAGAACGATTACGTGAGTGTGAATTATATAATAATCCAGATTAATGAGTGTAAAACAGCACATGGTCACATCCTCGAAGAACGACCACACTAATGTGCATGTATGTCAGATAGTTGACAAGTGTATACATTTGAAGAGGGACATGTATGATATGCCGTACAACTTCCACTAGAGTGCTAAATCACTAAGAAGGCTATCATTGGCTATGTCAGTTTGAAACAGCGCATGATCACATCAGTGGGATATTTGTACAAACACGTATATACTGGCTAGCGATTAAAAGATGGAGGTGCTCATACATTCCTTTGCACTTGGAAATGTACATACTGTAAAAACCCTCTATGCGACCACCCCGCTATTACGAACGATTTTTTTCAGAACGGAATAGTTCACTATATATGTCAATGGTCGTTGACCCCGACAACAAGACCACCCCGTTATTCCGTAATACGACCAGTTAATTCGATGATGATGATTGAGCTTATTTACGCTCGCCTCCGGCGAACCATATGGGCGATCGTACTAAGAAATTTAGTTAACACTCCTATGCTATAAAGTAAGGTGATTAAGTTGTGTGTGTTAATAATACAATGTGAATGCTCAACCCGGCCTTAGATTAGGCTACAAGCACAAAATGTATAGGGTCAGTACAGGAGTCACTCTATACTGTCTCACATCTCATATTCGTAAATGTATGAATATGTTTGATGTATAATATTATTTGCATGCTCAGCCCGGCCATAGATTAGGCTACAAGCACCAAAATATATAGAGTCGGTACAGGAGTCACGCTATACGAACACGCATCTTAATTCTATAGTGTGTGAATTAGATGGGTAATGTTATTTGATAACTCAGCCCGACCATAACTTAGGCTACAATCATCAACATATATAGGGTCTGTTTAGGAGTCACTCTAAACTGTCCTCGTATCTCTTGTAATTATATATCTGTTCGCTAATCTCTATGTCCTCGCATGCGACGCGCGACCAATTCTCGACCCGATTTATTATGTTTCTCGCCGTTTATATGTCTTTTTTATGGTTCAAACAGTCACAAATCTCCAAAAACGGACATCAGAAACAGTTTAACGTTTGAATGTTTTCGGCTAGACCTAGAGTTTGTAAGGATGTTTTTCATTGGTAGAAAAACTATCCGTTTTTGGTCCTAGCTCGAACTGTTTACTGATTGGTTGATTTACTATCCGTTTTTGAAGTCTAGCTCAGAGCAAATGTGTGACTGCAAGAACCTGTACTCATGTTAATAATACAAACTCTGACTATGACTAAAATATTTACATACTTTATGGTTAAAATATACAATGTTTTAATGAAAACATTACGCCTAGCTTATTGTTATCTACACTTGAATATTTCATATCAGTTCAAGAGGCTATATATAACCATAACATTCTGTAGATATATAATGTTGTGGTTCTATAATTCTATGTTAGATTTCTAAATACCACACCGTCATATACATAGGTATACCACATCGGCATATACATACATATACCACACCGTCAAATACAACACCGACATATACATACATACACCACATCGTCATATACTTTCATATACTACACCGTCGTATACATACATATACCACAATGTCATATACATACATATACCACACCGTCATATACATATATATATACCACACCGTCATATACATACATATACCACACCGTCATATACATACATATATCACACCGTCATATACCACACCGTTATATACATATATATACCACACCGTCATATACATACATATACCACACCGTCATATACCACACCGCCATATACATACATATACCACACCGTCATATACATATATCAAACCGTCATATACCACATCGCCATATACATACATATACCACACCGACATATACATACATATACCACACCGCCATATACATACATATACCACACCGTCATATACATACATACATATACTTCATCGTCATATACATACATACACCACACCGTCATATACATACATACATCACACCATAATATACATACATATACCACACCATCATATACATACATATACCACACCATCATATACATACATATACCACACCATCATATACATACATATACCACATCGTCATATACATACATTTACCACACCGTCATATACATACATATATCACATCGTCATATACCACACCGTCATATACATACATATACCACACCGTCATATACATACATATACCACATCGTCATATACCACACCGTCATATACATACATATACCACACTGTCATATACATACATATACCACACCGTCATGTACATACATATACCACATCGTTATATACATACATATACCACACCGTCATATACATACATATACCACACCGTCATATACATACTACCACACATTCATATACCACATCGTCATATACATACATATACCACACCGTCATATACATACATATACCACACTGTCATATACGTACATATACCACACCGTCATATACATACATACTACCACACCGTCATATACATACATATACCACGTCGTCATATACATACATATACACATCATCATATACATACATATGCCACGTCGTCATATACGTACATATACCACACCGTCATATACATACATATACCACACTGTCATATACGTACATATACCACACCGTCATATACGTACATATACCACACCGTCATATACTTACATACTACCACACCGTCATATACATACATATACCACGTCGTCATATACATACATATAAACATCATCATATACATACATATGACACGTCGTCATATACATACATATACCACACCGTCATATACATACATATACCACACCGTAATATACATAAATATACCACACCGTCATATACATACATATATCACACCTTCATATACCACACCGTCATATACATACATATACCACACCGTCATATAAATACATATACAACACCGTCATATCTATACATATACCACACCGTCATATACATACATATACCACACTGTCATATACGTACAAATACCACACCGTCATATGCATACATACTACCACACCGTCATATACATACATATACCATACCGTCATATACATACATATACCACACCGTCATATACCTACATATACTACACCATCATGTACATACATACTACCACACCGTCATATACATACATATACCATACCGTCATATACATACATATACCACACCGTCATATACCTACATATACTACACCATCATGTACATACATATACCACACCGTCATGTACATACATATACCACATCGTTATATACATACATATACCACACCGTCATATACATACATATACCACGCCGTCATATACATACTACCACACAGTCATATACCACATCGTCATACACATACCTATACCACACCGTCATATACATACATATACCACACTGTCATATACGTACATACACCACACCGTCATATACATACATACTACCACACCGTCATATACATACATATACCACATCGTCATATACATACATATACCACGCCGCCATATACATACATATACCACACCGCCATATACATATATATACCACACAGACATATACATACATATACCACACCGTCATATACATACATACACCACACCGTCATATACCACACCGCCATTTACATACAGATACGACACCGTTATATACATACATATACCACACCCTCATATACATACATATACGACACCATCATATACATACATATACCACACCGTCATACACATACATATACCACACAGTCATATACATACATATACCACACAGTCATATACATACATATACAAACCGTCATATACCACACCGTCATATACATACATATACCACACCGTCATATACATACATATACCACACCGTCATATACCACCCTGTTATATACATACATATACCACACCGTCATATACATACATATACCACACCGTCATATACATACATATACCACACAATGTCATATACATACATATACCACACCGTCATATACTACACCGTTATATACATACATATACCACACCGTCATAAACATACATATACCACACCGTCATATACATACATATACCACACCGTCATATACATACATATACCACATCGCCATATACATACATATATCACATCGTATTATGCATACATATATCACACCGTCATATACAACACCGCCATATACATACATATACCACACCGACATATACATACATATACCACACCGTCATATACATACACCACACCGTCATATACATACATATACCACACCATCATATACATTCATATACGACACCATCATATACATACATATACCACACCGTCATATACATACATATACCACACCGTCATGTACATACATATACCACACCGTTATATACATACATGTACCACACCGTCATATACATACATATACCACACAGTCATATACATACATATACCACACCGTCATGTACATACATATACCACACCGTTATATACATACATATACTACACCGTCATATACATACATATACCACACCGTCATATACATACATATACCACACCATCATATACATACATATTACCACACCGTCATATACATACATATACCACACCGTCATATACATGCATATACCACACCGTCATATACATACATATACCACACCGTAATATATATATACATATACCACATCATCATATACATAAATATACCACACCGTCATATACATACATATACTACACCGTCATATACCACACCATCATTTACATACATATACGACATCGTCATATACCCCACTGTCATATACCACACCATCATATGCATACATATACTGCATCGTCATATACAACAACGTCATATACATACATATACCACACCATCATATACATACGTATACCACATCGTCATATACATACATATACTACACCGTCAAATACAACACCGACATATACATACATACACCACATCGTCATATACATTCATATACCACACCGTCGTATACATACATATACCACGATGTCATAAACATACATATACCACACCGTCATATACATATATATATACCACACCGTCATATACATACATATACCACACCGTCATATACATACATATATCACACCGTCATATACCACACCGTCATATACATACATATACCACACCGTCATATACATACATATACCACACCGTCATTTACATACATATACCACACCGTAATATATATACATATACCACATCATCATATACATAAATATACCACACCGTCATATACATACATATACCACACCGTCATATACCACACCATCATTTACATACATATACCACATCGTCATATCCCCACTGTCATATACCAAACCGTCATATACATACATATACCACACCTTCATATAAATACATATACCACACCGTCATATACATACATATACCACACTGTCATATACATACTACCACACAGTCATTTACCACATCGTCATATACATACATATACCACACCGCCATATACATACATATACCACACTGTCATATACGTACATACACCACACCGTCATATACATACATACTACCACACCGTCATATACATACATATACCACGTCGTCATATACATACATATACACATCATCATATACATACATATGCCACGTCGTCATATACATACATATACCACACCGTCATATACATACATATACCACACCGTAATATACATACATATACCACACCGTCATATACATACATATATCACACCATCATATACCACACCGTCATATACATACATATACTACACCGTCATATAAATACATATACCACACCGTCATATACATACATATACCACACCGTCATATACATACATATACCACACTGTCATATACGTACATAAACCATACAGTCATATGCATACATACTACCACACCGTCATATACATACATATACCACACCGTCATATACATACATATACCACACTGTCATATACATACATATACCACACCATCATATACATACATATTACCACACCGTCATATACATACATATACCACACCGTCATATACATACATATACCACACTGTCATATACATATTACCACACAGTCATATACCACATCGTTATATACATACATATACCACACCGTCATATACATACATATACCACACTATCATATACGTACATATACCACACCGTCATATACATACATACACCACACCGTCATATACCACACCGCCATTTACATACATATACCACACCATCATATACATACATATACCACACCATCATATACATACATATACCACACCATCATATACAACACCGTCATATCCATACATATACCACACCGTCATATACGTACATATACCACACCGTCATATACATACATATACCACACCATCATATACATACATATACCACGCCGCCATATACATACATATACCACACCGCCATATACATTTATATACCACACAGAAATATACATACATATACCACACCGTCATATACATACATACACCACACCGTCATATACCACACCGCCATTTACATACAGATACGACACCGTTATATACATACATATACTACACCCTCATATACATACATATACGACACCATCATATACATACATATACCACACCGTCATACACATACATATACCACACCGTCATATACATACATATACCACACAGTCATATACATACATATACTAAACCGTCATATACCACACCGTCATATACATACATATACCACACCGTCATATACATACATATACCACACCGTCATATACCACACTGTTATATACATACATATACCACACCGTCATATACATACATATACCACACCGTCATATACATACATATACCACACAATGTCATATACATACATATACCACACCGTCATATACTACACCGTTATATACATACATATACCACACCGTCATAAACATACATATACCACACCGTCATATACATACATATACCACACCGTTATATACATACATATACCACACCCTCATATACATACATATACCACACCATCATATACATACATATACCACACCGTCAAAGACATACATATACCACACCGAGATATACATACATATACCACACCGTCATATACATACATATTCTTCATCGTCATATACATACATACACCACACCGTCATATACATACATACATACCACACCGTCATATACGTACATATACCACACCGTCATATACATACATATACCACACCATCATATACATACATATACCACGCCGTCATATACATACATATACAACACCGTCATATACATACATATACCACACCGTCATATACATACATATACCACACCGTCATATACATACATATACCACACCGTCATATACCACACCGTCATATACATACATATACCACACCATCATATACATACATATACACACCGTCATATACATACATATACCACACCGTCATATACATACATATACCACACCGTCATATACATACATATACCACACTGTCATATACATACATATACCAACTGTCATATACCACACCGTCATATACATACATATACCACACCGTCATATACATACATATACCACACCGTCATATACCACACCGTCATATACATACATATACCACACCATCATATACATACATATACCACACCGTCATATACATACATATACCACACCGTCATATACATACATATACCACACTGCATATACATATTACCACACAGTCATATACCACATCGTTATATACATACATATACCACACCGTCATATACATACATATACCACACTATCATATACGTACAATATCACACCGTCATATACATACATACACCAATCGCCATTTACATACATATACCACACCATCATATACATACATATACCACACCATCATATACATACATATACCACACCCATATACAACACCGTCATATCCATACATATACCACACCGTCATATACGTACATATACCACACCGTCATATACATACATATACCACACCATCATATACATACATATACCACGCCGCCATATACATACATATACCACACCGCCATATACATTTATATACCACACAGAAATATACATACATATACCACACCGTCATATACATACATACACCACACCGTCATATACCACACCGCCATTTACATACAGATACGACACCGTTATATACATACATATACCACACCCTCATATACATACATATACGACACCATCATATACATACATATACCACACCGTCATACACATACATATACCACACCGTCATATACATACATATACCACACAGTCATATACATACATATACTAAACCGTCATATACCACACCGTCATATACATACATATACCACACCGTCATATACATACATATACCACACCGTCATATACCACACTGTTATATACATACATATACCACACCGTCATATACATACATATACCACACCGTCATATACATACATATACCACACAATGTCATATACATACATATACCACACCGTCATATACTACACCGTTATATACATACATATACCACACCGTCATAAACATACATATACCACACCGTCATATACATACATATACCACACCGTTATATACATACATATACCACACCCTCATATACATACATATACCACACCATCATATACATACATATACCACACCGTCAAAGACATACATATACCACACCGAGATATACATACATATACCACACCGTCATATACATACATATTCTTCATCGTCATATACATACATACACCACACCGTCATATACATACATACACCACACCGTCATATACGTACATATACCACACCGTCATATACATACATATACCACACCATCATATACATACATATACCACGCCGCCATATACATACATATACAACACCGCCATATACATACATATACCACACAGACATATACATACATGTACCACACCGTCATATACATACATACACCACACCGTCATATACCACACCGCCATTTACATACATATACCACACCATCATATACATACATATACGACACCATCATATACATACATATACCACACCGTCATACACATACATATACCACACCGTCATATACATACATATACCACACAGTCATATACATACATATACAAACCGTCATATACCACACCGTCATATACATACATATACCACACCGTCATATACATACATATACCACACCGTCATATACCACACTGTTATATACATACATATACCACACCGTCATATACATACATATACCACACCGTCATATACATACATATACGACACAATGTCATATACATACATATACCACACCGTCATATACTACACCGTTATATACATACATATACCACACCGTCATAAACATACATATACCACACCGTCATATACATACATATACCACACCGTCATATACATACATATACCACATCGCCATATACATACATATATCACATCGTATTATGCATACATATATCACACCGTCATATACAACACCGCCATATACATACATATACCACACCGACATATACATACATATACCCCACCGTCATATACATACACCACACCGTCATATACATACATATACCACACCATCATATACATTCATATACGACACCATCATATACATACATATACCACACCGTCATATACATACATATACCACACCGTCATGTACATACATATACCACACCGTTATATACATACATGTACCACACCCTCATATACATACATATACCACACAGTCATATACATACATATACCACACCGTCATGTACATACATATACCACACCGTTATATACATACATATACCACACCGTCATATACATACATATACCACACCGTCATATACATACATATACCACACCATCATATACATACATATTACCACACCGTGATATACATACATATACCACACCGTCATATACATGCATATACCACACCGTCATATACATACATATACCACACCGTAATATATATATATATATATACCACATCATCATATACATAGATATACCACACCGTCATATACATACATATACTACACCGTCATATACCACACCATCATTTACATACATATACGACATCGTCATATACCACACCATCATATGCATACATATACTGCATCGTCATATACAACAACGTCATATACATACATATACCACACCATCATATACATACGTATACCACATCGTCATATACATACATATACTACACCGTCAAATACAACACCGACATATACATACATACACCACATCGTCATATACATTCATATACCACACCGTCGTATACATACATATACCACGATGTCATAAACATACATATACCACACCGTCATATACATATATATATACCACACCGTCATATACATACATATACCACACCGTCATATACATACATATACCACACCGTCATATACCACACCGTTATATACATATATATACCACACCGTCATATACATACATATACCACACCGCCATATACATACATATACCACACCGTCATATACATACATATATCACACCGTCATATACCACACCGCCATATAAATACATATACCACACCGACATATACATACATATACTACACCGCCATATACATACATACACCTCACCTTCATATACCTACATATACCACACCATCATATACATACATATACCACACCGTCATATATAGATACATATACCTCATCGTCATATACATACATACACCACACCGTCATATCCATACATATACCACACCGTCATATACGTACATATACCACACCGTCATATACATACATATACCACACCATCATATACATACATATACCACGCCGCCATATACATACATATACCACACCGCCATATACATACATATACCACAAAGACATATACATACAGATACCACACCGTTATATACATACATATACCACACCGTCATATACATACATATACCACACCATCATATACATACAAATACCACACCGTCATACACATACATATACCACACCGTCATATACATACATATACCACACCGTCATATACATACAAATACCAAACCGTCATATACTACACCGTCATATACATACATACACCACATCGTCATATACCGCATCGTCATATACCACACCGTCATATACATACTTATACCACACCGTCATATAAATACATATACCACACCGTCATATACCACACCGATATATACATACATATACCACACCGTCATATACATACATATACCACACCGTCATATACATACATATACCACACCGTCATATACATACATATACCACACCGTCATATACCACACCGTTATATACATACATATACAACACCATCATATACATACATATACCACACCGTCATATACATACATATACCACACCGTCATGTACATACATATACCACACGGTCATGTACATACATATACCACACCGTTATATACATACAAATACCACACCGTCATATACATACATATACCACACCGCCATATACATACATATACCACACCATCATATACATACATATACTACACCGTCATATACATACATATACCACACAGCCATATACATACATATACCACACCATCATATACATACATATACCACACCGCCATATACATACATATACCACACCGTCATATACATACATATACCACACCGTCGTATACATACATATACCACACCGCCATATACATACATATACATACATATACCACACCGTCATATACATACATATACGACACCCTCATATACATACAGATACCACACCGTTATATACATACATATACCACATCCACATATACATGCATATACCACACCGTCATATACATACATATACTACACCGCCATATACATACATATACCACACCGTCATATACATAAATATACCACATCGTCATATACATACATATACCACATTGTCATATACATACATATACCACATCGTCATATACATACATATACTACACCGTTATATACATACATGTACCAGGCCGTCATATAAATTTATATACCACACCCTCATATACATACATATACCACACCGTCATATACATATGCTGTTTTCGTCGTACTTAGGATGTATTTCTTCCGTACCGTACCGTACAAAGTATAATATACCGACAACGTACGGACTCGATCGTATACGGAGACTTTAATACAATGTGACGTCCGTGGTCCTGTTGTAGAGCGTCGGGTTTGGAATTGAACTTTCCCTGGTTCGATACTTTGTCGGGCCACGTATGTAGTGTCATTGAGCAAGGTACCTATCTATATATCGTCCTCTAATTTCAAACCCCTAGCGGGGATGTAGACATCCTGCGGGTCAAAACCACAACGAAGTTAAAGTATGAGTAGTTAAAAGCATAAATAGGCTTAATAACAGATGGTGTATAGAGCCTGATCAGGCTGTACGTTCTGTGTCGCCTGATATGGCTCTATATGTCGTTGGCGTGGGTGATTTTAGTCGCGAATAGCAGGTTGAGTGTTAATAATAATTAATATGTATACTATTGCTATTAAAATAGATTCATATTTTGAGTATTGGAACTATTATGCGTGTGATTTTCTTGGTTGGACGTTGCTCTAGCATTAAGATTGTGACGCCCAGCTAAGAAAGTACAAAGATACAAAGATATACCAATATCATACATACACTTCTTTGTCTTGTAAGATTTAGTAACATTAACAATATTACACTAATTGTGTAATGGTCCATGTAGGCATTTACAAATAACAAATGTCAACAACGACAGCATCAACAGAAACATAACGTTTTCAAATTAGTTCATATAGTGTGGCATCCGTGGTCCAGTGGTAGAGCGTCGGATTTGGAATTGAATGGTCCCGGGTTCGATACTCGGTCAGGCCACATATGTAGTGTCATTGAGCAAGTCACCTCACACACATTGCTTAGTATTGGTTAACCACTTAGGTCGACTAAGCTTGCCCAGGACAATATGTCTACGTCCCCACAAGGGGTTTGACATTAATGGAACATGCATACTGTTCATCAAATGTTATTTGTTCTTTCTACATGGTCTTGTGACATGGGCAAGCCAATTCACCATACCATGCCGCCTCAAAAACCTAATAGGTGTGCACTATTTTACGTGTATCCAAACGCCGCAACCCTCAATGGTACATTCATTTCACAAATTCAACGTTCCCTATTTCTCTTAGAGTAGCCGGTGTAAAGATTGTTGGCACACGTAAACACAACTCTTGTTCAGGTATATCATCACCAGTAAAGTCATCAAACAAGTCATCAGAATCATCCACCAACAGTAGCTGTAGACCAGATGGTCCAGCGAGGGGGACTTTGGAGGATATTTCAGATTTTTAAATCCTTTTCCTTGTAATATTCTTTTCTTTACCTGTTACTGTTCACTTGGACGTCTCTGATTTCGTCTGTTTGTCTCTTTTCCAACTGTTATTTTCTTTGGTGGCGCTTTAGTCATTTCTTCATTTTTGTCTTTAGTTTCTACTTACTGTTGTTCTATATGTGCTATTATTTTTTCTACAATGTGGTCTTCAGTTATCGGCTTATCGTTTCTTCGTATTTCATTACTTGACACGTACACCTGAACGATACATTAACCCTTTCCCCCATAGAGATGTAGTTTTATTTCATACATGTGGCTATAATTTACCAATCGTACACAATGGATAAGCTGTGAACGTGCCTACTCAACATTCATAGAGGTTACTATGAATTATTAAGTGTTGTATACACTACGTTGTTTCGATCTTTATTATAGCTTGTTATGGTGTCAATCTATGTCAATAGGCATTGGCGTCAAGAGGCGCTTCTAATGTGGAAAGGGATATAGCCATTTAGGATTCCAAGTTCTACCAATGAATATGATTATGGTCAATACAATGAACAATATTTAGTTATAATATGAGGTATAAGACAATATAATGTAATGTTGAAGCTTTAAATAGGACCTGGGGTTCCTGCTACATCACCAGATAGTAGCAATAATTTAAACATATGAACAGGAAAACGTAGATTAAAGTTACATCGTATAAAACCGTTGGTATATATATCTAACATGTGCTATCGCCACCGTGGAGGAGGTGATACATGTGAGGACCCTAACCCTTACAGAATGTAAGTCTGACACGAATCTGTAATTAAAAACAAAATTGTGTTTATGAATGTGAAAGTAGGACATGTTATGAATGTGAAAGTGCGGATAAACTCTGATTCATCCATGTTCAATGATGTATCTTCTCTGAATCTGGTCGGCAATACAGTAACTAAGCTTTAATAAAATTAAAATTAAAGTATTGCATATCGCAGATTGGCTTAGTGTGCACATATATTGTGTTTGTGATTTTCGTGCACATGTTCTTGTGAGCACTATATTATTCTCATGAAGTACTGGCATAAGTAAATTAGCAAAATCTGCGATTGCCGTATAAAAACGCTCAATGGAATTGACTGCTACTACCAGCCCACTACCATCAATGACATCAATTGTGCTAACTACCTGCTACTACAGGCCCACTACCATCAATGTCATATATTGTGCTACCTACCTGCTACTACCGGCCCACTACCATCAATGGCATATAGTGTGCTATCTACCTGCTACTACCGGCACACTACCATCAATGGCATATAGTGTGCTACCTACCTGCTACTACCGGCCCACTACCATCAATGACATATATTGTGCTAATTACCTGCTACTACCGAACCACTACCATCAATGACATATATTGTGCTACCTACCTGCTACTACCGGCCCACTACCATCAATAGCATATATTGTGCTACTTACCTGCTACTACCGGCCCACTACCATCAATGACATATATTGTGTTACCTACCTGCTACTACCGGCCCACTGCCATCAATGACATATATTGGCAACCTAGCTGCTACTACCGGCCCACTGCCACCAAAAGCATACATTGTTTTACCTACCTGCTACTACCGGCCCACTACCATCAATGACATATATTGTGTTACCTACCTGCCACTACAGGCCCACTGCCATCAATGGCATATATTGATCTACCTACCTGCTACTACCGGCCCACTACCATCAATGATATATATTGTGCTACCTACCTGCTTTTACCGGACAACTACCATCAATGGCATATATTGTGCTCCCTACCTGCTACTACCGGCCCACTAACATCAATGGCATATATTGTGCTACCTACCTGCTACTACCGGCCCACTACCACCAATGGCATGTATTGTGCTACCTACATGCTACTACCGGCCCACTGCCATCAATGTCATATATTGTGCTACCTACCTGCTACTACCGGCCCACTAACATCAATGGCATATATTGTGCTACCTACTTGCTACTACCGGCCCATTCCTATCAATGTCATATATTGTGCTACCTACATGCTACTACCGGCCCACTGCCATCAATGGCATATATTGTGCTACCTACCTGCTACTACCGGCCCACTACCATCAATGACATCTATTGTGCTACCTATCTGCTATTACCGGCCCACTGCCATCAATGACATCTATTGTGCTACCTACATGCTAATACCGGCCCACTACCATCAATGACATCTATTGTGCTATCTACATGCTACTAACGGCCCACTACTACCAATGACATCTAGTTTGCTACGTACCTGTACTACCGGTTCACTACCATCAATGACATATATTGTGCTATCTACCTGCTACTACAGGCCCACTACCATCAATGGCATATATTGTGCTACCTACCTGCTACTACCAGCCCACTGCCATCACTGGCATATATTGTGCTAGCTAACTGCTACTACAGGTCCACTGCCATCAATGTCATATATTGTGCTACCTACCTGCTACTACCGGCCCATTACCATCAATGTCATGTATTGTGCTACCTACCTGCTACTACCGGCCCACTACCATCAATGACATGTATTGTGCTACCTACCTGCTATTACCGGCCCACTACCATCAATGACATGTATTGTGCTACCTACCTGCTATTACCGGCCCACTACCATCAATGACATGTATTGTGCTACCTACCTGCTATTACCGGCCCACTACCATCAATGACATGTATTGTGCTACCTACCTGCTACTACCGGCCCACTACCATCAATGACATGTATTGTGTTACCTACCTGCTACTACCGGCCCACTGCCATCAATGACATATAGTGTGCTACCTACCTGCTACTACCGGCCCACTACCATCAATGACATATATTGTGCTACCTACCTGCTACTACCGGCCCACTACCATCAATGACATATAGTGTGCTATCTACCTGCTACTACCGGCCCACTCCTATCAATGGCATATATTGTGCTACCTACATGCTACTACAAGCACACTACCATCAATGGCATATATTGTGCTACCTACCTGCTACTACCGGCCCACTACCATCAATGACATATATTGTGCTAATTACCTGCTACTACCGCACCACTACCATCAATGACATATATTGTGCTACCTACCTGCTACTACCGGCCAACTACCATCAATAGCATATATTGTGCTACTTATCTGCTACTACCGGCCCACTACCATCAATGACATATATTGTGTTACCTACCTGCTACTACCGGCCCACTGCCATCAATGACATATATTGGCAAACTAGCTGCTACTAACGGCCCACTGCCACCAAAAGCATACATTGTTTTACCTACCTGCTACTACCGGACCACTACCATCAATGACATATATTGTGTTACCTACCTGCCACTACAGGCCCATTGCCATCAATGGCATATATTGATCTACCTACCTGCTACTACCGGCCCACTACCATCAATGATATATATTGTGCTACCTACCTGCTTTTACCGGACAACTACCATCAATGGCATATATTGTGCTCCCTACCTGCTACTACCGGCCCACTAACATCAATGGCATATATTGTGCTACGTACCTGCTACTACCGGCCCACTACCACCAATGGCATGTATTGTGCTACCTACATGCTACTACCGGCCCACTGCCATCAATGTCATATATTGTGCTACCTACCTGCTACTACCGGCCCACTAACAACAATGGCATATATTGTGCTACCTACTTGCTACTACCGGCCCATTCCTATCAATGTCATATATTGTGCTACCTACATGCTACTACCGGCCCACTGCCATCAATGGCATATATTGTGCTACCTACCTGCTACTACCGGCCCACTACCATCAATGGCATATAGTGTGCTACCTACCTGCTACTACAAGCCCACTGCCATCAATGACATATATTGTGCTACCTACCTGCTACTACCAGCCCACTGCCATCACTGGCATATATTATGCTACCTACCTGCTACTACCGGCCCACTACCATCAATGGCATATATAGTGCTACCTACCTGCTACTACCGGCCCATTACCATTAATGATATTGTGCTACCTACCTGCTACTACAGGCCCACTACCATCAATGATATTGTGCTACTTACCTGGTACTACCGGCCCACTACCATCAATGATATTGTGCTACCTACCTGCTACTACCGGCCCACTACCATCAATGACATGTATTGTGTTACCTACCTGCTACTACCGGCCCACTGCCATCAATGACATATAGTGTGCTACCTACCTGCTACTACCGGCCCACTACCATCAATGACATATATTGTGCTACCTACCTGCTACTACCGGCCCACTACCATCAATGACATATAGTGTGCTATCTACCTGCTACTACCGGCCCACTCCTATCAATGGCATATATTGTGCTACCTACATGCTACTACAGCCACTACCATCAATGGCATATATTGTGCTACCTACCTGCTACTACCGGCCCACTACCATCAATGACATATATTGTGCTATTACCTGCTACTACCGCCACTACCATCAATGCATATATTGTGCTACCTACCTGCTACTACCGGCCAACTACCATCAATGGCATATATTGTGCTACCTACTGCTACTACCGGCCCACTACCATCAATGACATATATTGTGTACCTACCTGCTACTACCGGCCCACTCCATCAATGACATATATTGGCTACCTACTGCTACTACCGGCCCACTACCATCAATGACATATATTGTGTTACCTACCTGCTACTACCGGCCCACTACCATCAATGACATATATTGTGCTACCTACCTGCTACTACCGGCCCACTGCCATCAATGGCATATATTGTTCTACCTACCTGCTACTACCGGCCCACTACCATCAATGACATATATTGTGCTACCTACCTGCTACTACCGGCCCACTACCATCAATGGCATATATTGTGCTACCTACCTGCTACTACCGGCCCACTACCATCAATGGCATATATTGTGCTACCTACCTGCTACTACCGGCCCACTACCATCAATGGCATATATTGTGCTACCTACCTGCTACTACCGGCCCACTACCATCAATGCATATATTGTGCTACCTACCTGCTACTACCGGCCCACTACACAATGCATATTGTGCTACCTACTGCTACTACCGGCCCATCCATCAATGCATATATTGTGCTACCTACTGCTACTACCGGCCCACTCCATCAATGGCATATATTGTGCTACCTACCTGCTACTACCGGCCCACTACCATCAATGGCATATAGTGTGCTACCTACCTGCTACTACAGCCCACTGCCATCAATGACATATATTGTGCTACCTACCTGCTACTACCAGCCCACTGCCATCACTGGCATATATTATGCTACCTACCTGCTACTACCGGCCCACTACCATCAATGGCATATATAGTGCTACCTACCTGCTACTACCGGCCCATACCATAATGATATTGTGCTACCTACCTGCTACTACCGGCCCACTACCATCAATGATATTGTGCTACTTACCTGGTACTACCGGCCCACTACCATCAATGATATTGTGCTACCTACCTGCTACTACCGGCCCACTGCCATCAATGGCATTACCGGCGCACTACAACCAATGGCATATATTGTGCTACCTACCTGCTACTACCGGCCCACGACAATCAATGATATTGTGCTACCTACCTGCTACTACCGGTCCAATACCATCAATGGCATATATTGTGCTACCTACCTGCTACTACCGGCCCACTACCATCAATGACATCTATTGTGCTACCTACATGCTAATACCGGCCCACTACCATCAATGACATCTATTGTGCTATCTACATGCTACTACCGGCCCACTACTACCAATGACATCTAGTTTGCTACGTACCTGTACTACCGGTTCACTACCATCAATGACCTATATTGTGCTATCTACCTGCTACTACAGGCCCACTACCATCAATGGCATATATTGTGCTACCTACCTGCTACTACCAGCCCACTGCCATCACTGGCATATATTGTGCTACCTAACTGCTACTACAGGTCCACTGCCATCAATGTCATATATTGTGCTACCTACCTGCTACTACCGGCCCATTACCATCAATGTCATGTATTGTGCTACCTACCTGCTACTACCTGCCCACTACCATCAATGATATATATTGTGCTACCTACCTGCTACTACCGGCCCACTACCATCAATGACATATATTGTGTTACCTACCTGCTACTACCGGCCCACTGCCATCAATGACATATAGTGTGCTACCTACCTGCTACTACCGGCCCACTACCATCAATGACATATATTGTGCTACCTACCTGCTACTACCGGCCCACTGCCATCAATGACATATAGTGTGCTACCTACCTGCTACTACCGGCCCACTACCATCAATGACATATAGTGTGCTACCTACCTGCTACTACCGGACCACTACCATCAAAGACATATATTGTGCTGCCTACCTGCTACTACCGGCCCACTACCATCAATGACATATAGTGTGCTACCTACCTGCTACTACCGGCCCACTACCATCAATGATATATTATGCTACCTACCTGCTACTACAAGCACACTACCATCAATGACATATATTGTGCTATCTACCTGCTACTACCGGCCCACTACCATCAATGACATCTAGTGTGCTACCTACCTGCTACTACCGGCCCACTACCATCAATGACATCTATTTAGCTACCTACCTGCTACTACCGGCCCACTACCATCAATGACATATATTGTGCTACCTACCTGCTACTACTGGCCCACTGCCATCAGTGTCATATATTGTGCTACCTTCCTGCTACTACCGGCCCACTACCATCAATGACATATATTCTGCTACCTACCTGCTACTACCGGCCCACTACCATCAATGTCATATATTGTGCTACCTACCTGCTACTACCGGCCCACTACCATCGATGACATATAGTGTGCAACCTACCTGTTACTACCGGCCCACTACCATCAATGACATATATTGTGCTACCTACCTGCTAATACCGGCCCACTACCATCAATGAGATATATTGTGCTACCTACCTGCTACTACAAGCCCACTACCATCAATGACATGTATTGTGCTACCTACCTGCTACTACCGGTATACTACCATCAATGGCATCTATTTAGCTACCTACCTGCTACTACCGGCCCACTACCATCAATGACATATATTGTGCTATATACCTGCTACTACCGGCCCACTCCTATCAATGGCATATATTGTTCTACCTACCTGCTACTACCGGCCCACAGCCATCAGTGTCATATATTGTGCTAACTACCTGCTACTACTGGCCCACTACCATCAATGACATCTATTGTTCTACCTACCTGCTACTACCGGACCACTACCATCAATGACATATTGTGTGTAACCTACCTGCTACTACCGGCCCACTACCATAAACGACATATATTGTGTTACCTTCCTGCTACTACCGATCCACTACCATCAATGACATATATTGTGCTACCTACCTGCTACTACCGGCCCACTACCATCAATGACATATATTCTGCTACCTACCTGCTACTACCGGCCCACTACCATCAATGACATATATTGTGCTACCTACCTGCTACTACCGGCCCACTACCATCAATGACATATATTGTTCTACCTACCTGCTACTACCGGCCCACTACCATCAATGACATATATTGTGCTACCTACCTGCTACTACCGGCCCACTGCCATCAATGACATATATTCTGCTACCTACCTGCTACTACCGGCCCACTACCATCAATGACATATATTGTGCTACCTACCTGCTACTACCGGCCCACTACCATCAATGACATATATTGTGCTACCTACCTGCTACTACCGGCCCACTACCATCAATGACATCTATTGTGCTACCTACCTGCTACTACCGGCCCACTACCATCAATGACATATATTGTGCTGCCTACCTGCTACTACCGGCCCACTACCATCAATGACATATAGTGTGCTACCTACCTGCTACTACCGGCCCACTACCATCAATGACATATATTGTGCTACCTACCTGCTACTACCGGCCCACTACCATCAATGACATATAGTGTGCTACCTACCTGCTACTACCGGCCCACTACCATCAATGACATATATTGTGCTACCTACCTGCTACTACCGGCCCACTACCATCAATGACATATAGTGTGCTACCTACCTGCTACTACCGGCCCACTACCATCAATGACATATATTGTGCTACCTACCTGCTACTACCGGCCCACTACCATCAATGATATATTGTGCTACCTACCTGCTACTACAAGCACACTACCATCAATGACATATATTGTGCTATCTACCTGCTACTACCGGCCCACTACCATCAATGACATCTATTGTTCTACCTACCTGCTACTACCGGTCCACTACCATCAATGGCATCTATTTAGCTACCTACCTGCTACTACCGGCCCACTACCATCAATGACATATATTGTGCTACCTACCTGCTACTACTGGCCCACTGCCATCAGTGTCATATATTGTGCTACCTTCCTGCTACTACCGGCCCACTACCATCAATGACATATATTCTGCTACCTACCTGCTACTACCGGCCCACTACCATCAATGTCATATATTGTGCTACCTACCTGCTACTACCGGCCCACTACCATCGATGACATATAGTGTGCTACCTACCTGTTACTACCGGCCCACTACCATCAATGACATATATTGTGCTACCTACCTGCTAATACCGGCCCACTACCATCAATGAGATATATTGTGCTACCTACCTGCTACTACAAGCCCACTACCATCAATGACATATATTGTGCTACCTACCTGCTACTACCGGTACACTACCATCAATGGCATCTATTTAGCTACCTACCTGCTACTACCGGCCCACTACCATCAATGACATATATTGTGCTATCTACCTGCTACTACCGGCCCACTCCTATCAATGGCATATATTGTTCTACCTACCTGCTACTACCGGCCCACAGCCATCAGTGTCATATATTGTGCTAACTACCTGCTACTACCGGCCCACTACCATCAATGACATCTATTGTTCTACCTACCTGCTACTACCGGCCCACTACCATCAATGACATATATTGTGCTACCTACCTGCTACTACCGGCCCACTACCATCAATGACATATATTGTGCTACCTACCTGCTACTACCGGCCCACTACCATCAATGACATATATTGTGCTACCTACCTGCTACTACCGGCCCACTACCATCAATGACATATATTGTGCTACCTACCTGCTACTACCGGCCCACTACCATCAATGACATATATTGTGCTACCTACCTGCTACTACCGGCCCACTACCATCAATGACATATATTGTGCTACCTACCTGCTACTACCGGCCCACTACCATCAATGACATATATTGTGCTACCTACCTGCTACTACCGGCCCACTACCATCAATGACATATATTGTGCTACCTACCTGCTACTACCGGCCCACTACCATCAATGACATATATTGTGCTACCTACCTGCTACTACCGGCCCACTACCATCAATGACATATATTGTGCTACCTACCTGCTACTACCGGCCCACTACCATCAATGACATATATTGTGCTACCTACCTGCTACTACCGGCCCACTACCATCAATGACATATATTGTGCTACCTACCTGCTACTACCGGCCCACTACCATCAATGACATATATTGTGCTACCTACCTGCTACTACCGGCCCACTACCATCAATGACATATATTGTGCTACCTACCTGCTACTACCGGCCCACTACCATCAATGACATATATTGTGCTACCTACCTGCTACTACCGGCCCACTACCATCAATGACATATATTGTGCTACCTACCTGCTACTACCGGCCCACTACCATCAATGACATATAGTGTGCTACCTACCTGCTACTACCGGCCCACTACCATCAATGACATATATTGTGCTACCTACCTGCTACTACCGGCCCACTACCATCAATGAATTGTGCTACCTACCTGCTACTCAGCACACTACCATCAATGACATATATTGTGCTACTACCTGCTACTACCGGCCCACTACCATCAATGACATCTAGTGTGCTACCTACCTGCTACTACCGGCCCACTACCATCAATGACATCTATTGTGCTACCTACCTGCTACTACCGGCCCACTACCATCAATGGCATCTATTTTGCTACCTACCTGCTACTACCGGCCCACTACCATCAATGACATATATTGTGCTACCTACCTGCTACTACCGGCCCACTACCATCAATGACATATATTGTTCTACCTACCTGCTACTACCGGCCCACTACCATCAATGACATATATTGTGCTACCTACCTGCTACTACCGGCCCACTGCCATCAATGACATATATTCTGCTAACTACCTGCTACTACCGGCCCACTACCATCAATGACATATATTGTGCTACCTACCTGCTACTACCGGCCCACTACCATCAATGACATATATTGTGCTACCTACCTGCTACTACCGGCCCACTACCATCAATGACATCTATTGTTCTACCTACCTGCTACTACCGGCCCACTACCATCAATGACATATATTGTGCTGCCTACCTGCTACTACCGGCCCACTACCATCAATGACATATAGTGTGCTACCTACCTGCTACTACCGGCCCACTACCATCAATGACATATATTGTGCTACCTACCTGCTACTACCGGCCCACTACCATCAATGACATATATTGTGCTACCTACCTGCTACTACCGGCCCACTACCATCAATGACATATATTGTGCTACCTACCTGCTACTACCGGCCCACTACCATCAATGACATATATTGTGCTACCTACCTGCTACTACCGGCCCACTACCATCAATGACATATATTGTGCTACCTACCTGCTACTACCGGCCCACTACCATCAATGACATATATTGTGCTACCTACCTGCTACTACCGGCCCACTACCATCAATGACATATATTGTGCTACCTACCTGCTACTACCGGCCCACTACCATCAATGACATCTAGTGTGCTACCTACCTGCTACTACCGGCCCACTACCATCAATGACATCTATTGTGCTACCTACCTGCTACTACCGGTCCACTACCATCAATGGCATCTATTAGCTACCTACCTGCTACTACCGGCCCACTACCATCAATGACATATATTGTGCTACCTACCTGCTACTACTGGCCCACTGCCATCAGTGTCATATATTGTGCTACCTTCCTGCTACTACCGGCCCACTACCATCAATGACATATATTCTGCTAGCTACATGCTACTACCGGCCCACTACCATCAATGTCATATATTGTGCTACCTACCTGCTACTACCGGCCCACTACCATCGATGACATATAGTGTGCTACCTACCTGTTACTACCGGCCCACTACCATCAATGACATATATTGTGCTACCTACCTGCTAATACCGACCCACTACCATCAATGAGATATATTGTGCTACCTACCTGCTACTACAAGCCCACTACCATCAATGACATATATTGTGCTACCTACCTGCTACTACCGGTACACTACCATCAATGGCATCTATTTAGCTACCTACCTGCTACTACCGGCCCACTACCATCAATGACATATAGTGTGCTATCTACCTGCTACTACCGGCCCACTCCTCTCAATGGCATATATTGTTCTACCTACCGGCTACTACCGGCCCACAGCCATCAGTGTCATATATTGTGCTAACTACCTGCTACTACCGGCCCACTACCATCAATGACATCTATTGTTCTACCTACCTGCTACTACCGGCCCACTACCATCAATGACATATTGTGTGTAACCTACCTGCTACTACCGGCCCACTACCATAAACGACATATATTGTGTTACCTTCCTGCTACTACCGGCCCACTACCATCAATGACATATATTGTGCTACCTACCTGCTACTACCGGCCCACTACCATCAATGACATATATTCTGCTACCTACCTGCTACTACCGGCCCACTACCATCAATGACATATATTGTGCTACCTACCTGCTACTACCGGCCCACTACCATCAATGACATATATTGTGCTGCCTACCTGCTACTACCGGCCCACTACCATCAATGACATATAGTGTGCTACCTACCTGCTACTACCGGCCCACTACCATCAATGACATATATTGTGCTACCTACCTGCTACTACCGGCACACTACCATCAATGTCATATAGTGTGCTACCTACCTGCTACTACCGGCCCACTACCATCAATGACATATATTGTGCTGCCTACCTGCTACTACCGGCCCACTACCATCAATGACATATAGTGTGCTACCTACCTGCTACTACCGGCCCACTACCATCAATGACATATATTGTGCTACCTACCTGCTACTACCGGCCCACTACCATCAATGATATATTGTGCTACCTACCTGCTACTACAAGCACACTACCATCAATGACATATATTGTGCTATCTACCTGCTATTACCGGCCCAATACCATCAATGACATCTAGTGTGCTACCTACCTGCTACTACCGGCCCACTACCATCAATGACATCTATTGTTCTACCTACCTGCTACTACCGGTCCACTACCATCAATGGCATCTATTTAGCTACCTACCTGCTACTACCGGCCCACTACCATCAATGACATATATTGTGCTACCTACCTGCTACTACTGGCCCACTGCCATCAGTGTCATATATTGTGCTACCTTCCTGCTACTACCGGCCCACTACCATCAATGACATATATTCTGCTAGCTACATGCTACTACCGGCCCACTACCATCAATGTCATATATTGTGCTACCTACCTGCTACTACCGGCCCACTACCATCGATGACATATAGTGTGCTACCTACCTGTTACTACCGGCCCACTACCATCAATGACATATATTGTGCTACCTACCTGCTAATACCGGCCCACTACCATCAATGAGATATATTGTGCTACCTACCTGCTACTACAAGCCCACTACCATCAATGACATATATTGTGCTACCTACCTGCTACTACCGGTACACTACCATCAATGGCATCTATTTAGCTACCTACCTGCTACTACCGGCCCACTACCATCAATGACATATATTGTGCTATCTACCTGCTACTACCGGCCCACTCCTATCAATGGCATATATTGTTCTACCTACCTGCTACTACCGGCCCACAGCCATCAGTGTCATATATTGTGCTAACTACCTGCTACTACCGGCCCACTACCATCAATGACATCTATTGTTCTACCTACCTGCTACTACCGGCCCACTACCATCAATGACATATAGTGCTACCTACCTGCTACTACCGGCCCACTACCATCAATGACATATATTGTGCTACCTACCTGCTACTACCGGCCCACTACCATCAATGACATATATTGTGCTACCTACCTGCTACTACCGGCCCACTACCATCAATGACATATATTGTGCTACCTACCTGCTACTACCGGCCCACTACCATCAATGACATATATCTGCTACCTACCTGCTACTACCGGCCCACTACCATCAATGACATATATTGTGCTACCTACCTGCTACTACCGGCCCACTACCATCAATGACATATATTGTTCTACCTACCTGCTACTACCGGCCCACTACCATCAATGACATATATTGTGCTACCTACCTGCTACTACCGGCCCACTGCCATCAATGACATATATTCTGCTACCTACCTGCTACTCCCGGCCTACTACCATCAATGACATATATTGTGCTACCTACCTACTACTACCGGCCCACTACCATCAATGACATATATTGTGCTACCTACCGGCCCACTACCATCAATGACATATATTGTGCTACCTACCCGCTACTACCGGCCCACTGCCATCAATGACATATATTGTGCTACCTACCTGCTACTACCGGCCCACTGCCATCAATGACATATATTCTGCTACCTACCTGCTACTACCGGCCCACTACCATCAATGACATATATTGTGCTACCTACCTGCTACTACCGGCCCACTACCACCAATGACATCTATTGTTACCTACCTGCTACTACCGGCCCACTACCATCAATGACATATATTGTGCTACCTACCTGCTACTACCGGCCCACTGCCATCAATGACATATATTCTGCTACCTACCTGCTACTACCGGCCTACTACCATCAATGACATATATTGTGCTACCTACCTACTACTACCGGCCCACTACCATCAATGACATATATTGTGCTACCTACCGGCCCACTACCATCAATGACATATATTGTGCTACCTACCCACTACTACCGGCCCACTGCTATCAATGGCATATATTGTGCTACCTACTTGCTACTACCGGCCCACTACCATCAATGATATATTGTGCTACCTACCTGCTACTACAAGCACACTACCATCAATGACATATATTGTGCTACCTACCTGCTACTACCGGCCCACTACCATCAATGACATCTATTGTTCTACCTACCTGCTACTACCGGTCCACTACCATCAATGGCATCTATTTAGCTACCTACCTGCTACTACCGGCCCACTACCATCAATGACATATATTGTGCTACCTACCTGCTACTACTGGCCCACTGCCATCAGTGTCATATATTGTGCTACCTTCCTGCTACTACCGGCCCACTACCATCAATGACATATATTCTGCTACCTACCTGCTACTACCGGCCCACTACCATCAATGTCATATATTGTGCTACCTACCTGCTACTACCGGCCCACTACCATCGATGACATATAGTGTGCTACCTACCTGTTACTACCGGCCCACTACCATCAATGACATATATTGTGCTACCTACCTGCTAATACCGGCCCACTACCATCAATGAGATATATTGTGCTACCTACCTGCTACTACAAGCCCACTACCATCAATGACATATATTGTGCTACCTACCTGCTACTACCGGTACACTACCATCAATGGCATCTATTTAGCTACCTACCTGCTACTACCGGCCCACTACCATCAATGACATATATTGTGCTATCTACCTGCTACTACCGGCCCACTCCTATCAATGGCATATATTGTTCTACCTACCTGCTACTACCGGCCCACAGCCATCAGTGTCATATATTGTGCTAACTACCTGCTACTACCGGCCCACTACCATCAATGACATCTATTGTTCTACCTACCTGCTACTACCGGCCCACTACCATCAATGACATATATACTGCTACCTACCTGCTACTACCGGCCCACTACCATCAATGATATATATTGTGCTACCTACCTGCTACTAACGGCCCACTACCATCAATTACATCTATTGTTCTACCTACCTGCTACTACCGGCCCACTACCATCAATGACATATATTGTGCTACCTACCTGCTACTACCGGCCCACTGCCATCAATGACATATATTCTGCTACCTACCTGCTACTACCGGCCCACTACCATCAATGACATATATTGTGCTACCTACCTGCTACTACCGGCCCACTACCACCAATGACATCTATTGTTCTACCTACCTGCTACTACCGGCCCACTACCATCAATGACATATATTGTGCTACCTACCTGCTACTACCGGCCCACTGCCATCAATGACATATATTCTGCTACCTACCTGCTACTCCCGGCCTACTACCATCAATGACATATATTGTGCTACCTACCTACTACTACCGGCCCACTACCATCAATGACATATATTGTGCTACCTACCGGCCCACTACCATCAATGACATATATTGTGCTACCTACCTGCTACTACCGGCCCACTGCCATCAATGACATATATTGTGCTACCTACCTGCTACTACCGGCCCACTGCCATCAATGACATATATTGTGCTACCTACCTGCTACTACCGGCCCACTACCATCAATGACATATATTGTGCTACCTACCTGCTACTACCGGCCCACTACCATCAATGACATCTATTGTGCTACCTACCTGCTACTACCGGCCCACTACCATCAATGACATATATTGTGCTACCTACCTGCTACTACCGGCCCACTACCATCAATGACATATATTGTGCTACCTACCTGCTACTACCGGCCCACTACCATCAATGACATATATTGTGCTACCTACCTGCTACTACCGGCCCACTACCATCAATGACATATATTGTGCTACCTACCTGCTACTACCGGCCCACTACCATCAATGACATATATTGTGCTACCTACCTGCTACTACCGGCCCACTACCATCAATGACATATATTGTGCTACCTACCTGCTACTACCGGCCCACTACCATCAATGACATATATTGTGCTACCTACCTGCTACTACCGGCCCACTACCATCAATGACATCTATTGTTCTACCTACCTGCTACTACCGGTCCACTACCATCAATGGCATCTATTTAGCTACCTACCTGCTACTACCGGCCCACTACCATCAATGACATATATTGTGCTACCTACCTGCTACTACTGGCCCACTGCCATCAGTGTCATATATTGTGCTACCTTCCTGCTACTACCGGCCCACTACCATCAATGACATATATTCTGCTACCTACCTGCTACTACCGGCCCACTACCATCAATGTCATATATTGTGCTACCTACCTGCTACTACCGGCCCACTACCATCGATGACATATAGTGTGCTACCTACCTGTTACTACCGGCCCACTACCATCAATGACATATATTGTGCTATCTACCTGCTAATACCGGCCCACTACCATCAATGAGATATATTGTGCTACCTACCTGCTACTACAAGCCCACTACCATCAATGACATATATTGTGCTACCTACCTGCTACTACCGGTACACTACCATCAATGGCATCTATTTAGCTACCTACCTGCTACTACCGGCCCACTACCATCAATGACATATATTGTGCTATCTACCTGCTACTACCGGCCCACTCCTATCAATGGCATATATTGTTCTACCTACCTGCTACTACCGGCCCACAGCCATCAGTGTCATATATTGTGCTAACTACCTGCTACTACCGGCCCACTACCATCAATGACATCTATTGTTCTACCTACCTGCTACTACCGGCCCACTACCATCAATGACATATTGTGGTGTGTAACCTACCTGCTACTACCGGCCCACTACCATAAACGACATATATTGTGCTACCTTCCTGCTACTACCGGCACACTACCATCAATGACATATATTGTGCTACCTACCTGCTACTACCGGCCCACTACCATCAATGACATATATACTGCTACCTACCTGCTACTACCGGCCCAATACCATCAATGATATATATTGTGCTACCTACCTGCTACTAACGGCCCACTACCATCAATGACATCTATTGTTCTACCTACCTGCTACTACCGGCCCACTACCATCAATGACATATATTGTGCTACCTACCTGCTACTACCGGCCCACTGCCATCAATGACATATATTCTGCTACCTACCTGCTACTACCGGCCCACTACCATCAATGACATATATTGTGCTACCTACCTGCTACTACCGGCCCACTACCAACAATGACATCTATTGTTCTACCTACCTGCTACTACCGGCCCACTACCATCAATGACATATATTGTGCTACCTACCTGCTACTACCGGCCCACTGCCATCAATGACATATATTCTGCTACCTACCTGCTACTCCCGGCCCACTACCATCAATGACATATATTGTGCTACCTACCTGCTACTACCGGCCCACTACCATCAATGACATATATTGTGCTACCTACCGGCCCACTACCATCAATGACATATATTGTGCTACCTACCCACTACTACCGGCCCACTGCTATCAATGGCATATATTGTGCTACCTACTTGCTACTTCCGGCCCACTACCATCAATGACATATATTGTGCTATCAACCCGCTACTTCCGGCCCACTGCCATCAATGGCATATATTGTGCTACCTACCCGCTACTACCGGTCCACTGCCATCAATGGCATATATTGTGATACCTACCTGCTACTACCGGCCCACTACCATCATTGGCATATAGTGTGCTACCTACCTGCTACTACCGGTCCACTACCATCAATGGCATATATTGTGCTACCTACCTGCTACTACCAGCCCACTGCCATGAATGTCATATATTGTGCTACCTACATCTTCAGTGGTATAAGAAACAATAAAAGAATAGAAATATAAGTGAACCTTACAGATATGTTTTTACTTTTTTACTATGTATTAAATATAATGTATTAGTTGTTTTACATGTTGTTACATGTTACGGTACGGTACGGAGAATAGACAAGGAAGAGTTGGATACATTTTACACTAAAATATGATAATTTATATCCCTTAGTAAAAATACGCCATTTGTACTCAACAAAAATGGCCGTTGTGACAATTTAGGATATTGTACTAGACCACCAAATGCATGTTTGCGGTGGCGACTTTGAAGAGCATTGTATAGTTAGTTAGTTGGGTAATTATTTGTTTCTATATCTCCATTGTCATGCTATTCTGTAAGTCTATTGAATAGGTTAATAAACGTTTCTCCAACATATGGGTGGCTGGGGACCTAAATCTACCAAAGATGGACTGGGACACTACCAGCCCATCCACCGACTGCAAACACCCATCCTTCTATAGGCAGGTCATTGAAACGTTTAATGATACAAACCTCACCCAACTGGTTAACCTCCCCACCCATGAAAACAACATCCTGGATGTATTCCTTACAACTAACCCCACTTTAGTAAACCAGGTCAATATTCTACCTGGCATCAGTGATCATAATGTAGTCGAAATAAAAGTCAACACATCCGCAATGATATGTTATCAACAGCCTTGCAGGATTCCACTCTATAAGAAAGCACACTGGCAGGCCATTAAACAGTCATTATGTGACTATCACCAGGTTATGACCAACGAATGTAAATATACCGCACTAAACACTGAAGAGCTATGGGAACATTTCTCTCATGCTCTACACAACCTTACAGATAAATGGATTCCATCCAAACAGTCATCGCTAAGAGATCACCTACCCTGGGTCAATCAGAGTGTTCAGCGAATGATTAGATGGCGAAATAGGGCCTTTAAAATACTAGGAACTCAAGTATGCCTTCAAATCGCAAGAAATTCCTGGATCTAAAACATTTAGTGCGGAAAAAGGTCAAAGAGACTTATCATCAATACCTAGAAAACATCCTAAATCTAAACAGTGCTGATGCTCCCATCCTTATAGACCAAACACCAAGAATCTTTATTCCATCCTTAAGCATTCCAAGCAAGATTCCAAATCAATGCCACCCCTAAAGCATGAAAACAAATTTCATCATGAAGAAGCTGCTAAAGCCACAGCACTGAATAAACAGTTTCAGTCTGTCTTCAGCTCCAAATCCCCACTAAGACTTTTCTCCATTTGTAAATTGAAAATTCAGGACACAAATGGAAACCTGAATGGTCAATCCACGCCAAACATGAATGAGATCACAGTAAGCTCAAATGGCATAGAGAAACTTCTCAATAACCTGAACCCCCATAAGGCTAGTGGTCCTGACCAAATGAAGCCAATCATACTTAAAACCCTGTCTAAAGAACTCTCACCTATCCTTGAAGTCTTATTCCAAAATCCCTCAACAAAGGATCACTGCCTGCCCAGGGGAAGTCAGCAAATGTTGCTCCCATTTACAAAAAAGGTACAAGTCAAACCCCGCCAACTATAGGCCTATCTCACTGACATATATGTGTTCTATGCAAGGTACTAGAACATATAATTTCCTCCTCGATAGTAAAACACTTCACTAACCACAGTATTCTGTACCATTTGCAGCATGGTTTTAGAGAAAAACGGTCATGCGTGAACCAACTAGTAATGCTAGTCAATGACTTGGTTACCTCTCTCTACAATAAGCATCAGGTAGATCTCATCCTATTAGACTTCAGTAAGGCTTTCGATAAGGTCAATCACGAGAAAGTACTACTAAAAATGCATGAATATGGAGTCAGAGGTCAAACATTAAGGTGGATTAAGAATTGTCTAGATAATAGACTCCAGTCAGTTGTCCTTAATGGTATTAGTTCAGAAGCCATTCCGTTGTCCTCCTGAGTCCCACAGGGATCCGTACTTGGACCCCTGCTTTTCCCAGCCTACATAAACGACCTCCCACAAAACATCAGTTCCAAAGTGCGCATCTTTGCAGATGATACTGCAGTCTATCTATCACTAATATCTGCAAATGAATCAGTCACACTCCAAAACGATCTTAAGAGATTAGAAGAGTGGGAGTTGGAGTGGGACATGGAATTTAACCCCTACAAATGTCAAGTTATCCACGTCACCAGAAGGAAACATCCTATTCCCAGCAATTATTAACTCCATGAAGTCCTACTTGAGTCGGTCACCTCAGCCAAATA
>CM026388.1:48098025-48120185 GCA_014843695.1 Archivesica marissinica | reverse complement strand
AGTCACTACAAGGGTATTTTGCAATAATTGCTCGCTTAATTCTAGAATTTAGCCACTTGGTGTACTGATAGAATGATAATGTGTGGACCTTTTCCTAACGAGACCCTAGGTTCTGGGTCAAGGGGTCCCCAAAATTCAAGATGGCCGCCAAGATGGCCGCCGTTTTTGCAGTGTCAGTGAGTTGGACATATAATTGTATTATACTTTTATTACTTGACAGATTTAAATCAAATCAACTGGATATCATATATATTAAATGTATGCTTAAAATGAAATACATTGTGGGTGCTCATTGGTCAAAGTCAAGGTCATAGTCAAGGTCAAATGGTGCAATTTACATAAAAAAACACATTTTTACCGTGCATAAGTACCTTTATTTTGAAAACTATAGGTTTTAATAGTATGTTATTTACATTAATGTAATGCATGATGTATGCCCTTTAATTTGGTATGTTGATTACTGACTTCTGTTTTGTATCCATTGATATACAAGATGATTTCCAAGTTGGCCGCCATTTTCCCAGTGGAATCCAAATATGTATTGTGCAATAGAATGATTATATATTTGTTTCTTTTTGATTAAAATAAACGTTTAAATGTTTGATACACATACAATCGAAATAAATGAGCTCTAAAACAATGTTAATATTTTATAACTGCTAAGAAATATGTATATATAGTAGTAGCCGGATATGGTATTGATTCGGATATTAAAATTGTTGCAGTACTAAATGGCTTACATTTTTATAATTTAGTTAAATTATGCACACAAACTAATTATTATAGTGTATGTACTGTCATAAGAAGTCAAATTCCCGGAGCATTTGTTTTGATAATGCACGGCTCTTGTTACTGGTATATTTGATAACCACCAGTAGTATGAAAGTTGTATGTAATGGTTGCCTGCAGCAATAACAAACTACTAACACAAGATTCATCACAAGAATGCATTACTAACTTTACTAACATGAGATATACTAACATACATGTACCAACGTAGCATCAATGTCAAAAAAAGTTGTCATAGCTAAAACTGAAAACATTGATTTAGAAATAACACAGTCGACAAGTAGTATAGAGGAATATGAAATTGATTGGGGGAAATTTGTATTGTGCCAGGAGAAAAACAATGCTCATCTTGTGTGTCCAGTTAATTATGAAATATTCCTACAGGACATCAACCGTTATCATATAGGTCTGGACGTTGTCTATATCAACTCCATAGCAGCTTAGTTGGTGATATTGCTAAAAGTATATGGTGCAAAATGGCATAAAACATGTAGAAATAATGTTGGATTGTGGAAATATGAACGACAAGAACGTCATGCAACTTCAAGCAGGAATGACCCAACAGAAACTCCAAGAAAGGTAACCCATCTAAGTAGTGTTGATGTCGCGGCTCAAGTGGATACTAAATGCTTGACACAACTACACAACTTTTACGTTGGATGCTATGTGGCCTTGAAATAGCCAGACTGGTTAATGAATTTGAAGATTCAAACATTGTCTCTACAGCTGAATCCAATTACAAACATCACGAACAAACAAAGAGTATCCAACATACATTTCAGCAGCAAGTAAATGATCTGGTGTATGTGATACAAAACCTAAGAAACCCGTTTGCTCATAAATCGGATGACCTACTAGTTCTTGACACAAGAGATATTGTTGACCCAAGTGTAGCAGAGAGCATAAAACACTCAACAGACTTGGGGAAGCAACAATATGAGACATATGTACAGGAGAGGCTTGCAACACGTGAACAATCAGTGACAGACACAATTAAACAGACCAAATTACCATTGTTCAGCAGGCCACCATTTGGGAAACAGTCAAAACAAAAACTTGAACTTGTGTCCCTTAAAGAGACTTGCGCTTTATTCTCGAGGCTGTATGTGTCGTGTCAGGTTCGAAAAGGAGACCTTAGTGAGTTCTTCTCACATGAAAACACTAAATATGCCCCATCACTCTCGCACTTTGATAAATTGTGCACTGGAAAAAAGTCTGAACTGAAGTCTGGAACAGCTCTGCCAGTCCTGTAAACCAACACATGAAAATCCAGTGGTAGACGCGCTGTTGTTTGATGGTGCTGCGATTATTAACATGCTGAAGCCACAGAAAAAATGCAGGACATTTCAGGATTATGCTGTAGATGTGTTTCTGCCATATGTACAAGAGCATTTGACTATAGTCCATAGAGTTGATTTAGTTTGGGATAGATACATTGACACTAGCTTGAAAACTGGGGCACGGGGAGATCGTGGTACTGGTATTCGTAAAAGGGTGCTGCCTGATACGACAATTCCATCTAACTGGGACACCTTCCTGCGAAATGATAAGAACAAGAATGAATTATTTGACTTCTTGGCAACTGAATGTAGCAATATGACAGTTCCATATGGAAAATATATCATTTCCACAAAAGGGGTCATTATTGAAACAACAGCAATCGAAAATAGAGATTCCATTGCACCATGCTCACATGAGGAAGCAGAGAGCAGGCTTCTACTTCACGTAGCTCATGTCGGCAAATCTGAAATGAAGCGGCTTATGATTAAGACAGTTGATACTGACGTTATTGTGACAGCTGCAGGAATGTTCAGTAAGTGTGGCTTAGATGAGCTATGGTTTGAATTTGGCACAGGAAAACTTCTCAGATATATACCCATACACAGCATGGTCACAACTATGGGCGAAGATATGGCGAGGCATTGCTGGGATTCCATGCATTTACGGGCTGCGACCAGGTGTCAGGATTTCTGGGATAAGGAAAACGAACAGCTTGGAACACTTTGTTATCATTTCCTCTGGCAGTTCAGGCATTTACAACATTGGGCAACACACCAAGTGAACAGAAGATCAATGACTGTATCCCTGTTGTTGAAAGGTTTGTTGTGTTGATGTACGACAGGTCAAGTCAATGAGAAAACACCAATGATGTCCGTCAGGATCTATTCACACAGAAAGGCCGTGCTATAGATGCTATACCACCAACATATGCTGCTCTTTACCAGCACACACAGCGTGCAGCCTACCAGGCAGGCTACTGCTGGGGTCAAGCTCTATATCCATCGCCAACACTATCATCTCCAGCAGAACATGGATGGACAAAGGAAGCCAACCTACACTCACCATGGAAACCACTGTGGACAACGTTGTTACCAGCATCAAACTCCTGCATGGAATTATTGAAGTGTGGCTGTGACAAGGATAAGGGTTGTCGTGTGTGACGGTTGAGCTTCCATGCACCGCTTTATGTAAATGCAATGGACACTGAGATAGGCTTTAAGTACAATTGTATCATTGATGGCTTTTGAATTGTAAAACAAGGTTTCACAATTAAGAATCTACGCCACCTGATCTACGCTCAATGTCTGTTTCCTCAGGTTCCCAATCATGCTGGATTGCGTTATTGTTGAAACCGACACGCAATTCTGTTCCCGCCAGGATTCGAATGAGGCCAGTGATTTATTTAACATTATACCACAGTGCTTCCTGGACATGAATAGTGTTAAATATGATATCGGAATGGCATTATCTGGGTAATAGATGACCCGTAGGTACGTAGTACCATGATTCATATTCATTTCAGTCTTGTATTTTTATTACACACATTGTATTTGTAAAAGTGTAATATGGCGGCCATATTGGTTATTAGTCGTCATTATGATGAAACCTACATAACTTTAAATAATATACTGTAGTATAATTATATAAAGCGATATTATGCATATATTAAAAAGAAAATATGTTAATAGAAGTAGTTACTATTATGTTATATTTCGGGTTTTACGCCTGCTATATCGCGGGCAGGCAGTTTATCTAACAACACCTTTCCTGGGCAGGCTCCAGCGGTTAACCAGTACTTGGGTGCACCAACCTCGTTAAGAAACTGCCAACTTGTTCATATAAATGAGACACGGCCTGAGCGGGGCTCGAACCTGTGACCATCAGTGATGATAGGTTACAGTGGTATACAAGTCAGCGACCTTAACCACTCGACCACGGAGGCGGACAGAAGTAGTTACTGTATAGACTACTTTCACCACACATGTTAACAAAACGTCCATCTTATTACCATGGCAATCTATTATGTGATAGCAGTACTCCATTTCAAAGAAGATAAATTGTGCTGTAAGTTGATGTGCAAATCAGTATAATATTTAATATAAATAATCCAACACATTCATAATTATATATGTTAGAATAAATTTCTTCAAATTTTGATCATGTGACCTTGAAAATGACCCTGACCGTGACATTAGATCATCATTTACGGCTTTCAGTTTTTGAACATTTCCTTTCAGAACAGGATGCTATTATTTTTATTATAAACAATATGTGCTAATAAATAAGAAATACAACTATTTATATATTTATCTATAAATGCCGGCCATCTTGGATTTTGGGGGACCCCTTGACCCAGACTCTAGGGTCTCGTTGGAAAGATAGTCGCATGTCATCATACTATCACCATGCAAAGTGGCTAAATTCTAGAATTAAACGAGCAATTATTCTTATAGTGACTCTCTAGAAGAGGCAATGTTGAATTTAAAAGCTTTGCCCACGGGCACAATCGTAACAGCTACAGCTGAAACTCTGGACCTTTCGCACCTGAATCAGGACTTGCAACATGGAGCTGAAGCACTGGATAAACTGTGTGACCATAAGATTACACTAACCTGGATGGCTGCTTCATCTTTGCATTGCTGTATTGCACTTTCCACAATGATCTGTTTCTTATCAAGCACCTGTCAAACATGAATATTGTCTACCATTAGTCAAATTCCTACAACCCTCAATGAAGACACATCTGGGTATTCTTCAACTACGCTCAACAAAATTCCTATTCGGCCACCTGGTGTTTCACAGTAATGCTAGGTCAGAATGTTTGGGAGAAATGAGAAAACACACGATTGCGTACTTAAACATTGCGTCCTTAAACGGTGTTATTTAATATATTTCAACAAAATAGGGTTACAATACACAATATGACCATTAAATAGAACATATGAATAGAAGCAGGCTGATGATTGCTGATAGAGGGGGATAGAGTGTGATAGAGGGCGATAGAGGGGGATAGAGTGTGATAGAGGGGGATAGAGTGTGATGTAGTGTGATAGAGGGGGATAGAGTGTGATGTAGTGTGATACAAGGCGATAGAGTGTGATAGAGGGGGATAGAGTGTGATGTAGTGTGATAGAAGGCGATAGAGTGTGATGTAGTGTGATGTAGTGTGATAGAAGGCGATAGAGTGTGATGTAGTGTGATGTAGTGTGATAGAAGGCGATAGAGTGTGATAGAGGGCGATAGAGTGTGATGTAGTGTGATAGAGTGTGATGTAGTGTGATACAAGGCGATAGAGTGAGATAGAGGGTGATAGAGTGCGATGTAGTGTGATAGAGTGTGATGTAGTGTGATAGAGGGTGATAGAGTGTGATAGAGGGCGATAGAGTGTGATAGAGGGCGATAGAGTGTGATAGAAGGCGATAGAGTGTGATGTAGTGTGATAGAATGCGATATAGTGTGATTGCTGATAGAGGGCGCTAGAGTGTGATAGAGTGTGATTGCTGATAGAAGGCGAGAGAGTGTGATTGCTGATAGAGGGTGCTAGAGTGTGGTGTAGTGTGATGTAGTGTGGTGTAGTGTGATGTAGTGTGGTGTAGTGTGATGTAGTGTGATGTAGTGTGGTGTAGTGTGGTGTAGTGTGATGTAGTGTGATATAGTGTGGTGTAGTGTGGTGTAGTGTGGTGTAGTGTGATGTAGTGTGGTGTAGTGTGATAGAGTGTGATGTAGTGTGGTGTAGTGTGATGTAGTGTGATGTAGTGTGGTGTAGTGTGATGTAGTGTGGTGTAGTGTGATGTAGTGTGGTGTAGTGTGATGTAGTGTGGTGTAGTGTGATGTAGTGTGGTGTAGTGTGAGTAGTGTGGTGTAGTGTGGTGTAGTGTGATGTAGTGTGGTGTAGTGTGATAGAGTGTGATGTAGTGTGGTGTAGTGTGATAGAGTGTGGTGTAGTGTGATAGGTGTGGTGTAGTGTGATGTAGTGTGATAGAATGCGATATAGTGTGATTGCTGATAGAGTGCGATGTAGTGTGGTGTAGTGTGATGTAGTGTGATGTAGTGTGGTGTAGTGTAGTGTAGTGTGATGTAGTGTGGTGTAGTGTGGTGTAGTGTGATGTAGTGTGGTGTAGTGTGGTAGAGTGTGGTGTAGTGTGATGTAGTGTGATAGAGGGCGATAGAGTGTGATAGAGGGTGATAGAGTGTGATAAAGGGCGATAGAGTGTGATAGAGGGCGATAGAGTGTGATAGAAGGCGATAGAGTGTGATGTAGTGTGATAGAATGCGATATAGTGTGATTGCTGATAGAGGGCGCTAGAGTGTGATAGAGTGTGATTGCTGATAGAAGGCGAGAGAGTGTGATTGCTGATAGAGGGTGCTAGAGTGTGATGTAGTGTGATGTAGTGTGGTGTAGTGTGATGTAGTGTGGTGTAGTGTGATGTAGTGTGATGTAGTGTGGTGTAGTGTGGTGTAGTGTGGTGTAGTGTGATGTAGTGTGGTGTAGTGTGATAGAGTGTGATGTAGTGTGGTGTAGTGTGATTAGCAGCAGGGGGGGTGAGTAACAAAATAAATGGAAGCCTCCGCGCCCCCCGTTGAGCCCTCCCTCCATGTTCCGGGTGAACAGACCTCTTACTTTGGGCCGAGGAGGCTCCTAGCCCCATTTCAGACAGCCAAAAAACACCCATATATGAGCCAGGGGACGGACCACAACCCTCGCCGGCCCAGGGCTCTCAGACACTACGTGCCAAAACAGATATGATAAACCACTTACCTGTCGGGGGTGAATCTCAATGATTATTAAGCCTTTTGGTCGTACCCCGGGCGCCTAATATAAGAGATATTATTTAAGAACCCGTTTTTTCCCCTTAAGTCGAAAATGTTTAATATTCTGGAGCACTAGGGATTGCTCGAGGCGTGTAATTGGGAGGACTTTCACGTTCGAGAGGACCTCCCCACATACATAAACACACTACGCGCTTAGTTGTTTTAACACTTTTTTTCTCTCGTCCGATCTACCGTCAGCGATTAATTTATCGATGTTAGCCTTCGATAATACATCGGGAGATGCTCTACATTTAGTTCGGATATCCTCTTTTAAGGATTGGTATCGATCCCATTCTTCGCATACTATTTTAAATTCGGGGTCGGATATTACGTTATCCCGAATAGCTTCGCTTATTATGAGATCGATACTGTTTTTCTTAGATTGGGCGGCAATCGCTATACGATCGTGTTTTTTACTTTTATTTTCTAGATGGCGTACGACTTTTCTTCCTACCATGCATAAAAGTCCGCTAGCCGCGGCAGCTACACCCAATCCTATAGCTATCGGAGTTCCTACGATCGTCGTTGTTATAGTAACGCTTCTGACTCCGCTAACTATAGAACCCGTAGCGAATATTGTATTAGCTCCTTCGACGATATTCGCTAATCGTTTATATTTTTTAGATATAGTTACCCGATTATTACGTTCGTTATGTAGTAAGGTTTGAATCTCTACGATTCTCCCCATTCTAAAAATCGAGGGATCTACATTAATCTCTTCCGTTATAGGTATAGTTGGGTATAACGCCATCTTTTTTTTTTACTCTTTCATATTATAAATCTAGTTCAACTATTATAGCTACAACACTAATAGCGTCTAACGGTCTAGCCGAAGTCGTTACAAAGTTTATAACATTACCCGCCATCACTTCAATAGGATTAGCAAAAACTATATACGCCGATCGAATGTCCTTAATTTTTGTAATACTTTCTTTTTGTGTAATTCCGTTAATTACGGGATGTACCGTAATCGTATCTAAACCATCACCTCCGCTACCAGTTTTTATGGAAGAAATAGACATGCGTAAAATTCTACCCGCTATAGTCATAGGGTATCCGGAATATTTATTATTAGCGCTATTACCGAATGCCCATCCCAATACATCGCGTAAAGGATCCCTTTCCTCGGCCCATATAGTAATAATATCTTTTCTAGGTTTATCTAATATAGTTGACGTTACGGCAATTAATCCGTCTAAGTGTCTTTCTAGAGCATTTAATTTACGATTATCCGAATCGGGTTTATTTAATATAGTCGACGTTACGGCAACTAATCCGTTTAATTGTTTTTCTATACTATTTAATTTAGCCGATTCGGATTTATCTAATATATTTGACGACGTTATGGCTATAAATTTATTTAATCGTTTTTCTAGATCATTTAATTTACCGTTACCTTTAATATATTCTTTATGACTACCCGGCCCGTAAATACTCATTTTACTTCGAGTACTACGGAGATCGGAAATTCGTGATTGTCTAACTTTCTTCCGTTCATCTCTGATAGTAATATCCAATTCGTTAATACAACCGCGTTCCAAATGTTTGAATTCTGGATTAGGATAATCTATAACAACGGGTTCCCCGAAGAAAGCATTTCCCGCGTCTATTATCTTAAGGAGTGTACTCGGAGCTCCATCACATACGTTATACGACGTATTTAATTGTTCTAAGTGCACTCGAATAGTTTTAGTTAAGGCAAAACTTACCGGTTTTTCGCCGACGTATATACCAGGTTCCAACCAACCTTTATTAGCGTTATACGTTTTAAATATACCTAGTATGTCACACATACCAGGTGTCATAGTTATTTTTTCGCGTTTGACATTTAGGGTTGCGATTCCATTAGATTTACAAATGCTGATACTCGCGAAGTCGGTAAATTCTGTATCTATAAATGTTTGTAAATCCTCGAAATTCCATAAACCCGGTGATAATTTTACCGCGACCACAGTACCGTCCTTTATGTACCCGAACCCCTCACCGTCATTCATATTATACCAACCGACCGTAAGTGTTATTGATCTGAGGCCAACGCGTAGATCCCCGCCGCGGTTATCAATATATTGTTGGAGGCTTGTGGCCTCACCCCTTTGAACATCGGTGATTGTTTGAAACATAGTTATAATAAAATATGACTAATAATTTAAATAGAACTTTCGGCTATAATCCTTCGGTTACTTATAAAACCGGTGGTGTATATAAACGCCAGCTTGAGGCCGTGAACCTAACCACCCTGATGATCACGGTCGGCCCGAACGAGGTCTTCTACACCGAGGTTACGAATATCTGGCGAAAATACAGGCTACCTCCTGTCAAGACGGACACCGTGGCGCAGGCTTGGAACAACACACCGATGCAGTTTTGGCAGAATTAGCTCAACTTCGCCGTATGGTGTGCCACAACCGGCTGCGGTGTGTCGTTCGAAGACCATCTGAACGGTGTAAGTGTCCAAAACGAACCGCTGATGCAATCGGTCTATATCTTCCACGTCTACTATACTATTAGGAGGATTTTAGACGAATTACGAGTCTCGCTACCGCAGGATAATAATTTCGATCCATTCTCAAATACGTACGACAGACGGGCCTATGAGCGGATATGCGCAGAGTTTGACGTGAGTCCGATGACCGACTGGCGGCAGAAGAGCTACCAGAACAGCAACGGGCTCGGTGATGTCTACACCCTAAGTCACAGCACGAGGGCGCGGACGAGCATGGCAGACCACGCACAAATATTATCGGTCAATGTCGGTAATTTAGATCGGTCGTCGGCGACCTTCGGTCCTGAGGTCCCCGGTGAGTTTCATACGCCTTTCCTAGCTAAAGCATATTACGCTCCTCCGGTGAAAGCTCATATTGATCATATTCTGCAGGATCCGGGCGTAGACGGCGCCTGGAGCACATTTGTGTTAGATAAGTCGAACGGGTTCACCCAGGCCGGTGTTTCCCGCCTGAATGATTCAATCCGGACCTATGTCTGGGCTCTCCTGGGAGCCCAGTCACAGACGAGGTCCTGCATCGTGGGAGTTGGCACGGCATTTGACGCACAGAAGCAGTTTCTAGCGAATGTCGAGGACGCCATAAACTCCCCGGTGGACATCCCATCGGCAATCGTGCGGTACCAAGACGTTCTTCAGTATGCGAAGAGTCAGGTAGATTTCGTCTTCGGCCACAGCCTCTACATGGCACCGAGCGACATGTTGCTGCGAATCGGTCATCAGGCCGGATACAACAATGAAATCGTGATAGCTAGCTCCAACCTGTCCTTAGGTCGCAATGACGATGTCAACGGCGTGGCTGATATACCAACAACTCACGGGAGCTTCTCCACAGCGTCGGGGCTATATCAAAAGATTACCGAGTCGGAACCAGGCCCACCGGCAGCGGTTCCCACGGGAACGACTGATGAAGAACAGCATGAAGATGAGAAAAATGCGCTCATTGTGGTTGGCGTCATCTCAGGGTTGGCAATTCTTTGGCTACTAACCTAGGCCGCGCCAGGTTGCAACATACAGTAGCCCGCCGACGGCAACGACCAGTGCCCATATATTTTCTGAGAGCCACCCCGCCGTCTTGCTCAAGAAGGTGAGGAGCCAGGAGGCAATGCCACCGATAATGCCAGGAAGCGCTGCCGCAGCCTTTCCGGCGAGTTTTGCCAGTGCCCTACCAAAATATTTCAACACCTTTTTAGCCCACTCCTTGATGCCCTCCTTAGCGGGAACCGCTGCAGCGGCCCCCTCAGCACCCCCGCCTGTAAGAGCCAGCACAAGCGTACTCACAATAAACCCGAGTGCAGTCATAATGCTTACTAGTGTGACGCCCTGCTCTCTGAACAACGTGCGAAGACGCTCGCCGAGCGTGGTGTCCTCATGGAGGACCCGTGATATAGTTTCGCGGATCCGATTGATGTGTGTACGGAGCGCCTCCCGGTTGGCAGAGGCGGCCTCCAAGCGGGCTGCTCTTTCATCCTGCAACCCCCGCAGGCGCTCAGTGATCCGCTCCCTATCTTCCGGTTCAGCCTCTTCTAGTTTTCTGTTTTCTAGCGCTATATGTTTATCGAGCTCCGTTAGTCTGGCGAGGTTGTTGGTTAGCTCGCCCCGGACCGTCTGCATGGTTTTATTAAGCCCGCGGAGTTCACGAAGGTTTAACGGCGGATCATCCATTGTGCTGAGTATGTCTTCTATCTGATTATCGGTGAACGTCGTCTCCACTGTGCGAATAACATCGGTGGCGACTTGCGGGATCTCGTTGATTTCAACTGTTTCTATTTTGTCTGCTGCTCCACCTAGCTCAGTGGTAGCTGCATGGAGGGCCTCTACTGCCCGGGCGGATATAATTGTTTTACCTCGCACCCAATCCGTGAATCCAAGCTCGTCTCTGATGATTTGGCCGCCACTTCGCTTCCCGGCAATGGTATTTAATGAGAGTGGCTCGCCGGTGCGGGCATTGACAATCTCGATGTTAGAGGCGGATTTCAGGTGCAATCTACCGTACCGATTCAATTCAAACTTGGAGTAGTCACGGCCAACCGACGGGACCATGCCTTTTTTTGCCAGTTCGCCGTAGTAGGCATATACGGCGGATCCGAGCAGTTCCTGACTAAGAGGCCCGATGGCCCCCCCCCCAGGAGTGACATGTTCGTACGCCTGCGTCCCTCCAGGCAACATACCGGTATCATAGGTGTCTTCTAAATCATCTTCTACATCATCATCGTGTACGAAATCATCCATATCAATATCTGCCATCGTATTGAAGGCTACCACATTTGGGTTCAATATAGTAATGGCTTCAACTCAATACGGACGCAAACTCAATCCATACCGCAGGCTGCGGGAGCCCCTCGGGGCAAAGGGCATACGACAGAGCGTGGTCATTACGAACAACCCCTCGACGATTGACCAGAACCAGCAGCTCTTGGTCCGCTTCCCCAACCTTGGAGCTAACGACGTGATTGTGCCAGGGACCGTTCGCCTCGCTTTCACCATCTCACCGACGTCGACAGACGTAAATCGAACCGTCGTCCAGAACCTGGGCCGCGCCATAGTCAAGAAAACGACTATCAAAATCAGTGGTAATGAGATTATGTCTATCGATGACTCCGATGTCTACTACTGTTACCAAGATCTCTGGAAGACTGCACAAGAGAGCGAAAATGCGGTCTATCAGGGCATTGACACTAGCAACAATCGGAACGTAACCAGACTTAGAATCGATGCTGGTAACAAGGCAGATAACGATGCCGCGCACAACGCAATTTCTGCGACATACGGTAACCGCTACCACATCCCACTCGACTTTGAGCTGCTGGAGAGCCACATGCCATTCTATCAAAGCGCACTGGCAGACCGCCTGGAATACGAACTAACGTTCAACGACTATAGCCGTGTTCTCATCGCTACAGAAGTGAACTCGACGTATGCGGTGGAAAACATTTCACTGGAGTACGACATGGTCACGCTGCCCGACCTCGCACGAAGGATTAGAGAGCAGTATACCGGGCGGCTTGCAATCCTTTATGACAGAGTTCTTCGTCATCGCAAAATAACGAAAAACAAAAACGACACCCTGTGGAACATTAATATCAACGTCCCGGCCCGCTCGATGAAGGGATTCCTGATGCTGTTCGAGGAGACCGGGGCTAGAGAAACCGAAAGCTTCTACAATCCCAAAATTACCAAGGTTGAGGTGACAATTGAGGGTGTCCCCAACCAGCTGTACAGCCAAGGCATGCGCGCCTACCAGCAGTGGGATGAAGCCAAAAAGCAGTTTGCATGCGGCTCTAAACGCGCCCCAGAGGTTGCTGCGGTAGCCAAAGACCTACAACTCTCGGACGTCTCTCTGGCAGAGTTCCTAACTTCGAAATACGCATTGTGGCTCGATTTGCGGACCAGCGATGATGACCAACTCCATGGTAATGGGCGCAGAGTGGAGAATGCCAGCGAGGGTGTAACAATCCAGATAGCTAAAGAAGCAGACGCCGATGGCGCATTGAACGTGTATCTGTACATTATTACAGATGCACAGCTCAACATTGAAGATGGTCGATTCGTCAGTGCGCTCTACTGATTTACTACCCCGCGACCCCCACTCGGCCATCATATGCGGTCAGACTGGTTGCGGTAAAACTGTATTCATACTGGACTTGCTCGAGGGCCCCTACCACGGGATCTTTCGGCACATAGTTATCCTCTGCACTACGATTGCGCATAACGCAACTTACCAGAACCGCCCTTGGATCTGGAGGGATCCCGAGGTCTACATACTAGACCCCTGTGAAAAGTTACATACCTGGCTGCGGGTATTCTACACCATGTTCCAGGGTGAGCCCACCCTGTACGTGATTGACGACTGCTCGGCCAAGGCAGCTATGACCAAAAAGAAGGACATGCTATCAGAGCTGGCCTTCAGCGGACGGCATGCGCTGCAAAGCGTCTGGGTGTTGACCCAGAAATACAACTCAGTTCTGAAGGATCTCCGCGAGCAGACACGCTGGGCCGCGGTCTTTCACTGCAAAGATCGTGATTCCTTCGAAGAGTGCCTTCGAGAGAATCACGTCATTCCTACGTATGAAGAGCGAGCCAAGGTACGGCAAACGCTTGCAGGAACAAAACACAGCACATTGCTGTTAAAGACGGACCAACCAGCTGCTTATAAAGTGCTATTCACAGCTTAACATGTGGGAAGCAATTCTGCTAATCACCCAGATCATAATTTCCACCACATTGGGTTGGTTCGTGTGGCAGTATGTTAGACTTAAGAGGCGAGTACGGATAGCACTAAGAAAAATGAACTGCGACGAACTTCTTGATCAGTTGATGGATGCCGCGCCCCCGATTGATGGGCCGATGGAAACATCGGTCCCGACTACCGAGACGCCGGGAGACGAGAGCGCCCGTCAAGACAACAAGCGTCAACGACTTGCAGCCCTAGCAGCAGGGGGCAGACTGAACAATATCTAGGACGACAACTCACAACCGAGCATATTGACAATATGGCAAATAATACTATCGAGAAGCTCTACGCGCGCTATGAAGCGAGACTCGGGGCCGCGATGACAAAAACCTTAGGGGCCGCAGTCATTCAGTTCTACGCAACAGTAGCAAGTATGTTTCTACCCATACAACCAGAAAATCAACCGGGGCTAATTGCCGACCTTGAAGCTGATCCGTTCATCAACCACGCGTTAAGCACAGCCACGTGCGAGCTATATCACAGGTATGGCATGTACCTTGCACCGCTCACCGATGCGTTAACCACTGCGAAGCATTGCCAATTTGGACACGTATGCCCGCTTACCATAGCTAACGATGTCTACACCGGAGAGAGTGACAGATCCTGTAGTTCTGACACCGGAGGAGAGCCTGCGAAGCTGCAAACAACACGACGGAAGGATCCTAAAAAACAAGCGGCAGGACGGGCAGGGGCTGCGGCTCGGAAGGCCAAGGAAGATAAAATACGTGCCGAGCTCAGAGATGCTAAAGCCACGTTGCAAACATCGAAACCCTCAGTTGCTGTCACCCCGGTGGAACAGGGCAACGCTGGAGAACAAACGGTTGTCGCCCCACAGCATGTTTCAGCGGTGGAAACCGAGACGAAACACTGGTACCAGTGTAGCGAGGTCTGGACCCCGTGGATCGTTGGCGGTCTTGCATGTGCCTTATGGGTTGTTGTGAACAGTAGACGGGAGGCTCATAAACCAATACCCGCCCGAGCTAACATTGTCGTTCCGACAGCGAGTCATTTAAAGACTTCGCTTGACCCATTCTATATGCAATAGTCGCGCGAAGAAAAACAATGTCTACTGACGGAAAAATGTTGGCCAATGCGGCGTATCATTCGGTTGTGGTATCTGGCCTGGCTGTGGGTTATGCACGCCTGGGTAAGATGGCCTTCAAAACAGCTACCTCTCGATGATGCGAAACTCGGGCGTTGAAGAGGAGCGCAAACGGCACGATACAGCTGTAGAACAGCTCCAGGTCGCGCAGTCAGCATGGTCCAACAAACGAGCTGAACGCCTTGATTGGATTAACGAAGAACTCCGCCGTCAGGGTCATGCCGTGCAAACTTTCCGGGACGTCGACACGGCGATCCGAGAGTACGCGCAGGCATTTCCGCATGTCGCGCCGCTGGGGTCGGAACGACAGCCCCGGCTCTCCGACTTCTATACACCTAGCGATGACCAGAAAGATCGTGAGATTGTCTTCGTCGTCCTGGGGATGACCGCGACAATCCTCGTGGTATACAAATTCGCTAAGTAATTGTCTCGCTTGAGATTTTGTTTCCTTTCAATATAGATATGGGTTTATCAGAGGAGCTGTATTTTGCAATGCTTGATGTCGGGTACTGTGCCAAGCGAAACAAACATCCTGGCCCACTTGGTCATACTATGATAAACACGGCGCAGCGATTCCTAGAGTCGTGGCGTACCAATCACTCTTCTGTACAGAAATTCGCTACCAGGGTCCTATCAGGCCCAACTGACCTTAGAGCTACAACTGGGTTGCTAGATCCGATGACACGCAGGGCATGTTGGAGACTCATAGGATTATTAGAATACATTCGCGCGTTGGATAGCGAAACAGCCATGTCACAAGCTTAGCTTATACCATGACCGACAGTAATCTTAGCTCGTTATACTACAGTCCCCGCGGTTACTGGAAGGGACTCGCAGCCATAAAAAACCTCGCCGCGGCCGCTAAGGTCTCCGAAGATGTGACACGGGGTTGGCTGAAGAAGCAGGCCATCTGGCAGATCTACCTCCCTGCCCCACGACACATACCGCGACCCAAGTTCGACGTACCGGTGCCAAACGACGTCCACCAGGCCGACCTCCTATTTCTACCTCACGACAGGGCGGGTCGCAAAACGTTCAAGTACGCCCTCACCATCGTTGACGTGGCCTCCCGATACAAAGAGGCAGAGCCCCTGGCCACGAAAGAGGCTAAGGAGGTCTCAGCTGCCCTTGAACGGATTTACAGGCGGAGCCCACTGAAATGGCCAAAGTTGCTTCAGGTCGATCCGGGGCGCGAGTTCATGGGTGCGGTGAACCAACTGCTGGCCAAACACGGTGTCTCTGTCAGGCGTGGCCGTGTGGATATCCATCGAGACCAAGGGATTGTGGAGCGTTTCAATCGCACCCAGGCAGAGCGGCTCTTTGGGCACCAATACGCCCAAGAGATGAGACTTCCGCCTGGAGAACGATCGGCTGAATGGGTGGCTCGGCTGCCTGCCGTGGTTGCGGCTTTGAACGGCGAAGTGACCAGATTGACCGGTAAGAAACCTTCTAATGCCATGAAGGCCAAGAGTGTGGCGCAAAAGCCCTCATCCGTGGTCGCAGCTTCGTCGCACCGTCCCGTTGGCTCGTCGGAGCGAAAGCTCCCCTCGGGTGTTGGCGTTCGCTACCTCTACCAATCCAGCGAACTGGAGGGTGGCCGTCGTCGTGCGACCGACCCTGTGTGGTCCCTCCAGGTATACCGGCTTGGTCGCTCGGTTACCAAACCTGAAGAGCCCGTGCTCTACTATCTGCTGGATGGCCCTCAGCGGGGGTTTGTCCGGGAAGAGCTGCTTGTGGTGCCTCCTGATACCGTGCTGCCACCTGATGGGGTTCTTAAACGTTGAGGACCGCGTAACCCCTTTTTCTGTTGCATTCCAGGCACGTCAGCCGGATATTGTCACGAGTATGGCCTCGGGTGTTGTCCAACCGGTCGACACTGAACTGCTGAGTATCTTTGGGTTGGTATACCCAGAGGAGCTCGATGTCGCATGCCGCGCAGTGGTTCTGCTGGCCGTCTTTGAGTGCGAGGATGTGATCGACCTTAATATTGAATCCCTGGAGACCTTTGGCCTGATCATGGCGCTTGTATGCCACAAGTTTTTTCTGGATGACTTTGCGGAGCTGCTGCTCAGTGAGTGGATCTACCACATCGGAACCCTCTTCCGGTGGGCAGACTACTCGTTCGAGCTGGTGCATGTACTCCACGCGGCTGACGGCGAGGTATGCGAGGTTTGACCATTGGAGATAGTCGTCGATAATCCAGACTTTTTGCGGATCGCGGAGTGTGAGCCCCTGGCTCGAGTGGACTGTCATGGCATAGCCGAGAGCCCAGTCTTGTCCCCACTTACCGTCCATAACTTCTTGGGCATAGTGGACAGGCACCTCAACGATGTCATTGAGGACGAGCTCTTCCTGCTCTGGTCTACCAGGTCCTGGGATGTTCACCATAATGTTTTGTCTTCGGGTGTCTTTTGGGCGATATAGGAGGGGCACCGGGTCGTCAGGGAAGTGCTCCTTATGGTAATGGAATAGCAGCTCTTGTGCGCGGTTGCGCACCTTCTGTCTCGAGGTCAAGATACGGTCGCCTGGTTTCCATATTGCAATGAATCTGTCCCATCCGAGGCAGGTGGGTAGGGCCTTTCTCATGGCCTCGCACTGCACCCGATCCGGCCGGAGGCGGATCTCCCGTTTGAGGGCTTTGAGGGCCGGGTCTTTCGCTCTATGGTCAACCTCAACCTCTTCATAGTAGTGGGCAGCATGTCGCAGCCAGTCATGTGGCATCTCGCCTGCAATTGGTGGTGGCTGACCCTGGTCACCACAGCAGATGATGTGGACCCCTCTCTGGTCTAACCAGTCTAGGAACACTTCCAGGATTGGCTTTGGGACAGTGCAAACCTCGTCCCAGATGATCACGCGGGGTATGTACTTTTGGCCCATCCTTTCTGGGGTCCAGTCAGTCTGGCCACTCCAGCGGAAGAAGCTATGGTAGGTCTGAGCCTTGACCCCTCTGGCCCGCATCTCTTTGGCCAGACGGTGGGTCGAGGTGAACACCAGGGGGTCTCTGGTGCGGAACGATTCGATCGCTCGTGTGGTTTTGCCACTACCACCCCCACCATTCAGGTAGCTCAACTGGTGCCGAGTCAGTGGGTCATTGAAGCAGGGGGCCTGACTCGGTGGTAAGTCTTTGTGTTGGCCTTGGTATACCAGCCTGGGGACATATGCAGCATGTTCCTGAGGCATATACAGCTGATCACCCTTGTCTCTCCACTGGGCTGGTTCTACTGAGGGCAGATACTCTATTCCCAGGAGACAATTCACGCACAAGTCAATTTCACAGTTGCAGGTCCTGTGGGCAACATAGGCCTCGACATCCTTGAGCTTGTGTAGTGCCGTCTTCTGGATGTATATGCTGTCTGTGGCCACCCGGACAGCCTCCTTGGCGTCGAAACGCTGGAGCATGCTGAGGAGATTGATATGGGCATACGCGAGCATGCTCGCCCTCAAGTGAGCATACTGTGGCTGGCTTCCGTCATAGTACGTGAGATCATGTCCGAGGGGGCACTTTTGGGGTGCTCCGACAAGAGTGCCACTCTGGCGAGTGTCCCTCACCAGGTAATCCAGCTCTCCCTGGTCAGTCACGAGGCGCCGCGTCAGTCGCTTGCCTTCAGCTTTGGCGCCCTGGGTGAACTTACCAATAATGCTGCATCCCTGATCACGATCCTCGGGGAGCCAGACCTCCTCCTGCTTGGTATAGGAGATGATGGCCTCCCGGACATGCAGGTGAGTCAAGAGCCCAGATTCGGTGAGGTATGCGAGGAGGGGTGTGGGGGCCCACCCCCTCTCCTCAAAATGCTTCCAAAACCAGGCAGGGATTACGGGATGACTGTCTTGTTTGAACACTCACTCTGTGACCTCAGCAAACCCTGCGCTGATGTCTTTGGGCAAAGGCCCATTAATAGCCACTCTCGTCATCCTGTGGGTAGGGTGGCCAAACCGCTCAAAGTATGATTTCGCTTCGCCGAGGCCTTGGAAGCTGGCAGGGTAGCAGGCCTTCATGTCGATGCTGACAACGTCTCTCGTGCATAGTCCATGGAGTTCCAGAGGCCACCATGGCCGTGTTCTACACAGGCTTTTTGGATATCATCTGCGAAGAACGTCGGGGTGGGCTTCCAGCCGTTCCTTTCTTTGGCCACTATGCTCGCCGCATGGTTTACCCCAAAGGCCCTGTCGGCAAGAGATTCATCACCTAGATGGGTGCAGGCCTCCTGGAGCCTTTGGTGGTCCTCCTGAGTTCTGTAGGTGCGGCCATCCTGCAGGACAAACTGGTCTACACTCAGCTGCTTGTCTTGCCTGCCACCCAAGAGCCAGACTGCGATTGACTCATCCTGGGTTGTGTGTCGGATTGCTTCCCACACATCGCCTTCATAGATGTGGACCTGCCTGGACTGTGGGAAGTGGAGGTCTTTGGGCCAGGCGTGGCCGTTGTGGCAGATGAGTTCTACCCTCCCAGAACTTCTGGTACCCCGTCTCTGGTACTTGCCACTGTTATATATGTCCTCGCCGGCGATGTCCTTCAAGATGATTGCACGCTGGAGAATACTCTCCAGTCCGGCCACATCGTCGACCGTGGCACCAGACTCATGGACTTCGTCCTCCCACTCCCGGATTTTCTGGCGTCTGGTTGGGGTGAGACCCTGGCCCCGCAGGGCGCCCTCAAAATGCTCCACGACTCGCTGGGCCACACAGTTAAGATCGCCGTCTCTTAGCGGGGCAAGGTTGGCAGGATCCGGGTTTCTGAGGGGATAGACGCCGTAGACAACCGCGGTGACGGGGTATGCATTCTGAAAGTAAGGCTTGTCGATTCCCGCGAGGGCACCCGGCTTCGTGTTCCGATCGATGGTTACAACTGCCCGACCTTTCTTCCTATCTGTCCTCACTGGGTCAAACTTGTCTTCGACCACCCAGTCACATTCATCCCGCTCTCGCAGGTACTTGAGCTTGAGGATATGCTCACCATCGGGGAGCTCTCGCAAGAGCTCTGCAGCTCTGACATCCGTCATAGTGGCATCCAGAGACATACGGCCCGCCCCGGCCTCTACCCTCCATGTGGAGAAGACCACCGAGGCTTCATCAACTTGAAACTCGTCTTTAGCATCGTTCAAGATCCCTACCCACGGTTCATCAGCCGGGAATCTTACCGGGGGAGGGACCGGGATGTCCAGGTCGAAGGTATATCCCGCGGGGGGTGGGGGCTTCGGCGCTTCCGGGATGTCGAGCCGCTCGCGAAGAATTTCGGGACCTTCCCTCGCGATCGCGCGGGCTAGGGGTTCTTTCGAGCCCTTGGTCAGGCCGTGTAAATGCGGCCTCCTCAAGCGTTCCGTGATCTTGCGGAGATGCGCTCTCGCGGCCGCCTCGCGACCCGGGCGGCGTACTTCCCGGTCCGCAGCGCCACATCGACTTCGACCCTGAGCTGCCCCGCCTCACGGACATGTTGGGCCTTTTTAAGAGGGTTATATCTCCTGAGTGCGGGGAATCGCCCCGTCTTTACCGCCCGCCGCAGACGTCTCGTGTATTCGGCGGCGCGAACTTTTGCAATCGCCTCTAAGAGGTCTCGTTTCTTGAGCCTTGATCTTCCACGAATACCCAACTCCCGAGCTTTCAATCGCAGTTCGGTAACTGTGACCATTATATGGGTATACCTTAATGTCCACTATTCTCTAAATCTGAAGCAACTTTGTAAGTGATAATATGTTATAACGTACAACTATAAACAGTATATTATAACTGATATTATTTCTCTAAATCTAAAATTATTTTATTCGAAATTCCAAAAGTTGGACCAAGACCTTCTCAAACTTTATCCGGGCACGACGTTCGGCGTATGCCAATGTATGCTTGATACGTGCACCTCCGCAAGGTTGACATAACTTACCCTCGCTCTGAGTTCCCACCCCGCAAATCCTGCATGGCACGGATTCAACCGGCCGCCTACGGAGCTGAGCTCGATGCTGCTTGCAATGTTCGAAGACGCAGCTCTTTCCACAAGAAATGTGTGAACCAACCACAATCCACCGACAATTATTATGACCTTGAGGCATGATCGTTGTTATCTTCCGATATATATCCATTGAGACAAACCTTTAATTGGTAGTTTACAATGGAGAATTTTGGTCCTTTTTTACGTCCGATTGATATTCGACCTTTTTTTATACCGGATTGATATTCGCTCGTCAGCGGTATGTTGGCGCCCGGGGTACGACCAAAATGCTTAATAATCATTAATCACCCCGACAGGTTTGTTGCGATGGTGCATCATAGTTATCCGGTGTTATAACTAAAATAAATCCCTAAAAAATCCAGCTAGTGATATTATATTTTAACAAAATCCTTACTGCGGGATCGTGGACTTATGATCTTCGGTTGCATCGGTCATCGGGCATTGCCACGTTCCCACAAGCTCTACACGGATTCCGAGCTTATCAGCTGTTATTGTGCACCCCAAACATACCAGTGTTTGTTGCAGAGGCGGGTTATACACACAGCGTCACTCTGTAGTTCTGGATTCTCCGGCTGCATACCCCTGTTACCAGGTTACAGCACCGAATAATCCTTCTGGGGCACGGACTCCGGCCCAAACACGCATTGCCAAGCACAGTGATCAATCTGTACGTGTATGTCAGCATGGGCGAACTACTAATAATATATGTGGTCAAGTCCGATTTATATACCTCAATCGAAAACTTTGTCTTTTGGACGAGTTTGTAAATTAACTTTATTCTTCCTGTAATGTAAACATGTATATAAAATATGTAACCTCTATGCGGAGAATATTCTACCTCCCTGCCGTACACTTAATATTTAATACGTACATAATAATAAAGAATTACAATCTACATTAATTTCTCTATTATTAAATGTTCAATGTACTTAATATGCTTATGATCGTGGTTAAATAAATGCTTACAATGCGGTCCGTCTGATAACATAGATTAATATTTACTACTATTTTAATATGCTTGTTTTCCAATCCAAATTATTTCTCTTGTAACACTTTATTCTTATATGTTATTTTCTGAATAAAATATGTTTAAACTAAACTAATATTTACTACACGGAAGTAAAAACATTACCGTCGGTTAAACACACGATAAATGAATAGAGCCGTTCGATCGAACGGCTCGTCCTTTTATGTCCGATTGATATTCGCTCGTCAGCGGATGGTGAGAGCTGCGTTGGCGCCCGGGGTACGACCAAAAGGCTTAATAATCATTGAGATTCACCCCCGACAGGTAAGTGGTTTGTCATATCTGTTTTGGCACGTAGTGTCTGAGAGCCCTGGGCCGGCGAGGGTTGTGGTCCGTCCCCTTGCTCATATATGGGTGTTTTTTGGCTGTCTGAAATGGGGCTAGGAGCCTCCTCGGCCCAAATTAAGAGGTCTGTTCACCCGGAACATGGAGGGAGGGCTCAACGGGGGGCGCCGAGGCTCCCATTTATTTTGTTAC
>CM026388.1:47993441-48097025 GCA_014843695.1 Archivesica marissinica | reverse complement strand
GGTATATGTATGTATATGGCGGTGTTGTATATATATGTATATGATGGTGTGGTATATGTATGTATATGACGGTGTGGTGTATGTATGTATATGACGGTGTGGTATATGTATGTATATGTCGGTGTGGTATATGTAGGTATATGGCGGTGTGGTATATGACGGTGTGATATATGTATGTATATGATGGTGTGGTATATGTATGTATGGGGCGGTGTGGTATATGACGGTTGATATATGTAGATATGAGGTGTGGTATATGTATGTATGGTGTGGTATATACGGTTGGTTATGTATGATAACAAAAACAAAAAACAGACTGTTATGACGGTGTGGTATATGTATGCATATGACGGTGTGGTATATGAATGTATATGACGATGTGGTTTATGTATGTATATGACGGTGTGGTATATGACGGTGTGGTATATGTATGTATATGACGGTGTGGTATACGTATGTATATGACGGTGTGGTATATGTATGTATATGACGGTGTGGTATATGACGGTGTGGTATATGACGATGTGGTGTATGTATGTATATGACGATGTGGTATATGAAGGTGGGGTATATGACGATGTGGTATATGTATGTATATGACGGTGTGGTATATGTATGTATCTGACGGTGTGGTATATGTATGTATATGACGGTGTGGTATATGTATGTATATGACGGTGTGGTATATGTATGTATATGACGGTGTGGTATATGTATGTATATGACGGTGTGGTATATGTATGTATATGACGGTGTGGTATATGTATGTATATGACGGTGTGGTATATGTATGTATATGACGGTGTGGTATATGTATGTATATGACGGTGTGGTATATGTATGTATATGCGGTGTGGTATATGACGGTGTGGTATATGTATGTATATGACGGTGTGGTATATGTAGGTATATGACGGTGTGGTATATGTATGTATATGACGGTGTGGTATATGTATGTATATGACGGTGTGGTATATGTATATATATGACGGTGTGGTATATGTATGTATATGACGATGTGGTATATACGTATATATATTACGGTGTGGTATATGTATGTATATGACGGTGTGGTATATGTATGTATATGACGGTGTGGTATATGTATGTATATGACGGTGTGGTATATGTATGTATATGACGGTGTGGTATATGTATGTTTATGACGGTGTAGTATATGTATGTAAATGACGATGTGGTATATGACAGTGTGGTATATGTATGTATATGATGAGTGTATATGTATGTATATGACTGTGGTATATGTATGTATATGATGATGTGGTACAAGTTGACTTCAAGCCGTATCCGGGTTACACATACGCTCACCTGTATATTGTTCTACACACAATACATGAAGGTGACCTCTAGCCTTATCCGGGTTACAATGAAAAACATCTCTAATGTTCTATTACCTCCCCTGGTAGAAAAAGTCCGATTTATTCCAAAATGTGAATTGGTCCTTTCGGTTAGACTCCTTTGTTTTTACTGTTGTTCCCTAACCAGATGTTGCGGTATGAAAATTGTGATTTATAAAAATCATTTTAATTAACTGATAGCATTGTTTTACAAATAAGTACCGATTGTATATACTATAGGAGATATGTCGAGATATAGTAATTTAATAATCATATGAAGTGATAGTGCAATACAATTGCTAGCATGTTGTGCAAAGGGAACAACGATAAAAACAGAGGAAAACACTTAATAGGACCTACCTACTATTATGGAGTAATCAGGGGCAGTAATTGACTGACGTCTCTCATTACGTGTACCAATACACATACTACCCCTGTATATAGAGACTGTAAGGTGGTACCAACCCCTAGGTTCCACTATGGGTACAACCGCCGACTCACGTGTGTATAATGAACCAATAAGAGAGTAAATCTGTTATAAGCCATTTATTTAAGTGATTACACATATACAGTGTATACGTACATTAACTATCGCCAACATGATTAGTTTAATGTACAAAAAACGGCACGTGCAATTGTTGCTATGATACGTTTTATATGACTGTGCTTATAATGTGGACGGTATATTATTATCCCAACATGTGGTTGTTGACAGCTGGTGGTTGTCGACAGCGAATGGGTGGCGACAGCGAGTGGTTGTTGACAGCGAGTGGTTGTCGACAGCGAGTGGTTGTCGACCGCGAGTGGTTGTCGACAGCGAGTGGTTGTTGACAGCGAGTGGTTGTCGACAGCGACTGTTTGTTGACAGCGAGTGGTTGTCGACAGCGAGTGGTTGACCTATACTAATTGGTCTGAGATTATTGCAGGTGGGATAGTTTAATTTGATATATTCAACTAGTTTAGAACAATATACAAGCAGCGGGTGCGGACATTTTGGTGTTAGATTTCAATAAAATATCTACATATTTTATAACAAACCATTTGCTTTATTACACACATGGCAACATTTAATGATATGGAAGATATTATTGTTTCTACAGTTGTTCCATAAAAATGTATTATAAATATTTACAAGCTACAACTTTGTAAGCAATTACAGCCAATATTACAACAGTAAACACTAGCAATAAGTGGAACAGATGGGTGTGTTTGCTACATATTTCTTCTTTCTAACTGTATATATACTGTATAATAGAATTATTTAAAACAATGTACAATAATATCATTGCAACTCTCAAGTGCACACAGGGTTCAACTTCAGCTACCGATGCAATTAAGGCTGCAATTCCGATCCAGTATCCCAACTAACATACCGAAACATAAAGTGATGTTACATGAGAACACTGCACACAATAATTGGGTATTCATGCAAACTCTTACTTAGTTCAAGACTCGACATAAGATGTATTGAAGGAAAGCGATTCGAATAAGTTATTATGCAACGTTTTTCCCAATACTACCTGTGCTGTTGCAACTATTCCTATGTAATGTAACATTATTAAATAAAATATTGTTTAAACTAACCTACCAAAAACATCAAGTGCTGTTACATGAGAACACTACACAAAATACACTGTAGCTAATTCATCGAATCCGCTTACATATTTCAAGACTCGACATAAGATGGTACACATGTAGTCTTAATCACCGATGTATCAGCTATTGAAGCACTATCTACATCCAAACTACGTCTATCAGCCAGGAGGATGCAATAGTTATCACTACATGAAGTATCGTGCTGCAATGTATCCCAGTCTAGCGTGGATATCATGAGAACATGGGAACCAAATGTCGATAAGATGATCAAAACAGAAGCGCACAAGGAATAGCCACTAATACATATTAATCCAATGGAAGATATCACACACGAGATGTAAAGGAATATCTGAACACACGGCCATCTAAAAAAATAGCGCAAAAGATAGCGAATAAAGTGTCCGTGAAATTATAGCATGTTACAGTATACGCGTTTGTAAATATTTCACACTGTATCAATCTGTCAGATCCACTGATAGATGTCTTACATATTTAGCACACTAGGGGTGGCTATTTGGATGTCATACATGTCCTTCTTCTACACACATTGTAGTGGTCTGAATATGTGAGCATGCGCTCTTTTACACCTACTTATTACATAATTCGCACTCATGTAATCGTTCTTAGGATTGTATGAACATTGGCTACTTTATCGCTAGGCGGGAGGAAATGTATTCCTATATACATGTTCCTCATTCAGGGTGTCCTTTACACAGTTCATACTCATGTGGCCGATGTCCAGTATGTATGAGCATATGTCGCTTTAAAGACTTAGAATGACAGAAAGTCTTCTTACATAATTCACATTCATGTGGTCGTTCTCCAGAATTTATTAGTATATGCTTCTTTAAATTGCTAGATTTATTAAACGCCTTATTACATAGTTCACACTTATGTGGTCGTTCCCCGGTATGTATTAGCATATGCTTATTTAAATTGCTAGATTGACTGAACATCTTATTACACATTGCACACTCATGTGGTCGTTCCCCGGTATGTATGAGCATATGCTGCTTTAAAGTGCTAGATTGACTGAATACTTTACTACATATTTCACACTTATGTGGCCGTTCTCCGGTATGTATGAGCATGTGCACCTTCAAACTACCTGAATGGCTAAATATTTTATTACATAGTTCACACTCGTGTGGTCGTTCCCCGGTATGTATGAGCATATGCTGCTTTACATTGCTAGATTGACCAAATACCTTATTACACATTGCACACTCATGTGGTCGTTCCACGGTATGTATGAGCATATGCTGCTTTAAATTGCTAGATTGACTGAATACCTTATTACATATTTCACACTTGTGTGGTCGTTCCCCGGTGTGTATGAGCATATGCTGCTTTAAATTGCTAGATTGACTAAATACCGTATTACATAGTTCACACTCATGCTTCCGTTCTACGGAATGCACGTGCACGTGTGATTTTTCTCCGGTATGATTGGTTATGTCCTGCTTTATATTCCTAGACATTTTGAGAATCCTTAATAAATGTGTTCTCTGCTAATTATGCATATGAATTGACAAAGTAGGTCAGTCCTCCTTACACAGCTTAACATCCTTCTAACACCGAGCTCACACTTTGAATAGAACGAGCATATACGAGGAATGTCTTAATTAACCAAGAGAAATCATTGAAATCTGTACCTATAAACATCCGGTTTCATCTCCGGTAATTTACATGCCATAAATGCACGTTGTTTCAATTAGTTGTTGGCCATTCCAACAGCTTATTATATAAAGTCATTATTCGGTCGAGCTAACATCATCAACATCATCATCATCATTAGTAGTAATGTTCAACGATTGGGATATTCAGCTCATATCGTATAAATCAGCCATTATTCATCGGTAGAATATTGTATGCGACGCCATTTTATGTTTTCCTTTACGTCCAATACACACTCTCCTGTAAGAAAAGGGAATGTAATTATTTATATTTATTAACATAAACACAACCCCGACATTTTCCACGATCGCCAGTTATTTACAACGTGTGCTTACAGTTACTGTAGAGTGTGTGTTTTCCATAATAATCATATATTATACATTATGCAACAGGTGAGCTTGCGTAACTAATTGGGAGAGGTTTAACGACCACGTGTACTACTGCAATAACAGCAAACACCTTTCTAAATTAACAGCATGCAACAGGTGTGCTTGCGTAACTAATTGGGAGAGGTTTAACGACCACGTGTACTACTGCAATAACAGCAAACACCTTTCTAAATTAACAGCATGCAACAGATGTGCTTGCGTAACTAATTGGGAGAGGTTTAACGACCACGTGTACTACTGCAATAACAGCAAACACCTTTCTAAATTAACATTATGCAACAGGTGAGCTTGCGTAACTAATTGGGAGCGGTTTAACGACCACGTGTACTACTGCAATAACAGCAAACACCTTTCTAAATTAACATTATGCAACAGGTGAGCTTGCGTAACTAATTGGGAGAGGTTTAACGACCAAGTGTACTACTGCAATAACAGCAAATACCATTCTAAATTAACATTATGCAACAGGTGAGCTTGCGTAACTAATTGGGAGAGGTTTAACGACCACATGTACTACTGCAATAACAGCAAACACCTTACTTTACAAACATATAATAATGTATGTTCTATAAACGGGTAGGCTACCCGGTACCCACACGGCCTAAGAGCGTAGCAACCCACATTGGATCTACATAGCCGTTACTTGCATACGTGTACCGGCTTGTCAAAATATTGGGGCCGCGGACATAACTTCCCCAAGAATAAAATAAAAACGTCCGGCTGCCTAGCCAAACTATTGGGGCAGCGAGCGCGGCCGCTGTCCCGACGCCTATGATCAGACACTGATCTGGTCTATCTTCCTCAAATGTCAAACCCCTCGCTGAGATGTAGACATGTTGTGCGTCAAACAACACAGGAGTGGCAACTGAACTAATACCATTAAGGACAATTGACTGGAGTCTATTATCTAGAAAACTAGCTAGATAGTAAACACACATTAATGTTTGACCTCTGACTCCATAGTGATGCATTTTCAGTAGTATTTTCTCGTGATTGACCTTGTGGAAAGTTTTACTGAAATCTACCTGATGCTTAGTGTAGACTGAGGTAACCAAGTCAGTGACTAGCAAATTACTAATTGAGTCACACATGCATATCGTTCGTCTTAGCTAATAATAAGTTGTTCTTTTTAGGTATTTATGCAGAAATCAAAGTTCAAATATCCAGAGTGGTTTAAAATTGCATTCATGTATATTTATAAAAACTATCAAATGTGTAAGTGGTCCGAATAAGCCTAGTCCGAATAAGCCATGGTCCGAATAAGACATGGTCCGATTCAGCCGTTAAACCACCAGTAGACGGGATGGCAATGGAGATATACAAACAAATAATTACCTTAACTAACCATATAATGTTCTTCAATGTCGCCACCGTATTAATGCATTTGCGTAACTAGTATTATAATTACCAAAATTGAGCCATTGGCCATTTTTGTTGAGTACAAATGGCGTATTTTTACTAAGGGATATAAGTAATCATATTTAGTGTAGAAATGTATCCAACTCTTCCGGGTCGATTCTCCGTTCCGTACCGTCCAAATAGTATTATTTATACTTCTATTGCCCATCAATCATTTTCTGATTATTGTTGGGAGGTCATTCTGCTGTGGCGGGGAGTGGAACAATCGCATTTCCTGGGCAAGAATACGAACTCTCCAACAGCAGTAAGCGACTGACAGCTTTCTCCGTTATAATCATATATCACTTGTCCCCGATAGGGAACGGACATGAAGCAAGGCGAGTTCTAACCACATCGCATTAGACCACTCGGCGACTGATGATGCTTTGAGTACTATACCGACAATGTACGCCAACTATTATGCTAATACACAGTATCCGTGGTCTAGTGAAGCGGGTTAGAACCTCGTCACGGGTTCGTTCTGATATGGCCGGTCGGCTAGCCACCAGCTAGTTAAATAGTGCCTACCAGTGTGGCGCCTGGTATACAAGCATATGATTCGAGAAGTACTAATGTTCACAAAAAGAGGTGACTCATAAGTCAGGGATGGCTGGCCCTTTAAATAGGGGTGACATTATAATAAACAAATAGTGTACTCTACTTTTACACGTGAAGGATTACCTCTACTGGCGTCATAAAATAGGCGATTACTTGGATTCAACATATTTATTCGACATTATATGTGTACTTTTGCTGCAGTAATACAATACTTCCTTTGTTATTTAGCAATCAAGTGGCGCATTAAATAGCTAGACTGACTAAAACTGTGTTACATAGTTCACACTCATGTGGAAGTTCTCATTTATGTATGAGCATGTGCTTCTTTATTGATTGTGGCCGATCACAAGTATGATTACGCATGTGCAGCTTCAAACATTCGGAATGGCTAAATACTGTATTACAAACACATTTACTGATGAAAATATTAGGAGAATAAAACGAATCTGTTTATGATACAAATATTGCAAATTAACTAATATAGACCTGTTCCTGTAAACATTAGGTTTCATCTCTTGTAAGCAGACAACATATCAAATATGTATAAGTCACAAATGTTTGTTTCAGTAATGATTGGCCGTTCTAAACACTTATTATAATAACATAATAAGTCACAGTTGGGGCAAGAAGACATTGTCAACGATATTAATTAGCGCAGTGGTTAACGCGCTCGCTTCTCACCAAAGCGTCCCGGGTTCGATCGTCGAATCGGGAAGTATATGAGATAGTACGATGCTCGTCAGCTCGGAGGGGAGTGTTTTCTCCGGTTTCCTCCCACTTGAATGACCACATATACGCTTTCATCCGGGCTAATGGGAGTGATTAATATAAGTTGTTAAAACTTGCTTTCCAATCGTTGTAAAATAAATAAAGTTTAAAAAACAAAACAAAAACGATATTAATCGGGTTCAACAATTGGGATATTAATCTCATATCGAATAAACCACAACCACCACGTGGCGTCCGTGGTCCAGTGGTAGAACGTCGGATTTGGAATCGAAAGGTCCCGGGTTTGGTACTCGGTCAGGCCAAGTATGTAGTGTCATTGAGCAAGGCACCTCACACACATTGCTTAGTACTGGTTAACCACGTAGGTCGGCTAAGCCTGCCCATGAAGACATGTCTAGGTCCCCTCAAGGGGCTTTGCAATTAATTGAACATACATACATACAGAACCACCACCACATTTGAAATAGGCAACTGCTAACACACAAATCAGAAATTCCAAACATTCTTGCAAAATAATAACAACATTTAATAATTAAGAATCTGAATATTTATTAAAACACTATTGCTGAGATGTACCGATATGTTCACAATTACTCCTATCTATTTTTAGATAACTGGTTTCATAAAAACATTCGCCTTATTCGCATATTTATGAGAATATGTTGTGGTATATCCACATTTCACCATGACATAGTTCATGAAAGCTAAGGGTTTACGTGTTGACAAATATATACTGTACATACCACAATAAAATATTATCAGAAATAAAATATACTTACAAGTGTGCAGATGGTGTATTTAGGAAAAGGGAGATAAGTATGCAGGTGATTCACACATATGTAATGGATCGGATCCGGTGTTTATTATGATGGTCACTGTACTCACGTATGGTGTATCATATATATATATATGCATGATTAAATCATTATTTAGCAATATTCACAATGAAGTGAAGCTAAACGTAATATTGTAACAAGAAAATGCACGATAAGGAATAGATATTTATGTAACCCAATATATTACATAAATACATGACGTGAACCCATCATCTGTGTGAATAAAAAGTAAAGTGTTTGTTTATTATAGTACACCCCTATTTAGGCCAGCCATTTCTGACTGATGAGACACCTCTTTTTATGAACATCAGTGCTTCCCGAATCCTATGCTTTTTTGCCAGCTAGTAGTTTATCGGTAACCATTATTTAACTAGCTGGTGGTTAATTTTATTTCAAATTAAACGATTTAGGTTGAGCTTCCATTTGGGATTCGAACAGCGGTGAGTGACACGTGATGTGTAGCCAATGACCGTAACCACTCAAGTTTGCAAATAGTTAGCACTTGCCACATTTCCTGTCATATTATTGGCTGGTGAGTGACACGTGATGCGTAGCCAATGACCGTAACCATTCAAGTTTGCAAATAGTTAGCACTTGTGTGACCAGGTAGAAAGACCAAGGAAAAAAGGGGGACCCAAATTTTCCCGGAGATACGGATTTAGTACGGGTCCCGGGGAAACTCGAGGACGCGGGAAACTCTCTACCGCGGGAGTACAATTTCACCTTCAGAGCTGAAAGTTGTACTTCCGCTGGTTTGGGCGATATTAAACCGCCAAAAGAGTAACGTGTGTTTCGTCTTGTTTCCAGACCCGGTAACATTTGGGGGCTCATCCGGGATATGTTATGGATGCAGACGTGAAGACACGATTGGTAGAGGTGAAAGCCAGACTATGGTCAGCGAGTCAAGAAGAACTGGCAAAGTGGGCAGATAAACTGTTGCCCTTGATGAAGGAAGAAACAGACAGATCAGCCTTATTGCTGAGTTTTGAGGACCTGATAGCTGATGCATTGAAGGAAGAACATCCGAAGGAGCGGTTGGAAGAACTGAAAGCAATAATGGGTGTTGCAGCTACCGTGAAAACTGAAGCTACCGTGAAAACTGAAGCTACCGCGAAAACTGAAACTACTGCAGACAAGACGTCTGGAACCAGTAGTGGTAGTGTCGAACTTGTGAACCATTTAAGAAGAGATTTTAAGATAAGTGGAACTATAGGTGATGGACACACATGTATAAGCTACACAAGTTTTATTCGACAGCTAGAAGTTGGTAAAAAGAATGGAACAGTGACATTGAGATAGTGGATGGTGTTATCAAAGCGATCCAGCCGGGATTAAGGCTTAGAGCTTATCTCGAGGGGAGGCAAGAACTTTCACTTGCCAACTTGCAGTCAGTAGTGCGAGCAGCATACAAGGAGAAGAGTGCCACTGAACTGTACCACGAATTGTGTGCCCTGAAACAAGAAGGCAAGGAAAACGTTCAGGAATTTCTATTCCGAACTTTTGAAATAAAACAAAAGATAAACTTTGCTTGCAAGGAATCAGACCACCTACCTAGTTATGATGAAAAGTTGATTGAGCACAAGTTCAAACATACGATTAGTACGGGATTAAGAAATGAAGCAAGAAGAACAGAGGCGTTAACAGTTTTGAAAACCTATGAAAGTGATGAAAAGCTTATAGAGGAAATGAATGAGATCGAGAGAAGACATCAAGAAAGATACATGAAACTTAACCAAAGACGGGAAATAGCGAATGTTGAAGTTGGACAACCAGAGCTGTTGAGAGAAATAAAAGCGTTGCGTGTGGAAGTAAACGAACTTAGAACTAGGCGTTCAGAAGCAGAGACAGGTGCTAGATCAGGAACATTTAGGAAACGACGGACTTGTGATAACTGTGAAAAATTCCAACAGAGAGACTGCAGGCATTGTTGGACATGTGGATCAAGTGATCATTTCGCCAGAAGGTGTCCCAATTCAAAAAACGTCCGGAGGTCAACGGAGCAGGGAGGCCGCTGACCAACCAAGACAGTCATAAATCCTCCCACTTAAAATGTGTTCAGTGTGCCAAACTTCTAAGCGGTTAAAAACAAGGTAAACAATGTGGAATCGCCACTTATTGTGGTCAGACATGCCAGAAACAACATTGGAAAATACATAGGAATACATGCAAAACTATTTCTGCAATTGAGGCAAACAATGCTAGCATTGGTTCTTCTAAACAAAACGTAGACACTTTAAAGGGTTCCGTAAACGAAATTACTCCAAAAACTAGAACTAAATTAGCAAAAGTTTTAGGACAGACGTGCACAGTTAATATTCTAATGAATGGTACTGAGGAAAATGTATTATGGGATACTGGGGCACAGGTTAGCCTTGTCAGTAGAGATTGGGTACACGGCCATGACCTGGGTGGTATGGTAAAGCCCATTGGGGACTTGTTTAATGGCGGGTTGGTTATTAAATCAGTCACTGGTAATGAGATAGAGTATGATGGGTTTCTAGAAGTTGAAGTTAAGCCCAGGTTGGAGTTCCTTTCCTTGTTACAAGAATGGAGATGGATAGGCCGATTTTAGGTTATAATGTAATCAAACATATGCGAGAAGATGCACATTTGTTGTTTCTGGAAATGGGTAAGGATGTCGGAAACACGGTAATAGAGGCACTTTCTGCTGACGAGGTAAGTGACATCGCTACTGTTAAGACAGGTAGGAGTTTCAGTATTACCCCAGGAGAAACAGTGATGGTTAAAGGTATCGCTCATACATGTCGCGTCACCAGCGAACAATTTGCGTTGTTCGTCCCAGCCGAGACCGGTAGGTGGACTGCCTATCTTCAAGTGCATGAGACTTTGGTGTCTCTAGGTAAGGGTACGGCTAGTTCAGTGAAGATTCCCGTGACTAATTCTTCAGAACATATAGTACATTTGTCAAAGGGTACAAACATCGGTAAGTTGAGTCAGATTAAATCGCTTATTACATTACAGCCTCCATAGCTCGTCAGCGTGGTACACTCGTCTACATCAGTTGAACCCCGAGCGAAGGTTGACGAAACTTTGTGGGATCCTGAAGTCCCAGTGGATGAGAGTAAATTCACTCAAGACCAGTTAGCCCAGATGGGAGCCATGTTGAGGGAGGAATGTGAAGCGTTTTCGCGGGACGAAAGTGACTTCCGTTGTGCACCAGATTTACTAATGAACATAGAGTTGACAGACGAGACACCAGTGAGAAGAAGGTATGGGACAGTACCTCCGCCACTATACCAAGAGGTGAAGGACTATATTCTTGATCTAGTCAATAAGGGGTGGATCAAAAGATCAAGTTCGGCATATGCCAGCCCAATGGTGTGTGTTCGTAAAAAGGATTCAACCCTACGTCTATGTATCGACTACAGGGCATTGAACGAGAAGACGGTCCAGAGTATGAGACCCATTCCGCGAATTCAAGATTCACTGGACAGCCTCAATGGAAATAGATGGTTCTCCACCCTGGACCAAGGCAAGGCGTACCACCAAGGGTTTGTTAAGCCGGAATGTCGTCCGTACACATCATTTACTACGCCATGAGGATTGTACGAGTGGACGAGGATCCCATTCGGCTTGTCAGGAGCACCAGGAGCATTCCAGGAGTTCATGGAAGAGATGCTGGCAGAGCTCAGGGAAGAAATTTGCCTTCCATACCTGGATGACGTTCTGGTGTTTAGTGGGACCTTTGACGACCATCTTCGCCATGTTAAGACAGTGTTACAGAGGCTGAGGTCGAAGGGCATAAAGCTTAAACCTTCCAAGTGCCACCTATTCCAGAAAGAGGTAAGATTCCTAGGACAGTTAGTGTCAGAACATGGTCAAAGGATCGACCCAGCCGATATCCAAGCGGTTACCTCTCTGAAGGATAGTGTCCCAAAATCTGTCAAGGAGGTAAGACAATTGTTGGGTTTACTAGGTTATTATAGGAAGTATATTCCAGATTTCAGCAGGAAGGCACGACCATTATATGAGCTACTGAAGGTTACTGGAGAAGAGAAAGTTAAGGGTTGTCGTAGAAACCAGAAGAGCCGAGAGAAAAAGAGTACGAAGGGAGGACAAAGGCCACCTGGGGAAGCGATTGCTTGGACCGTTGAGCACCAAGAAGTTCTCAGTGACTTAATAGACGTACTAACGAGTTCCACGGTGATGTCTTTTCCTAATTTCAACAGACCGTTTGTATTACATACGGATACATCCCTTGAGGGTTTAGGGAGTATCCTGTATCAGAAACAAGGTGATGGACGATTAGCGGTGATCGCTTACGGGTCCCGGACACTTAAACCAGCTGAACAGAAATACCACTCAACAAAGTTGGAGTTTCTAGCTCTAAAATGGGCGGTGACTGAGCGTTTCCGTGATTACCTGTACTATGCTCCATCGTTTGACGTATACACCGACAACAATCCTTTAACGTACGTAAAATCGAGCGCTAAACTGTTGCGTGTTGCGTCACACGTCAACGCTGGGTAGCAGAGCTAGCGGACTTCAACTTTGATCTCCATTACAAGCCAGGATCTACCAATCAAGCGGCTGACACATTATCCAGAATGCCCTTGTGCATTGGTGAATACATTGAGGAATGCACCGAGTCAGCCAACCAGGAAGAAGTACTGGTGGGAATTGGACACACACGATGGCCGGTGTAAGTGAAACAGAGGTGTCGTCCATGACCACAGGCGTGACGAAGCTTTGCCCGAAAGAGATCGCTGTTGCTCAGGACCGGGATCCGACCCTGAAGAGAGTGAAGGACATCGTGAGCAAGGAAGTCCAACTGACCCAAAAGCAGGTAAGGAAAGAATCTTGGGAGTTCAGGATGAGGTGGAGAGATGTCAAAAGACTGCACCTGGAAAACAACATTTTGTATAGGGCTTGTAAGATCCCTGAAGGTCAGACAGTACAGCAGCTGTGTCTACCAACTGACTTACATCATTTGGTGTTTGAAGAGTTGCATCAGAAGATGGGACACATGGGGTCAGATAGGGTCATTAGCTTAGCTAAGGAACGGTTCCATTGGCCCGGAATGTCGTCGGCTATCAACCATTGTGTGACGAAGGTATGTACTTGTTTGAAAGACAAAAAACCAGATGTTACTAGGTGTGCCGAGATGCAGCCAATCTTGACAACCAGTCCATTTGAAATGATCTCGATTGATTACGTACACTTAGAACGTTCAAAAGGTGGGTATGAATATATGTTAGTGATAGTGGATCATTTCACACGGTTCTCTCAAGCGTACCCCACCAAGAACAAGTCTTCCAAGACGGCTGCAGAGAAGATTGTCAACGAGTTTATTCCACGATTTGGCTTTCCAGGTAAGATACACCATGTTCAGGGTAGAGAGTTTGAGAATGAACTGTTTGATCAACTGCAAAAGTGGTGCGGCATCATCCATTCAAGAACGACTCCCTATCATCCGTCTGGAAATGGTTAATGTGAACGCATGAACAGGACTATTTTAGGTATGTTGAGAACGTCAGGCAGGGAACACAAGCAAGACTGGAAGAGTCATGTCAATAAATGGTTCATGCATATAATTGTACAAGGAATGAGTCGACTGGTTATTCGCCGTTTTTCCTACTCTTTGGTCGGACTCCACGGCTTCCAGTTGATGTCATGTTTGGACTGAATAAAGAGTCGGATCGGAAGTACGTGCAGGATTGGACACGTGGGTTGAAGGAAGCCTATGAACTTGCGGCGAAGCACGCCAGACGGTCGGTACAAAAAGGGGAAGAGAAACTATGATAAATGCCTACGAAGCTCCTTATTACATGTGGGTGACCGAGTTCGTGTGCGGAATTTTCTGAGAGGGGAGGCCCTGGTAAATTGAGATCCTTTTGGGAAAAGAAGATCCATGTCGTCGTTCGACGCATGGGGAAGGACTCTCCTGTTTATGAGGTTCAGCCTGAAGTTGGGGAAGGTCGAAGAAGGGTCCTCCATCGGAATCTGCTGTACCAGTGTGACTTCTTGGCCATAGATGATGGTGGGAAAATGAAGAAGTTGAGGAGTAGACGGAATAGGAACTTGATTCGAGGTCCATCAAACGGGGACAAGGAAGACTCGGACAGTGACGAATTACCCGAACTATGGCTAAAAAGGAGGCAGCAGACTCACGACAACCAGAGTTCTGGCGTCACGGTTCCTCTGAACCCACATGCACCAGAATTTGAGCCGGTCTCGAGCAGATCGTCATCGAGCAATTCCCAGTCGCCTATCCAGCTAGATGCAGGTGGCCATGAAAGGGATCCTCATAACTCTGAGGAAGATCCGGAAGAGACGGAACAGACTAGTTCTGAAAGCGTCAGCGCAGGTGGACAAGAGGATGCCGAGGTAAGCTCAGAGGACCATGAGGGAAGCTTGAGTCCGAGAGCAGGGAGGCCTCAGCGGAACCAACGAGCGCCACAACGGTTGACGTACAACAAGGTTGGACAACCTTCGTATACTAGTCAGTAGATGAACAATCGAATATGTAAATATGCGCAGATCAGTATTACCATGTAAGTACATGCACCATTTTTACTCTCGTGTTATCACTGCTCCCACTGTACCGACAAGATGACCCCAGCATTGGAGGCATGTTCTAGTATTGAACTGCAGGTATGCGTGGGCACCTGTGGACAAGATGACCACAGTATTGAACTGCAGGTATGCGTGGGCACCTGTGGACAAGATGACCCCAGCATTGAACTGCACAGGTATGCGTGTGGACAGTGCGTATCTGTAATCTTCTGGTAAGTAGAAACTGTACTTGTTTGAGAACTATCTCAGTCGCACATTGTGCATATGTGGATGCGATCGGCCAATTTCGTTCACTTGACTGTTGATCACAAATTTCTGGGAATTGGTGAGTCCAGGTATATTACCGATAGTTATTTAATTACCCAGACCATGAGGGTTGGTTACAGGGGCTACTTTGTATATATATTATGATCCATTAGTTTATCTGTTAGGGAAAAAATGTCGGGACGCCATTTGTTAACTGGGGGGAGTGTGTGACTAGGTAGAAAGACCAAGGAAAAAAGGGGCACCCAAATGTTCCCGGAGATACGGATTTAGTACGGGTTCCCGGGGAAACTCGAGGACGCGGGAAACTCTCTATAGCGGGAGTACAATTTCACCTTCAGAGCTGAAAGTTGTACTTCCGCAGGTTTGGGCGATATTAAACCGCCAAAAGAGTAACGTGTGTTTCGTCTTGTTTCCAGACCCGGTAACATTTGCCATATTTCCTGTCATATTACTGGCTGGTGAGTGACACGTGGTGTGTAGCCAATGACCGTAACCACTCAAGTTTGCAAATAGTTAGCACTTGCCACATTTCCTGTCATATTACTGGCTGGTGAGTGACACGTGATGTGTAGCCGATGACCGTAACCACTCAAGTTTGCAAATAGTTAGCACTTGCCACATTTTCTGTCATATTACTGGCTGGTGAATGACACGTGTAGTGTAGCCAATGACCGTAACCACTCAAGTTTGCAAATAGTTAGCACCTGCCACATTTCCTGTCATATTACTGGCTGGTGAATGACACGTGTAGTGTAGCCAATGTTGGATTTCAATAGAAAATCGACAGATTTTATAACGAACACAATTTGGTTTATTAAACATATATTAACAATTATTTTAAAGAATGTTATGGTAAAACGTATACATGTTACACTTCTGTAAGCAAATATAAAACATGTTACAACAGTAAGTAAATACAAGCAAATAAGCGGAACAGATTGGTGCGTTTGCTACATGTGTGTTCCTTCCAACTGTATAGATAATTAGATAGTGAACAACATAACTATTTTGCAATATTTACAATGAAGACAATGATGGCATGTAGTGCAAAGGAAACAACGATAAAAACAGAGGAAACAACTTAAGAGGACCTACATATGTTTAAAGAGTATGCATGGGGCAGTAACTGACCGATGGCTCTCATTAGATATTGTACAACATAACTATTTGGGAAATATTTACAATGAAAGCATTGGCAGATAAAGTCCGATGTATCCCTAAATGTATAGCGGTCCTTTCAGTTGGAATCTTTTGTTGGCATATTGTAAATTTACATTATATATTACATTATTTCAACTGTTATGGCTCCATGTTGTTATGATTGTTATGTTTCGTTAAAATAAATAAAGATAGTTTAACATTGAATCCAATTCGCACTGAAATAATTATGTCAAAAAACAAGTGTTGAGATACTGTTCTTATATTTGTTTATATGTAAAGTAAAAAAGTAAAGTAAAGTGCTTGTTTATTATAGTGTCACCCCTATGTAAAGGGCCAGCCCTTTCTGACTTATGAGACACCTCTTTTTATGAACATCAGTACTTCCCGAATCCTATGCTTGTATGCCAGGCGCCAGGCTGGTAGGCAATCGGTAACCATTATTAACTAGCTGGCGGCTCACCAACCGGCCATATCAGAACGAACCCCTGACGAGATTCGAACCTTCGACCTCCCGCGCCGTAAGCGGACGCCTTAACCACTGGGCCACGGAGACTGTATGACACATTCTGTTGAAAATATGATGTACATACCAGACTGAAATAAAGACTTAATAAACATACATTTACTGCAGCAAACTCATTTCAAAAGCAAAGGAATGTATGAGAGCGTCCATCTGTTAAACTCTATATGTGTGTACACAGTTCACGCACGTGTGCTGTTTGAAACTGCCAGATCAACTCATTGCCGTCTTAGATATTTAGCACACCGAATGATATGCACGCTATATTTAGCTTACGGAATTCCAGATATGTCCCTCTTCACATGTATACACTATTCAAATATCTTGACATACATGAACATTCATGTAGACGTTCTCCGGAAAGTATGTGAATGTGCTTCTTTAATTCGCGGGGCTAAAGGAACATCTTCATAAATACGTATTACTCATTCATTTGACCGTTCTCCAATATGAATGCGCACGAGATAAATTCTAGACTGAAAGTAAATCAAATTACATTTCACTTATATGACCGTTCTATTCTATACTTGAGCAAGTGCCGCTTCAAACAGACAAAAAGACTAAAAGTTGTATTACATGTATCACACACGTGTGGCCGTTCTTCAGTATGTATGTGCATGTGCTTCTTTAAATTACCAGACAGACGGGAGGACTTATTACATATTGCACAGGTATGCGGTCATTCTCCAGTATGTATGAACATATGTTGCTTTAAATGGCTAGAATGACTGAAAGCCTTATTATATATTCCATAATGATATGGTCGTTCTTCAGTATGTATGAGCATATGCCGTATTAAATGGCTAGATCGACTGAAAGCTTTATTACATATATTACACTCATGTGGTCGTTCTCCAGTATGTATTTGCATATGTTGCTTTAAATTTCCAGACTTGCTAAAAGTCTTATTGCACATTCCACACTCATGTGGTCGTTCTCCAGTATGTATGAGCATATGCTGCTTTAAATAGCTAGACTGACTGAAAGCCGTATTACATATTTCACACTCATGCGGATGTTGTCCGGTATGTATGAGAATATGTTGCTTCAAAGATCCAGACCGCTTTGTTACACATTCCACACGCATGTGGTCGTTCTCCGGTATGTATGAGCATATGCCGATTTAAATGGCTAGAATGACTGAAAGCCTTATTGCATAGTTCACACCCATGTGGTCGTTCTCCAGTATGTATGAGCATATGTTGCTTTAAAGTTCCAGATTGACTGAACGCTTTATTACATATTTCACACGCATACGGTCGTTCTCCGGTATGTATCAGCATATGCTGCTTTAAATGGCTAGAATGACTGAAAGTCATTCTACATGTTTCACACTCATGTGGCCGTACTTGAATTGTGATGTCCTGCATTATACTTCTAGACATTATGAGAATTCATAGATTATGTTAATACATCCTTTATTCTCACTATATGCATATGAATTGACAAGGTTGATACGTTCTTATACAGCATAACATCTTTCTAACATCGAGTTCCCATTTTGAAAATAATGATCATATATGAAGAATTCCTTAGTTACATTAGGGAACCGATGATATTTCCTCAACTGTTTTTCTAGTGAATATTAAATTGATGATCCGAAATGGACGAACATGAATATGTTCATAGCACAAATACTTAAATAAATGAACTCATCTAGATCTGTAAACATCGTGTTTCATCTCCTGGAAGTAAACAATATATTAAATATTTACATGCCATAAAAGCAATTTTCAAATAGTTATTGGCCATTAAAACCGCGTATTATATAAAGTCATAATTCGGTCATACTGACCACATCATCATCATCATCACCATCATGAGTAGCCATGTTCAACGAATGGGATATTCACCTCATATCGAATAACTTAGGGCATATACGTCGCCAGATACTGTATTTGGTAGAACAATATATACGTCGCCCGATACAGTATTTGGTAGAACAATATAAACGTCGCCCGATATGGTATTTGGTAGAACAATATATACGTCGCCAGATACGGTAGATGGTAGAACAATATATGCGAAGCCAGATACGGTAGATGGTAGAACAATATATGCGAAGCCAGATACGGTAGATGGTAGAACAATATATGCGTCGGCAGATACGGTAGATGGTAGAACAATATATACGTCGCCAGATACGGTAGATGGTAGAACAATATTTACGTCGGCAGTTGTGTTTTTATTTTACGAGCATTACCCACTATCCTGTTTTGTTGTTGATAATTTATTTGTGGCTGTTTCGTAGAGTTCAAATGCATAATATAACAACATTTAGTAATTAGGAATGTGAATATTTATTAATATACCATTGTTAATAGAATATGTTGTGGTATATCCGCGTAGTTATGAGAATATGTTGTGGTATATCCGAGTAGTTATGAGAATATGTTGTGGTATATCCGCGTAGTTATGAGAATATGTTGTGGTATATCCGAGTAGTTATAAGAATATGTTGTGGTATATCACGGTAGTTATGAGAATATGTTGTGGTATATCACGGTAGTCATGAGAATATGTTGTGGTATATCACGGTAGTCATGAGAATATGTTGTGGTATATGCCACAATAAAAATCTGATCAGAAAGAAAATGTTCGTGTTGTAAGTGGTTAGGGATAGATGCAATCCCACAAAACAGGTGGCAGTACACTAAAGCTGAAAATTAGACTACTCTTCAATTGAAGATCAAATTTAATACTAACCCTAATGTCCATATTACTGCCAATTGTTTCAAGATTACTGCCCATTGTATATTTCGTTTACTGCCTCTAGATATCGTTAACGATGTGAGCGGTCAGAACCACTGATCTGGCATGAATAAGCTCAGTCCGAATCAGCCGTTGAACCACCAGTATATATACAAACAAATAATTACCCAACTAACTATCCAATGGTCTTCAAAGCCGCCACCGCATTAATGCATTTGAGGACTAGTATAGCCTCGAGGGTCCTCATTCCGGTAAGATACGAAACACTCATTAAAATTTGCATAATAGTTGGTAAAATATACAAAGACGTATACATATCTTAGTCAACAAATCTTTTTCCAACATGTTGCATCAAATTTCAACATAAATGCATGTGTTTCCAAAGAGTAATCACGATTTGTTCTGAACTACTGTAAATTTGTCCGTAATTTTACATGTGGCCCAATTCCGGTAACTCTTGGGTAACAGTGAATTAGGCACTCTTAATTAATTATGTGGTGTTTTTCCAAACAGTTCAAATATAAGATATAATTCCAAAATCTATTTTTAACTTTGTTAACACTAATAACTGTTAAAACAAATTATTAACTGTTGTTTTATGTAACTGTTTTATTCTACATGACTGTGTCTCCTCTTCTAAGTACCCTGACTGTGATGCAATATGTCAAATGCACCCAGTGGTTACATAGTTTGCCCCTATTAACTCTGTCACACAATCTCCACTTTGCAAATATTAGAGATACACACTTGGAAATCTCTTTAGTGTCGTGTCTGTTCTTTCTCCTCATCTGCCAAGGATTAGCCTAAAAAAACTAAAATTGTTTATAAGGGATAGGACTGAAAACAAAATAAATAAGTTAGGCTTGGCCTTATAGAAAAAGTCCACTTCCGAATTAGATCTGTCAATCAAAGCCTGGTTTCAGAGCAGACGGATGGTAACATTTCTGAACAATGTTTTTGGGGCCAAAAAAGGGTATTTAAATGAACATTTATTTGGTAATAGTAGAACAGGTATTATTTTATATGCCTGACATGTTTCAACAAATGTTTCCCTGTTTTTGTCTCATTTTACTCTTGTTTGACTTTTGACAGATAGCTACAGCTTTAGTAAATATTTACATCGGAGCGCGTGTATGACGTCAGCAAATATACGAGATTTAAACAAATAGCACCGGAATTAGGACAGTCACGGAATGATAATTACCTATTAGTAAATTGTCCCAGTGGTCATTTTTGTTGAGTACAAACGGCGTATTTTTACTAAGGGACATAAGTGATCATATTTTAGTGTGGAAATGTATCCAACTCTTCCGGGTCTATTCTCCGTACCGTACCGTCCAAATAGTATTCTTTATTATTCCCACTGCACATCAATCATTTTCTGATTATTGTTGGGAGAGCATTCTGCTGAGGCGGGGAGTGGAACAATCGCATTTCCTGGGAAATAATAGGTACTCTGAACGCTTTCTCCGATATTTAATCATTTATCTATTGTCCCCGATATGGAGCGAACCTTTTGCAATGATGATATCAGTGAACGGCCTGTTCCATCAACGGCGCGTTAGACAACTCGGCAACTGCGGCTCTGTGTATAATACCAACAATGTAAGGACACATGCGATAATGTACGGGGATATCTTTGTACGGACAATTAAATTAACTAACTGAAGACACAACTACCTACTGGTCAACTGTTATGCTAATATACTGATGATGTAGGAATCGCAGGTACGATCCTATGTCTGACCATAATACAATTAACAGTCTTTCAAATGGACTTTAAGGAGTTCTCGTGTCTGTGCCTTACATCTTGCACGTAACGAACAGGAGGAGTCCCTGGAATGGTCCTCTCTCTTTATCATTGCACTATCCTCCAAAAATATTCGACACATCTAAAATGACTAATCTCAGGAAGCGTCGCTCACACGGATACCGGTAGCGACGATATATAAGGGTAAAACGTACAGGTATATAGCTAGAATCGAGGGTATTGATTTTGAAACAGATGCACAGGACAAACGATTACAAGAATATGAAGAAACAAGATCGGAGAATACGCCGAATCAGACGAATATTAATGATACATACAATGTGCTTAGAGCAATGTACAAACAACGTGCATATGAGCAATGTACAAACAACGTGCTTAGAGCAATGTACAAACCATGTGCTCAGAGCAATGTACAAGCAGCGTCCATAGAGCAATGTACAAGCAGCGTGCATATGAGCAATGTACAAACAACGTGCTTAGAGCAATGTACAAACAATGTGCTCAGAGCAACGTACAAACAACGTACGTAAAGCAATGCACAAACAATGTACTTAGAGCAACGTACCAACAACGTGCTTAGAGCAATGTACAAGCAGCGTCGGTATAGCAATGTACAAACAATGTGGTTAGAGCAATGTACAGACAATGTGAATAGAGCAATGTACAAGCAGCGTCCGTATAGCAAAGTACAAACAATGTTGTTAGAGCAATGTAGAAACAACGTGAATAGAGCAATGTACAAGCAGCGTCCGTATAGCAAAGTACAAACAATGTGCTTAGAGTGCTGCAATGTACAAGCAGCGTGCATAGGGCAATGTACAAACAACGTGCATAGGCCAATGTACAAACAACGTGCTTAGAGCAATGTACAATCGACATGCTCAGAGCAATGTGCAAACAACGTGCTTAGAACAATAATTATACAAGCAATATGCTTTGAGCAATGTAAAAACAGCGTGCTTAGAGCAATGTACAAGCAGCGTCCATAGAGCAGTGTACAAGCAGCGTGCTTACAGCAATGTACAAGCAGCGTCCATATAGCAAAATACATATAATGTGGTTAGAGCAATGTCCAAATAGCCTACTTACGACAATGTACAAGCAACGTGCTTAGAATAATGTACACACAACGTGCATGGAGAAATGTAATAACAACGTGTGCAGACATTTTGGTGTTGGACTTCAATAACAAATTCAACAAGATTTAATGAACACAATTCGCTTTATTACACACATTATACTATTAATTGTACATACTAGTATGTACGTTCTTATTGTTTTAATAGTCGTCGTTACACAAAGAGGTTATGCTAATTAAATGAATGTAAATCATACAACATCTATATACAAGCAAATACAACACGCATGACAACAGTAAATACTAGCAGTTAAGTACAACAAATGTATGCGTTTGCAATGACATAACTGCTTTGATAATGTATGACAGAAATATTTACTGTAAGGCTAAATGTTCCCATCTCGTACAGTGTGTAAATTGATGTGTTTCTTATATTTTAACTGAATAGATAACATACAACATCAATACTAGGTACTGTAAATGCTTTCCACATACAAAGTACTTAGCTTAATGTACAAACTGCACGTGTTATTGCGAGATCGGACAGATTTCATGGCATCTTCAATATACAAAATATATACTACAATATTTTACTTAATATCGTCAAAGTACTTAGCTTAATGTACAAGCTGCACGTGTTATTGCGAGATCGGACAGATTTCATGGTATCTTCAATATACAAAATATATACTACACTATTTTACTTAATATCGTCAAAGTACTTAGTTTAATGTACACACTGCACGTGTAATTGCGAGATCGGACAGATGTCATGGCATCTTCAATGTACAAAATATATACTACAATATTTTACTTAATATCGTCAAAGTACTTAGTTTAATGTACACACTGCACGTGTTATTGCGAGATCGGACACGCTTCATGGCATCTTCAATGTACAAAATATATTGTAGTATTCTAAATGTTCGCCTCAGTGTATGGACAGAAACCAAGAACAAAAATGTATAGCAGCAAAATGGCAGTGTGCGATCTACTAGCCACCCCTATTCCATGTACAGCCGTCGAAACAAACGGGTAAGAGGGTTCAATTACGGATAATATTTGGATGAATAATTATCGTCAGAAACTAAACGTATGAGAGAGGTCCTCCATTTATCTAAACATAGACGTGTGAGGATTCAGCTCAGTAAGTTGCCCTGTCAATAATATTAGATTTCCAATCGCATGTTATGCTGCATTGTTTGTGATCATCTTTTCGGTTTGTTTTTTATTTAATATAATTGCAAATATCATACATTTATATATATTAATTTGTCGTTGTTTCCGTTCCCTATTATTGTTTTATGTAGTTCACAATCAAATTGCCTGTGATGTATGCTTTATTTTATATCTAGTATTAACATATATATTATATATACCTGTGTGGAGACTCGAACCTAGGTGGCAATATGACTTAAGCTGTTGGTGCGACATTAAAACAAACCAAACAAACAACAAGGAGTACGAACCTAGTTTCTATGTGGCACGTTCTTGCCAACTGAGGTATATGTCAGACGATGAAATATGTATCAGCTTAACATAGTTATATGCCATATGTAAATATTTCGTGTGCAATTGTGCTGCAGTAGTAAAACATTGACATGCATGGAAGACTTCCTTTATCGTCTTGTTCTAACATTCATTTCTAGCAAATTTAATATACCTTCATCTCTCCAGAAAAAATCAGATATTAGTTTGCTGTTGTACTGTTGTCGCAGCTTAATTATTGTATTACCAAATTCAATTGGACGTACATATCTTATTTACTATCGTCAACGTGCTTAGTTTAAAGTACAAACTGCACGTGTAATTGCGATATCGGACTGGTATTGTCTTGGCATTCTCAATGTACACAATATGTTGTAGTATTCTAAATTTTCGCCTCAGTGTATGGACAGAAATCAAGAACAAAATAGCAGAGGAGCAAAATGGCAAAAGTTATCTACATTTACTGCATGCTGTGATATAAGGTTCTGTGTTACTGAAATAAAGATTACATATATACATTTCCTTCACACACATTTCCAAGTGCAAAGGATTGTATGAGCACCCCCATCTTTAAATCGCTAGCCAGTATATACGTGTTTGTACAAATATCCCACTGATGTGATCATGTGCTGTTTCAAACTGACATAGCCACTGATAGCCTTCTTAGTGATTTAACACTCTATTGGAAGTTGTCCGGCATATCATACATGTCCCTCTTCAAATATATGCACTTGTCAACTATCTGACATACATGCACATTAGTGTGGTCGTTCTTCGAGGATGTGACCATGTGCTGTTTTACACTCATTAATCTGAATTGTTATATAATTCACAATCACGTAATCGTTCTCTAGAATATTTGAGCATGTGCTCCTTCAAACTGTCAGACAGGCTAAACTCCGTGTTACATAGTCAACACTCACATGGCTGTTAACCAGTATGATTGAGCATGTGCAGCTTCAAACTTCCGGAATGGATACACGCTTTATTACATGTGTCACACCGATACGGTCGTTCCCCAGTATGAATGAGCATGTGCCTCTTTAAAGTTTGAGATTGGCGAAATGCTTTATTACATATTTCACCCTCATGTGGACGTTCTCAAGTATGCACAAGCATATGCTGCTTTAATGTACCAGACTGGCTAAACGTCTTCTTACATATTTCATACTCGTGTGGACGTTCTCCGGTATGCACAAGCATATGTTGCTTTAAAGTACCAGACTGGCTAAACGTCTTATTACATATTTCACACTCATATGGACGTTCTCCGGTATGCACAAGCATATGTTGCCCTAAATTACCAGACTGGCTAAAAGCTGTATTACATATTTCACACTTATTTGGGCGTTCTCCAATATGCTTCATCATGTGCATCTTCAAACTACTGGAATGGCTAAACCTTTTATTTCATAGTTTACACTCATATGGTTGTTCTCCAGTATGTATGAGCATGTGCTTCTTTAAATATGCATATTGGGTAAATGTCTTATTACATATTTCACACTCATATGGCCGTTCCCCAGTATGAATGCGCATGTGCAGCCTCAAATATCCAGAATGGCTAAACGCTTTTTTACATATTTCACACTCATATGGTCGTTCTCCAGTATGCACACGCATATGTTGCTTTAAATTGCCAGAGTGGCTAAACTGCACACGCATATGTTGCTTTAAATTGCCAGAGTGGCTAAACGTCTTATTACATAGTTCACACTTATGTGGACATTCTCCAGTATGTTTCATCATGTGCAGTTTCAAATTTCGGTAATGGCTAAATGCTTTATTACATATTTCACACTCATATGGCCGTTCTCCGGTATGTATGAGCATATGCTGCTTTAAAATGCAAGAACTGAACGCTTTATTATATAGTTCACAATCAAGTGACCGTTCTCAGTAATGAACTGCCATGTCCTGCTTTATTCTAGAGACACTTTGAGAATCCTCAGTTATATTATTAAATGTATTACCTGCACTAATATGTAGTTCAGTTCTTACATAGTATAACATCCTTCTAACATCATGTTCACAATTTGAAATTTCTTAAACCAGGACATGATATTGACGATGGTTTGTTCCCCAAGTGAATCAATTTATGTAGGAGAATAACACGAATCTGTTTATGATACAATTCTTGCAAATGAACTCATCTACATCTGTTCCTGTAAACATCACGTTTCATCTCCTGTAAGCAGACAACATATTAAATATTCATAAGGCACAACTGAATGTTTCAGTAATTATTGACCGTTATAAACCTTATTATAATAAGTCACTGTTGGGCCATGACGACATCATCAACATCATCAACATCATCAATATTGTGTGTGTAAGTCGTGGTAGCACTTTCGCTTCAGTTGCAAAAGGCATGGAGTTCGATCCCCACTGCAGTCGTTACGTTGGGTAAGGCATTTAAATTCCACATTGCCTCTTCTCTCTCCCTCGTGGCGATCGATTCCATCAGGCCTCTTCTCTCTCCCTTGTGGCGATGGATTCCATCAGGAATGAGTGATCAATATAATTTGTAAGAAATTGTTTCGCAATGGAGCTAATTTCAATTTTTATAAACTAATATTAATCTGGTTCAACGATTGACCAACAAAACAAAAATAACACTACCCAACAACACCATTCATTTAGAATCAGCATGAATGACAAGCATGCATTTGAAATAAGCAACTGCTAAACTCAAATAAGAAATTCCAAACATTCTTGCAAAATAATAGCAACATTTAATAATTAAGAATCTGAATATTTATTAAACCACTATTGCTGTTAAATAGCCGTGGTTTGTGGTATTTCAGTTCACGAAAAAAGTGTGTAAATTCGCTTGGTGGCGCAAAATACGGTCACATGCTACCGGTTGATTGTTAGGGTGACATATGATTCCACGTTATCATGCCTGTCCATTGATGAAAAGAGCGTGAGGCTCCTAAGAAAAAGAGATGTACCGATATGTTCACACGTCCCAATTATGCCTAGTAGAAGATTCAATCATAATCCTACAAGAATGTGAACTACTCAAAGTATGATCAGCGTATATCAGAGTATATAGAGCCGCTGTAAACGTATACATGTTCAATGATTACAATATATATGCTACAAATGATTCATGTTTAGGTATTTGTGTCTTAAATTAACACAATTGCATTGAAAGAAAATTATTTACATCAGACAATTCCTCAAGTTTATTTGATTCAAACCAGTTATTTGAATATATACTTGCTAACAGGACAATTTAGAGCAATGCTTTCAAATAAGACTGCCCGGTCAATAATCATAATGTCCGGTTAATTGCCAATATACTAATACAATTTCATTTCGATTCAATGATATACCGCATGACAGAAGAGTCTAAAACGTTTAGCAAAAGGAGATATAAGTCATCAAATAGTGCATGGATCCGATAAGTAGCTACGTTGTTATTTAATCCTCTTAAAATAAATTACTCACTTGCATACTCATCACCCGGCTTAAATGTTAACACAAAGGTATTCCGAGTCAACATATCAGATCATTATAATAATTTATCATATTTATTTTTAGATAGCTGGTTTCATGAAAACATTCGCTTTATCCTCTTATTTATGAGAATATGTTGTTGTATATCCACATTTCACCTTGAACTATATCATGCAAGCTGGGGGTTTACGTGTTGACAAATATATACTGTACATATACAACAATAAAATATTATCAGTAATAAAATATACTTACAAGTGTGCAGATGGTGTCCTTAGGAAAAGGGAGCTAAGTATGCAAGTGATTCACACATGTAATAGGTCGGATCCGGTGTTTGTTATGATTGTCACTGTACTCACGTATGGTGTATCATATATGTGCATGTTTAAATAATTATTTAGCAATATTCATAATGAAGTGAAGCTAAACGTAATATTGTAACAAGAAAATGCACGGTAAGGATTAGATATTTATGTAACCCAATATATTACATCACTATAACACATCATCTGTGTGTATACAAAGTAAATTGTTTGTTTATTATAGTGTCACCCCTATTTAATGGGCCAGCCATTTCTGATTTATGAGACACCTCCTTTTATGAACATCAGTACTTCCCCGAATCCTATGCTTGTTTGCCAGGCGCCATGCTTGTAGGGTATCGGTAACCATTATTTAACTAGCTATTGGCTATTTTTATTTCAAATTAAACGAATTAGGTCGAGCTTCCATTTGGGATTCGAACATCGGTGAGTGACACGTGATGTATAGCCAATGACAGTAACCACTCAAGTTTGCAAATAGTTAGCAATTGCCACATTTCCTGTCATATTACTGGCTGGTGAGTGACACATGATGTGTAGCCAATGACCGTAACCACTCAAGTTTGCAAATAGTTAGCACTTGCCATATTTCCTGTCATATTACTGGCTGGTGAGTAACACGTGCAGTGTAGCCAATGTCCGTAACCACTCAAGTTTGCAAATAGTTAGCACTTGCCACATTTCCTGTCATATTACTGGCTGGTGAGTGACACGTGATGTGTAGCCAATGACCGTAACCACTCAAGTTTGCAAATATTTAGCACTTGCCACATTTCCTGTCATATTATTATAGTTATTTCCGAAAACAAATTACAATCATACAACAGTAGAATTTATATATATTTCCCCATACTTACTGTAATACATCCCATTCATTTTACATCTATTTCTCTCCATACTTACTGTAATAAATCCCATTAATTTTACATCTATTTCTCCATACTTACTGTTATAATATCCCATTAATTTTACATATATTTCTCCATACTTACTGTAATAAATCCCATTAATTTTACATATATTTCTCCATACTTACTGTAATAAATCCCATTCATGTTACATATATTTCTCCATACTTACTGTAATAAATCCCATTAATTTTACATATATTTCTCCATACTTAATGTAATAAATCACATTCATTTTACAATATGCTTACTGAAAGTTAAACTCCTTTTCTGGTCATAAACAGAGGTCCAAATTACTACCTTCTCTTTCTAAATTCGGTGAAATATTTATAGATGCAATGACTAAAATAATGCAACAGTTGAATATAGCACGTGCACTGAGTTAACTGCTGGTTTCGGCTGAATCCACGTTCATCATAAGTCTCAACTGGCTGTATCTAAGATGATGAACAAGTGTTTGAAGTTTGGTAGGTAGGTTAATAGTTTGATACTCATGTCCTAGTCTATATGTACGCTATCATGCTTCCCAATTCAGTATGTGGTGACTCTGTGTCTAGCTCCGGTCTGCAGCCTCACTTATTTACGTTCTGTGACGTTCGTCCTTCAATTCCTCCGGGTGAGTTCCGGGTATGTGGCGACTCCATGCTAGTTCCGGTCTACAGTCCCACTTATCCACGTGCTCATTACCGTTGGTGATGTGTCGTCGCCCATCTAGCGAGTATGTGGTGACTCCGTCCTTCGACAGTTGCCCCACTCATTGGCACGTCTACCTGGCTAGCAGTGGTATATCAACCTCCTAGGTTGCGAGCGGCTACAATATACGTATGCCAAATTAAGTGATAGTTCACCTTACACATGTTATATTGCATGTTCCTACCATTGACTTCCTCAGTCTATTCCACAAGTTGTAGCACCAGCTGATACCTCTGATTAACATTCAAATATCCAATATAAAATTATCTGTTATATGTATCAATGATATAAATGTATCGTTGAGTAGTGTGATCATTAACATTGATCATTAACAAATACGTTACTGGATCAAAACAGTTCCATCACCTGATTATGATTATATACATAGTAAGTTATATCCTGTAAGCATTAACAGGTATCGTACACCCACCATTCCGATTAGTGGCCTGGTACATTTACAGCTAACGGACGGATGTCGTATCGTACAACAGACGGATGTCGTATCGTACAACAGACGGATGCCGTATCATCCCGTGATAATTATACCATAAACATTCATGACAGCATCAAGTCAATAACAGTTTAACCAACAACGTCGATTCATTCAAAGTACACACCATTGTAACATGACGTAGATTCCTATATTCACAATTAACTTGTTTCACAATCGAGTGAACTAAACCTCGATACTAAACAACAATGTCAATAATTTAATCTGACTGTAACCTAGTCAATACCAGTTTTACCAAAGAACAATGTTTCGCAATCGAGCGAACTTAAACTTGTATAAACACAGTTTAGTATTTAAATAAAATACCGTAGAACGACAATGTGATAACATAATCCACTTACTTTTAAACCGCTGGTTTTATATTTCTGACCAAGACGTTTGCTACCGTGTCGCTCTATTCTGTCTATGTTGTCTGGTACAATATCTCAGTCGTGTGGAGTTTTTATCAGTCGTCGTCACGCCATAACATATATATACATTTAACACGGGTTTACATGGAACTGAAATCAGCTAATTGTTTGGTGGCTAACTTAAGGCCCTGGCATGTGGTTTTGTAGCAATCATTTGCACACAAATTGAATCAACTCATTTTACCCTGGCTGTTTTGAGCCGTGGAACGTTTGAACCTGACAGTATTCGGATAGGGAATTGAACATAGCGCAATGAGTTCAAGTGAGTTAATATAAATATTCATAACAGCTCAGCTACGGCGGCCCACATACACTGGTATATCTAGTGTTGGTTAATATAACAGGGAAAAGGTTTTGACGACACTAGACAATATTAGCTTTCTATGTATACACTCCGACAAAAGATAAGCACCACCTGACTTGTTTCAATACTATCTTTTTAATAATGAACCTATTTTAAATCGGTTTTCTGTTTTCGTTACCCGTAAACACATACATCTACTTACTTACCTGTGAAACAGGTTATTGATCGACGTTTATTTATGTTTATATGGCAGGATGTGTAAAGTGCCACGTTAAGTCCCAACAGTTGTGCTTGCGAAGGAAAGCTGATATTTTTTTATGTATAGTTTTAATTTTCTATTGACTGGGTATCGTGCGGCGAAAATTAACCATACCAGAAACGTGGATAGTTGTTGGCATGTATAACGGTGGTCTTAGCCATAGCAGGGTGGCATACCACGTCAGGGTTAACCATTGCATCATTATACAGCGTTTTCGTCAAACGGGGACTGTTACTGACCTCCACTTGCTGGTAGACCCCGCAAAACGATACCGTGAACGGACCGGCTCATATCCAGAAGGGCTGCGGGGTAACGGCCGTTCAGTACAGCTTGTGCACTTCATGGTAATTTAGCGTTTGGGGCCACATTAGCACACGCACTGTAATCAGACGCCTCAACAATCAGGGAATGCGAGCGCGACGACCCAAATTAAGAACTGCTATATTACAATAGTGGCAACAGTTCATTATAGAGTGAACTATATTTCGTTCAGTCCCTTAAACAAACAAGTTATCCTTTTATTTTAGACTGAAAACGGTCAGACGATAAATTACAATATAATGTGTTCCTTCCAACTGTATAGCTAATTAGATATTGTACAAGATAACTATTTGGGAAATATTTACAACGAAAACAACAAATTACAAATTGTTTACCAATTGGATATACTGTAGGATATCTGTCGAGATATAGTAAAATAATAAACATAATATGAGAAAGTGGAAGAAAATTGATGGCATGTAGTGCAACGGATACAACGTTAAAAACAGAGGAAACAACTTAAGAGGACCTATATATGTTTCGAGGTATGCAGGGGCAGTAACTGACCGATGGCTCTCATTAGATATTGTACAACATAACTTTTTGGAAAATATTTACAATGAAAGCATTGGCAGATAAAGTCCGATTTTTCTCTAAATATATAGCGGTCCTTTCAGTTGGAATCCTTTGTTTGTACTGTTTTATTATTTATGTTCCTTCTAACGTATGGATATTGTACAGCATAATTATTTAGAAAATAAAACAAGGAAAGAATTGAGACTGGACACTATAATTGTAAATGACATGGATACATGTGTACACAAGGTTCAGCTAGCGATGCCATTGTGGATATATATGCTGGATCTCAACCGGTATCCCAGCGGAACATACTAAAACACCAATTGCTATTACGGGAGAACAATGCACCAAATACAATGTAGAGAAGTGGGTACTCACACAGGCCACATACTTAGTACAAGACTCATCAGTAGACGCAGCAACAAAATATGTATACTTTTCAAATCATAACACACACACACATTCAATACATTGGTGTCAACACAATGTTTATGTAGAACAGTGTATTAGGGGCCATATTAACTGTGAATCACATATGTGGCTCAAACTGCGACACTATGTGCGGAACTACAAAAGGGGCACCGCCACACATTCCGGTGTTTATTGGCATCCTGGTAAATATTGTTTTAAAATAAAAACATACTGAATAATAGCATCTTGAATATCAGCCACGAGGCAAATGATAGACTGAATGTAAACAAGGGAATATGAAAGATCCGGTGTAGACAGAAACTATCTCCGTAATTACCGGTACATGCACGTAATGTAAGTCTGTTAGCAGAGAATAAATGCCAAATGGCTATGCCGCCAAAACATGTGCATGAGATCCATTAAAATGACTGACTGTACATCAAATTACATTTCAATTATATGACCGTTCTCTGTTATACTTGAGCAAATGCCGCTTCAAACTGCCAAAATGGCTAAAAGTTGTATTACATGCATCACACTCGTGTGGCCTTTTTCCAGTATGTGTGCGCATGTGAACGTTTAAAGCCGTATTACATATTCCACATTCGTGTTGCCGTTCTCCGGTATGAATGTGCATGTGCTGCTTCAAATTGGAAGACTAGGTAAACGTCTTATTGCATAGTTCACACTAATGGGCTGTTCATCAGTATGTATGTGCATGTGCCGCTTTAAATTGCTAGAATGATTGAAAGCTTTATTACATATCTCACACTCATATGGTCGTTGCCCGGTATGTATGAATATATGCTTCTTTAAATTATCAGTATGACGGAAAGCCTTATTACACATTCCACACTAATGTGGTCGTTCTCCGGTATGTTTGAGCATATGTAGCTTTAATGTTCCAGACTAACTGAAAGCCTTATCACACATTCCACACGCATGTAGTCGTTCTCAGGTATGTATGAGCATATGCTGCTTTAAAGAGGTAGAATGGCTGAAAGCCGTATTACACATTTCACACTCATGCGGTAGTTCTCCAGTATGTATGAGCATATGCTGCTTTAAATGGCTAGACCGACTGAAAGCCTTATTACATAGTTCACACTCGTGTGGTCGTTCTCCGGTATGTATGAGCATATGCTGCTTTAAAGTTTCAGACCAGCTGAAAGCCTTATTACACAGTCCACACGCATGTGGTCGTTCTTCAGTATGTATGAGCATATGCCTTATTAAATGGCTAGATCGGCTGACAGCATGCGGTAGATCTACGGTATGTATGAGCATATGCTGCTTTAAATGGCTAGACCAACTGAAAGCCTTATTACATAGTTCACACATATGTGGTCGTTCTCCAGTATGTACGAGCATGTGTTGCCTTAAAGGTCCAGATTGACTGAACGCTTTATTACATATTTCACACACATACGGTCGTTCTCCAGTATGTATGAGCATATGTTGCTTTAAAGTTCCAGATTGACTGAATGCTCTATTACATAGTTCACACTCATACGGTCGATCTGCGGAATGTATGAGCATATGCTGCTTTAAAAAGCTAGAATGACTGAAAGACTTTCTACATGTTTCACACTCATGTGGCCGTACTTGAATGGTGATGTCCTGCATTATTCTTCTAGACATTGTGAGAATCCATAGATTATGTTAATACATCATTTATTCGCACTATATACATATGAATTGACAAGGTTGATAAGTTCTTATACAGCATCACATCTTTCTAACATCGATTTCCCATTTTGAAAATAATGAGCATATATGAAGAATTCCTTAATGAAACAAGGGACCCGATATTTCCTCGAATGTTTTTCTAGTGAATATTAAATTGATGATCCGAATTGAACGAACATCTAGATCTGTAAACATCATGTTTAATCTCCTGGAAGTAAAGAACATATTAAATATTTACATGCCATAAATGCACTTTTCAAATAGTTATTGGCAATTCCAACCGCTTATTGTATAAAGACATAATTCGGTCATACACCACCATCATGAGTAGCCATGTTCAACGAATGGGATATTCACCTCATATCGTATAAATTAGGGTATATGCGTCGCCAGATACGGTAGATGGTAGAACAATATATGCGTCGCCTGATACGGTAGATGGTAGAACAATATATACGTCGCCAGATACGGTAGATGGTAGAACAATATATGTGTCGCCAGTTGTGTTTTATTTTACGAGCAATACCCACTATCCTGTTTTGATAATTTATGTGTGGCTGCTTCATAGAGTTCAAATAACAAAATATTGGGAATCTGGAAACTGGCTGCTTAAGTTCTACATTTTAGTTCTATATAGTACTCCCAAGACTTAGTGAAATAGAGAGTGTTAAAAGAACTACATACTAAGGTTAAATACAGACATCATGTTACATTAGTGGTACCGTGGCCAACCGCTCAGCAAAAAAAGGTTAAGCTGAGTGTACATAGTAGGGGATGCCATTCCAGAGACGTATTAGCTTTTTGGGGGGGGAGAGTTTATATGGTATTGGGTTCGGGACTGAGGAATTAAGCAGTTCAGGTTCCTTGTATCTGTTAGGTGGTTTTGGTCTGGGCATACCAAATTTATTTTGATTTTATATAGGTATTTTACTGATGATTGTATGCGTCGATATTCAAGTGTTTGCCAGTTCAGGGACTTGATCATTTTTGTCATACTGCTTGCAGACATGATTTGCACTATTTCTGCTTAATAGGTGACATACTTTTGCAAGGGGTGCAAGAGGGTTGAGCAATACTCGAGTAGAGGACGTACATAGGTGTTATAAGCTTTTTCGTTGACCTTCTTGTTACCGGTCTTTACATTCCTTTTGATGAATCTGAGAGAATTAGTAGATTTGAAGAAGATGTTGTTTATGTGGGTAGAGCAGTTTAAATCTTTACTAATTGTAGCACCTAGATATTTGGCGACATCGTTTGATTTTAGTACTATGTTATGGAGTGTGTAAGGGAAAATAAGTGGTTTTCTTTTGCGAGTTATTCTCAGCACCTCACACTTGTCTGGATTGAATCCATGGACAAGTCTCGTTTCCATTGTTCAAGAGTATTGAGGTGACTTTGGAGGATTTGTGCATCAGAGGCGGATTTTACTGTGAGATACAAAATGGTGTCATCTGCGAACAGTCTAGCTTTATTCTTGATGGAGTGTGGGGGGGGCATTAATGTAGGCTAGAAAGAGGTAAGGTCCTAAGTCAGAGCCTTGCGGGACCCCAGAGATGACAGGCAGTGGATCAGAAGTGCAGCCATCCACAACTACATTTTGAGATCGGCCCTTTAGGAATGACTTGATCGAGATGCCAGGGGGTGGACACCCAGCTCATTAAGTTTGTATATTAGTTTGTTGTGATCAATCTTGTCAAACGCTTTACTAAAATCCATAACAATAACATCAGTTTATTTACCATTTTCAAGTTCGTCGTTTACCACATGTGTGAAGCTGATAAGCTGAGATTCACAACTATGTTTTGATCTGAAGCCATGTTGGAAACGGGGTTACCCGAAAAGGGGCCTCAAAATAAAGCAAAAATGTTAGACTTGGCTTAGGAGGTCATTATTGTCAAAATGGATCATTCTGTTAGAGACAAAAATATGCTCCAATAGTTTGGAAGCAATGCAGGTGGGAGAAATTGGCCTGTAGTTACTGGTGATACAGGTGACCACTAACACCGGTTTGACTGTAATCAGATAAAACGCTGATAAACAAAATAAATACATACGTTTGACATAAAGAAATGCTTTCAAAAATAAATCATGTGTGCAAACGGCGATAAATAAACGTAAAAACATACACACACAATTATCATAATGTATCTGTTGCCACTGCTTTATTTGGATGGGGTGTTTTCTTTTATGTTTTCCAATGAATGATCGAATTGTCTTAGGGAAAGAAAACACCATCTTTCCCACTGTTTTTAAACAATGAAAGATGCATTTTCTCTGTCACAGCTTGATTTTCGTATTCCTTTTCTGACAATCATGAACAGTTAATATAACGTAATATATTCTAATGAATTTGTTTTGTCTGTAGTTTTTAATTTTGACAGAAAACAGAAACTAACTAGAACATTATTCCGGAACTATATCTTATTAAGGGCCTTCACACTAAAACGAGTGGTTGTGCAATTGTGTATTGAATTGAAATGAGGCACCCGATAGAGCAATTAAAAATGAATTAAATATGAGAACAACTATACTATTATCCGAAATCATTGGAAATAATAAGTATTTAAACACAAATATCCTCTATGTCTAATATCAGTAACAACAAACACTATTACCATATCAGGAATATAAATAGTATTGGATAATTTTCCAATCAAATAGTATTGGATAAGTTCATATCTCATAAGTAGATAAGTTGTAACTTAATTCTCATAACATAAATTACTCACTTGCATTCATTATCATATCTATTTTTAGATACATGGTTTCACCAAAGCGTTCGTGTTATGCGCGTAGATATGAGAATATGTTGTGGTATATCTGGGTAGCTATGAGAATATGTTGTGGTATATCTGTGTAGTTATAAGGATATGTTGTGGTATATCCACGTAGTTATGAGAATATGTTGTGGTATATACGCACAGTTATGAGAATATGTTGTGATATATGCCACAATAAAAATCTGATCAGAAAGAAAATGTACTTGTTATAAGTGTTTAGGGATAGAGGCAGTAATCCCACAAAACAGGTGACAGTACACTAAAACTGAAAATTAGAATACCCTAATGTCCATATTACTGCCAATTATATCAAGATTACTGCCCATTGTATATTTCGTTTACTGCCTCTAGATATCGTTAACGGTGTGAGCGGTTCGAATACACAACTGATCTGGTCCGAATAAGCTCAGTCCGAATCAGCCGTTGAACAACCAGTATAATGTATTGCAATGTATATATACAAACAAATAATTACCCAACTAACTATCCAATGTTCTTCAAAGTCGCCACCGCATAAATTTATTATGCATTTGGGGATTAGTATCTTATAATTATCTATTAATAAATTGTCCTATTGGCCATTTTTGTTGAGTACAAACGGCGTATTTTTACTAAGGGATATAAGTGATCATATTATAGTGTAGAAATGTATCCAACTCTTCCGGGTCTATTCTCCGTACCGTACCGTCCAAATAGTATTCTTTATTATTCCCACTGCCCATCAATCATTTTCTGATTATTGTTGGGAGGTCATTCTGCTGCGGTGGGGAGTGTAACAATCGCATTTCCGGCTCTGTGTATAATACCAACAATGTAAGGAAACATGCGATAATGTACGGGCATATCTTTGCACGAACAATTAAATTAACTAATGCTGTACGGCTTGTTGTTGTTTTTGTTGAAGACCCAAATACCTACTGGTCAACTATTATGTTAATTTACTGATACTGCAGGAATCGCAGGTCCGAGCCTACGTCTGACCCTAATACAATTAACAGTATTTCAGATGGACTTTAAAGAGTTCTCGTGTCTGTGCTTTACATCTTGCATGTAAACGAACAGGAGGAGTCCCTGGAATGGTCCTCTCTCTGTATCATTGTACTATTCTCCAAAAATCTTCGACACATCTAAAATGATTAATCTCAGGAAGCGTCGCTCACACGGATAACCGGTAGCGACGATATATAAGGATACACGTACATGTATATAGCTAGAATCGAGGGTATTGATTTTTAAAACAGATGTACAGGAAGAACGATTACAAAAATATGAAGAAACAAGAACGGAGAATACGCAGAATCAGACGAATATTACCTTCAAAGTGCTTAGAGCAAGGTACAAGCAGCGTGTTTAGAGCAATGTACAAACAACGTGCTTAGAGCAATGTACAAACAACGTGCTTAGAGCAACATACAAACAACGTGCTTAGAGCAATGTACAAACAATGTGCTTAGAGAAACTACAAACAACGTGCTTAGAGCAACGTACAAACAACGTGCTTAGAGCAATGTACAAACAATGTGCTTAGAGAAACTACAAACAACGTGCTTAGAGCAATGTACAAACAATGTGCTTAGAGCAACGTACAGACAACGTGCTTAGAGCAATGTACAAACAATGTGCTGAGAGGAACGTACAAGCAATGTGCTAGGGGCAAGGTACTAGCAGCGTGTTTTGAGCAATTTACAAACAGCGTGCTTAGAGCAATGTACAAGCAACGTCCATAGAGCAATGTACAAACAGCATCCTTAGAGCAATGTACAAGCAACGTCCATAGAGCAATGTACAAACAGCATCCTTAGAGCAATGTACAAGCAACGTCCATAGAGCAATGTACAAACAGCGTGCTTAGAGCAATGTACAAACAGCGTGCTTAGAGCAATATACAAGCAGCTTCCATATAGCAAAGTACATATAATGTGGTTAGAGCAATGTACAAACAACGTGCTTACGACAATGTACAAGCAGCGTGCATAGAGCAATGTACAAGCAATGTGCTTAGAGCAATGTACAAGCAACGACCATAGAGCAATGTACAAGCAACGTGCATAGAGCAATGTACCAGCAACGTGCATAGAGCAATATACAAGCAACGTGCATAGAGCAATGTACAAGCAACGTGCATAGAGCAATGTACAAACAGCGTGCTTAGAGCAATGTACAAGCAGCATCCATATAGCAGAGTACACGCAACGTGCTTAGAGTAATATACAAGCAACGTACATAGAGCAATGTACAACCAACGTCAATAGAGCAAAGTACAAGCAGCATGCATAGAACAATGTACAAGCAGCGTGTATAGAAGAATGTACAAGCAGCGTGCTTAGAGCAATGCACAAGCAGCGTCCATATAGCAAAGTACACGCAAAATGCTTAGAGCAATATACAAGCAACGTGCAAAGAGCAATGTACAAGCAGTGAGCCTAGAGCAATGTACAAACAACGAGCATAGAACAATGTACAAACAACGTGCTTAGAGCAATGTACACGCAGCGTGCTTAGAGCAATGTACAAGCAACGTGCTTAGAGCAATGCATAAGCAACGAGCTTAGAGCAATGTACAAGCTGCGTGCATAGTGCAATGTACAAACAACGTGCATAGAACGATGAACAAGCAGCGTGCTTAAAGCAATGTACAAGCAACGTGCTTAGAACAACATACCAACAACGTGCTTAGAACAATGTACAAGCAACGTTATTGGAGCAATGTACAAGCAACGTACTTAGAGCAATGTACAAGCAACGTGCTTAGAGCAATGTATAAGCAACGTGCTTAGAGCAATGTACAAGCTGCGTGCATAGTGCAATGTACAAGCAACGTGCATATAACGATGAACAAGCAGCGTGCTTAAAGCAATGTACAAGCAACGTACTTAGAACAACATACCAACAACGTGCTTAGAACAATGTACAAGCAACGTACTTAGAGCAATGTACAAGTAAAGTGCTTAGAGCAATGTATAAGCAACGTGCTTAGAGCAATGTACAAGCTGCGTGCATAGTGCAATGTACAAGCAACGTGCATAGAGCAAAGTACAAACAGCATGCATACATGCATAGAGCAATGTATAAGCAACGTGCTTAGAGCAATGTACAAGCAGCGTGCTTAGAGCAATGTACAAGCAGCGTGCTTAGAGCAATGTACAAGCAGCGTGCTTAGAGCAATGTACAAGCATCGTCCATATAGCTAAGTACATATAATGTGGTTAGAACAATGTACAAACAACGTACTTACGACAATGTACAAGCAGCTTGCTTAGAGCAATATACAAGCAACGAGTAATGTAAAAGCAACGTGCATATAGCAATGTACAAGCAGAGTGCTTAGAGCAAAGTACATATAATGTGGTTAGAGCAATGTACAAACAGCGTGCATAGAGCAATGTATAAGCAACGTGCTTAGAGCAATGTACCAGCAGTGTGCATAGAGCAATGTACAAGCAACGTGCTTAGAGCAATGTACAAGCAACGTGCTTAGAGCAATGTACAAGCAACGTGCTTAGAGTAATGTACAAGCAACGTGCATAGAGCAATGTACAAGCAACGTGCATAGGGCAATATACAAGCAACGTGTATAGAGCAATGTACAAGCAACGGGTCTAGAGCAATGTACAAGCAACGAGCATAGAGCAATGTACAAGTAACGTGCATGGAGCAATGTACAAGCAAAGTGTATAGAGCAATATACAAGCAACGTGATAGTGCAATGTACAAGCAACGTGCATAGAGCAAAGTACAAGCAGCATGCATAGAGCAATGTATAAGCAACGTGCTTAGAGCAATATATAAGCAGCATGCTTAGAGCAATGTACAAGCAGCGTGCTTAGAGCAATGTACAAGCAACGTGTATAGAGCAATATACAAGCAACGTGATAGTGCAATGTACAAGCAACGTGCATAGAGCAAAGTACAAGCAGCATGCATAGAGCAATGTATAAGCAACGTGCTTAGAGCAATATATAAGCAGCATGCTTAGAGCAATGTACAAGCAGCGTGCTTAGAGCAATGTACAAGCATCGTCCATATAGCAAAGTACATGTAATGTGGTTAGGGCAATGTACAAACAACTTGCTTACGACAATGTACAAGCAACGTGCTTAGAATAATGTACAAACAACGTGCATATAGAAATGTAATAACAACGTGCTTATGACAATGTACAAGCAACGTGCTTAGAATAATGTACAAACACGTGCATAGAGAAATGTAATAACATCGTGCTTACGACAATGTACAAGCAACGTGCTTAGAATAATGTACAAACAACGTGCATAGAGAAATGTACTAACAACGGGTGCAGACATTTTGGTGAACAAATCCAACAAGTTTTAATGAACACAATTCGCTTTATTACACACATTATAATATTAATTGTACATACTAGTATGTAAGGTCTTATTGTTTTATAGTCGTCGTTACACAAAGGAGTTATTCTAATTAAATGAAGGTAACATCATATAACATCTATTTACAAGCAAATACAACACACATGACAATAGTAAATACTAGCATTTAAGTACAATATTTGTATGCGTTTGCAATGACATAACTGCATTGATAATGTATAACATAAATATTTACTATAAGGCTAAATGTTTTCCATCTCGTACAGTGTGTAAATTGATGTGTTTCTTATATTTTAGCTAAATAGATAATATACAACATCAATACTACGTACTGTAAATGCAATCCACATACAAAGTACTTAGCTTAATGTACAAACTGCACGTGTAATTGGGAGATCGGACTTATTTCATGGCATCTTCAATATACAAAATATACACTACAATATTTTACTTAATATCGTCAAAGTACTTAGTTTAATGTACAAACTGCACGTGTAATTGCGAGATCGGACAGGTTTCATGGCATTTCAATGTAAAAAATATATTGTAGTATTCTAAATGTTCGCCTCAGTGTATGGACAGAAACCACGAACAAAATAGCAGAGGAACAAAATGGCAAAATGTATCTACATGTACTGCATGCTGTGATATAAAGTTCTATGGTACTGAAATAAAGATTAAATATATAAACATTTCCTTCACACACATTTCCAAGTGCAAAGCATTGTATGAGCACCTCCATCTTTAAATCGCTAGCCAGTGTATACGTGTTTGTACAAATATCCCACTGATGTGATCATGTGCTGTTTCAAACTGACATAGTCACTGAAACCCTCTTAGTGATTTAACACTCTAGTGGAAGTTGTCCGGCATATCATACATATCCCTCTTTAAATGTATACACTTGTCAACCATCTGACATACATGCACATGCGTGTGGGCGTTCTTCGATGATGTGACCATGTGCTGTTTTACACTCATTAATCTGGATTATTATATAATTCACACTCACGTAATCGTTCTCTAGAATATTTGAGCATGTGCTCCTTCAAACTGTCAGACCGGCTAAAAGCCGTATTACATATTCCACACTCATGTGGTCGTTCTCAAGCATGTATGCGACTGTGCACCTTGAAACTGTCAGACCGACTAAAAGCCGTATTACATAATCCACACTCATGTGGTCGTTCTCAAGTAAGTATGCGACTATGCTTCTTTAAAGAGTCAGACTGATTAGAATAAAAGCATTATTACAAATTTCACATTAATGTGTCCGTTCTCCAGTATGTTGCTTTAATTGCCAGATCGGCAAAATGTCTTAAAACATACTTCACACTCATGTGGACGTTCTCCTGTATGTGTGGATTTGTGCCTCTTTAAACTGTCAGACAGGCTAAAAGCCGTATTACATATTCCACACTCATGTGGTCGTTCTAAAGTAAATATACGACTATGCCTCATTAAAGAGTCAGGCTGACTAGAATAAAAGCTTTATTATAAATTTCACATTAACGTGTCCGTTCTCCAGTATGTTGCTTTAATTACCAGATCGGCTAAACGTCTTATTACATAAATTACACTCATGTGGACGTTCTCCAGTATGTACAAGCATATGTTGCTTTAACGTACAAGATTGGCTAAACGTTTTATTACATAAATTACACTCATGTGGACTTCTCCAGTATGTACAAGCATATGTTGTTTTAAAGTACAAGACTGGCTAAACGTATTATTACACAATTCACACTCATGTGGCCGTTCTCCTGTATACATTAGCCTAGGTTACAGTCTGTCGATTTTTCACTTGTTAACTTCTGGCAAAATGTCAGCCTGGGGAAATTGAATTTCAGATCGTAGCGTCATCTACCTTACACCCTCGTTTATGAGGATGTAGATTTGAAGAACGACAACTCTTCTCTACAAGATACTATCGCTATATATAGAAATGGAATTATATCGGAAATCGCCGAACAGGCACAATTGTACATGATCATTTCCGAATATACACGAATGCTCCCGTAGCCTCATTTACATCGCAACAATTTCCCGTGTCTGTGTTATATCGACGAGATGGCGGATTTTAACTATTAAGTTTTAAGTGGTAATGGTCGATTCGGCGTAATTGAAGTAAGGACGTCTTCAATTTTGAGTGAATATGTCAATTCAGACGCACATTGTACTTTTTAAAACTAATTACCGTTCCATTGACAAGTAAACAATATAACTTATAAAGTTTGATCAACATTGCAATGCCTCGCTTTCGATTCAAGTACGTCATTAATTAAGTCACGTACTAATAGGCCTATTACTAGGATTAATGCTAGTCAACAATTTCACGGACAATCAGTCCAGTTTCCCCAGGCGTTGATATGATCAGAAACTCAATACGGCCCAATTAATAGTATCAGTGTTAAAATATATTTATTTGACTGACCAGTCAAAATATATCGACTCCTGTTCCCAGGCTAGTATACATGAGCTTGTGCTTCTTTAAATATCCATATTAGCTAAACGCTTTATTACATATTTCAAACTCATGTGGACGTTCTCCAGTATGTACACGCATAATGTCGCTTTACATTACCAGATTGGCTAAACATCTTATTATATAGTTCACACTGGTCGTTCTGTGCTATGAATGAGCATGTGTTTCTTTAAAGATTCAGATTGATTAAACGTCTTATAACATTTTTCACACCCATATAGTCGTTCTCCGGTATGTATGCGCATGTGTTTTTTTAAATTGCTAGACTGACTAAATATTTTATTACATATTTCACACTCATATGGCCGTTCCCCAGTATGTACGAGCATGTGCATCTTTAAAGATTCATATTGGCTAACCGCTTAATACATAGTTCACATTCATGTGGACGTTCTCCAGTATGTACAAGCATATGTTGCATTAAATTTCCAAACTGACTAAAAGCCTTATTACATATTTCACACTTATTTGGCTGTTCTCCGGTATGTATGAGCACATGCTGCTTTAAAATGCAAGAATAACTGAATTCTTTATTAAATAGTTCACAATCAAGTGACTGTTCTCAGTAATGAACTGCCATGTCCTGCTTTATTCTAGAGACACTTTGAGAATCCTCAGTTATATTATTAAATGTATTACCTGCACTAATATGTAGTTCAGTTCTTACGGAATCAATTTACATAGAAGAATAACACGAATCTGTTTATGATAGAATTCTTGCAAATGAACTCATCTAGATCTGTTCCTGTAAACATCAGGTTTCATCTCCTGTAAGCAGACAACATATTAAATATTCATAAGTCACAAATGAATGTTTCAGTAATTATTGGCCGTTCTAAACCTTATTATAAAAAGTCACAGTTGGGCCATGACGACATCATCAACATCATCAATAATGTTTGTGCAAGTCGTGGTAGCACTTTCGCTTTAACATAATCTATGGATTCTCACAATGTCTAGAAGAATAATGCAGGACATCACCATTCAAGTATGGCCACATGAGTGTGAAACATGTAGAAAGACTTTCAATTATTCTAGCCATTTAAAGCAGCACATGCTAATACATACTGGAGAACGACCGTATGTGTGTGAAATATGTAATAAAGCGTTCAGTCAATCTGGAACATTAAAGCCACATATGCTCATACATACTGGAGATCGACCACATGCGTGTGGAATGTGCAATAAGACATTTATAAATTCTGGAAATTTAAAGCAGCATATGCTCATACATCCCGGAAAACTACCACACGAGTGTGAAATAAGTAATAAGACTTTCAACCATTCTAGCCAATTAAACCGGCATATGCTCATACATACTGGAGAACGACCGCATGCGTGTGAACTATGTAATAAAGCTTTCATTCAGTATAGCCATTTAAAGCAGCATATGCTCATACATACTGGAGAACGACCGCATACGTGAGAACTATGTAATAAAGCTTTCATTCAGTATAGCCATTTAAAGCAGCATATGCTCATACGACATGCGTGTGAACTATGCAATAAGGCTTTCAGTCATTGTAGCATTCTAAAGCAGCATATGCTCATACATACCGGAGAACGACCACATGCGTGTGGAATGTGCATTAAGACTGTTAGAAATTCTGGAAATTTAAAGCAGCATATGCTCATACATACTGGAGAACGGCCACATCAGTGTGGAATATGTAATAAGGCTTTCAGTCATTCTAGCCATTTAAAGCAACATATGTTCATACATACTGGAGAATGACCACATACTTGTGCAATATGTAATAAGTCATTCCGGGCAACGACCATATGAGTATGAAATATGTAATAATGCTTTTATTCAGTCTGGCCATTTAAAGCGGCACATGCACATACATACTGAAGAACAGCCGCATTAATGTGAAATATGCAATAAAGCGTTTACCTAGTCCTCTAATTTGAAGCAGCACCTGTACATTCATACCTGAGAACGGCGACAAGACATATGTACGTCCTCTTAAGTTGTTTCCTCTGTTTTTATCGTTGTTTCCTTTGCACTACATGCCATCAATTGTCTTCCACTTTCTCATATTTTGTTTATTATGTTACTATATCTGGACAGATATCCTACAGTATATCCAATGGGTAAACAATCTGTAATTTATTGTCTTCATTGTAAATATTTGCAAAATAGTTCTGTTGTACACTATCTAATTATCTATACAGTTGGAAGGAACACACATGTAGCAAACGCACCAATCTGTTCTGCTTATTTGCTTGTATTTACTTACTTTTGTAACATGTGCTATATTTGCTTACAGAAGTGTAGCATGTATACGTTTTACCATAACATTCTTTAAAATAATTGTTAATATATGTTTAATAAACCAAATTGTGTTTGTTATAAAATCTGTCGATTTTCTATTGAAGTCCAACATTGGCTACACTACACGTGTCACTCACCAGCCAGTAATATTACAGGAAATGTTGCAAGTGCTAACTATTTGTAAACTTGAATGGTTACGGTCATTGGCTACACTACACGTGTCACTCACCAGCCAGTAATATGACAGGAAATGTGGCAAGTGCTAACTATTTGCAAACTTGAGTGGTTACGGTCATTGGCTACACATCACGTGTCACTCGCCGCTGTTCGAATCCCAAATGGAAGCTCGACCTAATTCGTTTAATTTGAAACAGCTAGTTATAATAATGGTTACCGATACCCTACTAGCATGGCGCCTGGCAAACAAACATAGGATTCGGGAAGTACTGATGTTCATAAAAAGAGGTGTCTCATAAGTCAGAAATGGCTGGCCTATTAAAGGCGTATATCACAATTGTTCGTGCGCAGCTTTCTACGCATCGCGATTATTACCGTTGGTACATTTCACGGCTCACCTCTACAGAAAAAAATAATATCACTTTTTGTGTTAGTTTTATATTTCAATAAATTAGTACGCGTCTTAATATTCATAATGGTCTTTTATAAACGCAATCGAACAGGAAAGTATTTATCTGGAGCCAAGTCATCTGTAAGAAAGAAACAAATTGCATTTGAACACGTGCTGCCTGATAATAAAACTGACATCAATTCGGACGGGACACATCCCATTGTAATTTCGGACACTTTAAACGGCGATGATAAATGCTGCATTTTGTGTTGTAAGTTTAATACAATAGAATGCAATTGAGATAAAATGATAAATACGAAATACTACAAATATTAGTCTCTAATTGTGGAAATATCCTATTTTGACACTGAAATGGTAACGATTATTCTCATTTAGCTCAAAAACAAGCACGGTGTGGTATGTTTTTTATGCTTTCATATTTATCAGTATATTGTAGATATACTACACAGAAAATGTAAAAACATTCTGACGATTGAAACAAAAATTATGACACATTTTCTTACTTCTCGCAAAGCCAAACTGCAAAAATATCCGAGACGTAAACAATAAAAAATGGTCAAAATGAAAAATATTTCACATAGAATTATAAAGTTTTATTGATATACATGAACATCTGCTAGTTTGCATCAAATATATGCAATATTAAATGGAACTAAACTCATTTTCTAGTGTTTTTATGTATGTTTAAAGGAATTTGTATGTTCATTTTTGACGTCAAAATTTGGACCATTAATGTGTACACGGTACTACTCTTCAATTGCTCATAACTCAAAAATGAGCACGGGGACCCACTAGTTTTAAAATATTTTCATACATGGAAATGTCTAATCTAAATATATGCAAAGTTTAAAATTTTTTTGACGATTAAAAATTAATAATTATTTAATCAAGCATATAATTATATGATACACCATACGTGAGTACAGTGACCATCATAATAAACACCGGAACCGATCCATTACATTTGTGTGAATCACTTACATACTTAGCTCCCTTTTCCTAAAGACACCATCTGGACACGTGTAAGTATATTTTATTTCTGGTACTATTTTATAATAGTATGTACAGTATATATTTGTCAACTCGTAAACCCTCAGCTTGCATGCTATAGTTCAAGGTGAAATGTGGATATACCACAACATAGTATCATAAATAAGCGGATAAAGCGAATGTTTTCATGAAACCAGTTATCTAAAAATAGATATGATCATTATTATGATGATCTTATATGTTGACTCGGAACACCTTTGTTTTATCAGTTAAGCCGGATGAAGGGCTGAGTATGCAAGTGAGTAATTACTTTTAAGAGGATTAAATAACAACGGAGCTACATATCGGATCCATGTACTATTTTATGACTTATATTTCCTTTTGCTAAACGTTTTAGACTCTTCTGTTATGTAGAGGTACGGTTTGGGATATATGGTTTCAGTCTAAAAGATATGTATGTTCTCCTTTATTCGACGTTGCACAGTTTATACAGTTGCAACTACAATTTAGACGTATAACCACAAGTACAACCATTGTTGCACTCATTGTTGCATGATACAAACATGGATATAATCACAAGTACAATCATTGTTACACTGATTGTTGCATGATACAAACATGGATATAAATGCAAGTACAATCATTGTTACACTCATTGTTTCATGATACAAACATGGATATAAACACAAGTACAATCATTGTTACTCTCATGATTGCATGATACAAACATGGATATAAATGCAAGTACAATCATTGTTACACTCATTGTTGCATGATACAAACATGGATATAAACTAGGGATGGCAACGAATATTCGAATATTCATTCGGGCGTCCGAATATCCGAATACTATTACGGTATTCGAATATTCGTAAAAAAAAAAAAAATTGAAATAAACTGTCATAAAATCAGATGCATCGGTGTTGTTTTCATTTGAATCCATCATAAAACCTTGGAAATTCTAAGTCAGAATACAAAAGAAATCTCCCCAGGATGTGTGACTAAATCATGCATGTTGTGGTCCCCTCGATCGCAGGTGTTTATTCACTTAATTGATACTCTCCCAGATAATCGGATAATTACAGTAAATTGGTGTATATACGGTAGGTACGTCGTGTTTGATTTAATGTTATCAAGGGGTAATATACAACATCATTTTTCTGAACAAGAACAAAGTTCAACACCTATGTGAAATCGAGTAGAGATGTGTTGACTTGTAAACAGTGAGCTCGTGGTGATTTTCCGACCCGGTGAAAGTAGACAATCATGGACTTATTTATGTGTACATTTCTATGTATGACATTGTGTTTGGGCTTCTTTATCTGCAGTTTAGCTTGAAGAACTCTTTGAAAGTTTTTGAGATATACGAATTTGAATAAGGTTGTACATGAACATACATAGTTGAAACATAATTTTCTGAATAAATAGTGCATGAATTAAATACAGGAAATGTTATTCACAAATTAAAAGTTTTAAAATTTCAGGTGTGTTTTTCATTCATAACAATTCTGTATAATGGCCACAAACTATAATGTATACGGATGCCTCATGTCAGATACCATCAACAAATAGCATGTCCGACTGGATTCTAGTGATACACTGTTTAATTAATCTATGACTTTCCCAATCCCTCGGCACAGTAAATTCCAATGGGAAATATGTGTAAGAAACACAGGCCATATTTACATACTTTATTCACTCCGGAAGTAATACATGCATGTATGTATCAAAAATGTATGTTTACTATGCATATATGCAGTCCTATTCATACACCAGTTACGTCGAATGTAAAATTATAATTATGCATAGCGAGGTGACTGGTGTTAAATACAATGTGTACAGAGGATGATAACAATAACTGATTGAGTCGTCGCCATATTTACACGGCCATACCCGGAAGAAGTCACACTGAAACAGAAAGTAGGTTTTGAATCTTTTGACAGAATCATGATCGAATATTCGAATATTCGAATACTTTCTCAATCGAATATTCGAATAGCAAAATTGCTATTCGTTGCCATCACTAATTATAAACACAAGTACAATCATTATTACACTCATGATTGCATGATACAAACATGGATATAAATGCAAGTACAATCATTGTTACACTAATTGTTACATGATACAAACATGGATATAAACACAAGTACAATCATTGTTACACTCATTGTTGCATGATACAAACATGGATATAAATGCAAGTACAATCATTGTTACACTCAGGATTGCATGATACAAACATGGATATAAACACAAGTACAATCATTGTTACACCTATTGTTGCATGATACAAACATGGATATAAATGCAAGTACAATCATTGTTACACTCATTGTTGCATGATACAAACATGGATATAAACACAAGTACAATCATTGTTACTCATGAATTCTGCATGATATCAAACTATGGATTATAAATGCAAGTAAAATCATTGTACACTCCAGTGCTGGATATGATTACAAACAGGATATAAATGCAAGTACAATCATTGTTACACTCAATGTTGCATGATACAAACATTGATATAAACACAAGTACAATCATTGTTACACTCAGTGTTGCATGATACAAACATTGATATAAACACAAGTATAATCATTGTTACACTCATTGTTGCATGATACAAACATGGATATAAACACAAGTACAATCATTGTTACACTCATGATTGCATGATACAAACATGAATATAAACACAAGTACAATCATTGTTACACTCATGATTACATGATACAGACATGGAAATAAACACAAGTACAACCATTGTTACACTCATTGTTGCATGATACACACATGGATATAAACACAAGTATGATACAAACATGGATATAAATGCAAATATTCCTAATGCAAAGTTAAAGTGAGTGATCCAATACATACACATAATGTCACAACGTGCAGTTCGAATACCCAGCATACTATGTACATGACAGGACTTTGATAAGACCATTTTTCAATGAGAGAATATGTTGGCATATTATTATATATTAAGATGCATTATACATACAGTAGTATCCAAGTCATGTTAGATGTAAATTAATCGCTCAGCCCCCTACATTATTTGCCTTGTATCAACTAAATACAAGCTACAAGCATGTGACATTATTACAGAGGCACTCCGCATGAGGCATGCCATGGATTCTACATGAAATTGTAAAAAGAAAATGGAACGTTCAACTTGGCAATTAACCGGACATTAAGATTATTGACCGGGCAGTCATGTTTGAAAACTTTGCTCTAATATGTCCTGTTAGCAAGTATATATTCAAATAAATTGTTTGAATCAAATAATCGTGAGGAATTATCTGATGTAACTAATTTTATTCAATGCAATTGTGTTAATTTTAGACACAAATACCTAAACATGAATCATTTGTAGCATATATATTGTAATCATTGAACATTTATACGTTTACAGCGACTCTATATACTCTGATATACGCTGATCATACTATGTGTAGTTCACATTCTCGTAGGAATCTGATTGAATATTCTACCAGGCATAATTGCGACTTGTGAACATATCGGTACATCTCTTTTTTACGAGTCTCTCGCTCTTTTCATCAATGGACAGACATGATAACGCGGAATCAAATTGTCACCCTAGCAATCAACCGGCAACATGTGACCGTTTAGTACGCCACCAATCGCATTGACACACTTTTTTCCTGAACTGAAATACCATGAATCACGGCTATTTAACGGCAATAGTGTTTTAATAAATATTCAGATTCTTAATTATTAAATGGTGTTATTATTTTGCAAGAATATTTGGAATTTCTGATTTGAGTTTAGCAGTTGCCTATTTCAAATGTGGTTGTGGTGGTTGTGGTTTATACGATATGATGTTAATATCCCAATCGCTGAATCCGACTAATATTAGTTAATACAAATTTAATTTAGCTCGATTACGTGAATGTGAATTATATAATAATCCAGATTAATGAGTTTAAAACAGCACACAGTCACATCATGTATGTCAGATATTTGACAAGTGTATACATTTGAAGAGGGACATGTATGATATGCCGTACATTTGAGGAGGGTCATGTATGATATGCCGTAAACATGTATGATATGCCGTACAACTTCCAAATAGAGTGCTAAATCACTAAGAAGGCTATCAGTGGCTATATCAGTTTGAAACAGCGCATGATCACATCAGTGGGATGTTTGTACAAACACGTATATACTGGCTAGCGATTTAAAGATGGAGGTGCTCTTACAATCCTCTGCACTTCAAAATGTGTGTGTAGGAAATATATATATTTAATCTTTATTTCAGTAACACAGAACCTTATATCACAGCATGCAATGATAATGGCTACCGATAAACTACTAGCTGGCAAACAAGCATAGGATTCGGGAAGTACTGATGTTCATAAAAAGAGGTGTCTCATAAGTCAGAAATGGCTGGCCTATTAAATAGGGGTGTACTATAATAAAAAACACTTTACTTTTTATAAACACAGATGATGTGTTATAGTGATGTAATATATTGGGTTACATACATATTTATTTCTTATCGTGAATTTTCTTGTTACAATATTACGTTTAGCTTCACTTCATTATGAATATTGCTAAATAATTATTTAATCATGCATATATATGATACACCATACGTGAGTACAGTGACCATCATAATAAATACCGGATCCGATCCATTACATATGTGTGAATCACCTGCATACTTATCTCCCTTTTCCTAAATACACCATCTGCACACTTGTAAGTATATTTTATTTCTGATAATATTTTATTGTGGTATGTACAGTATATATTTGTCAACACGTAAACCCTTAGCTTTCATGAACTAAGTAATGGTGAAATGTGGATATACCACAACATATTCTCATAAATATGCGAATAAGGCGAATGTTTTCATGAAACCAGTTATTTAAAAATAGATAGGAGTAATTGCGAAGTGTGAACATATTGGTACATCTCAGCAATAGTGTTTTAATAAATAGTCAGATTCTTAATTATTAAATGTTGTTATTATTTTGCAAGAATGTTTGGAATTTCTGATTTGTGTGTTAGTAGTTGCCTATTTTAAATGTGGTGGTGGTTCTGTATGTATGTATGTTCAATTAATTTCAAAACCCCTTGAGGGGACCTAGACATGTCTTCCTGGGCAGGCTTAGCCGACCTAAGTGGTTAACCAGTACTAAGCAATGTGTGTGAGGTGCCTTGCTCAATGACACTACATACTTGGCCTGACCGAGTACCAAACCCGGGACCTTTCGATTCCAAATCCGACGCTCTACCACTGGACCATGGACGCCACGTGGTGGTTGTGGTTTATTCGATATGAGATTAATATCCCAATTGTTGAAACCGATTAATATCGTTTTTGTTTTGTTTTTTAAACTTTATTTATTTTACAACGATTGCGAAACAACTTATATTAATCACTCCCATTAGCCTATATGAAAACGTATATGTGGTCATTCATGTGGGAGGAAACCGGAGAAAACACTCCCCTCCGAGCTGACGAGCATCGTACCATCTCATATACTTCCCGATTCGACGATCGAACCCGGGACGCTTTGGTGAGAAGCGAGCGCGTTAACCACTGCGCTAATTAATATCGTTGAAAATGTCTTCCTGCCCCAACTGTGACTTATTATGTTATTATAATAAGTGTTTAGAACGGCCAATCATTACTGAAGCAAACATGTGTGACTTATACATATTTGATATGTTGTCTGCTTATAGGAGATGAAACCTAATGTTTACTGGAACAGGTCTATATTAGTTAATTTGCAATATTTGTATCATAAACATATTCGTTTTCTTCTCCTAATATTTTCATCAGTAAATCTGTTTGTAATACAGTGTTTAGCCATTCCGAATGTATTGTAGCTGCACATGCGCAATCATACTTGTGATCGGCCACAATCAATAAAGAAGCACATGCTCATACATACTTGTGAACTTCCACATGAGTGTGAACTATGTAACACAGTTTTTAGTCAGTCTAGCTATTTAATGCGCCACTTTATTGCTAAATAACAAAGGAAGTATTCCAATGCATGTTGTATTACTGCAGCAAAAGTACACAATCATATAATGTCGAATAAATATGTTGAATCCAAGTAATCGCCTATTTTATGACGCCAGTAGAGGTAATCCTTCACGTGTAAAAGTAGAGTAAAATATTTGTTTATTATAATGTCACCCCTATTTAAAGGGCCAGCCATTCCTGACTATGAGTCACCTGTTTTGGTGAACATTAGTACTTCTCGAATCATATGCTTGTATACCAGGCGCCACACTGGTAGGCACTATTTAACTAGCTGGTGGCTCGTCGAGGTTCGAACCCGCTTCACTAGACCACGGATACTGTGTATTTAGCATACTAGTTGGCGTACATTGTCGGTATAGTACTCAAAGCATCATCAGTCGCCGAGTGGTCGATGTGGTTAGAACTCGCGTTGCATCATGTCCGTTCCCTATCGGGGACAAGTGATATATGATTATAACGGAGAAAGCTGTCAGTCGCTTACTGCGGTTGGAGAGTACGTATTCTTGCCCAGGAAATGCGATTGTTCCACTCCCCACCACAGCAGAATGACCTCCAAACAATAACCAGAACATTATTGATGGGAATAGAAGTATAAATAATACTATCTGGACGGTACAGTATGGAAAATAGACCCAGAAGAGTTGGATACATATCTACACTAAAATATGATGACTTATATCCCTTAGTAAAAATACGCCATTTGTACTCAACAAAAATGGACAATTGGACAATTTTGGTAATTATAATACTAGTCACGCAAATGCATTAATGCGGTGGCGACATTGAAGAACATTATATGGTTAGTTAAGGTAATTATTTGTTTGTATATCTCCATTGCCATACCTTCTACTGGTGGTTTAACGGCTGAATCGGACCATGGCTGAATCGGACAATGGCTGATTCGGACCATGGCTTATTCGGACCACTTACACATTTAATAGTTCTTATAAATGTATGCAGTTTTAAACCACTCTGGATATTTGAACTTTGAGTTCTGCATAAATACCTAAAAAGAGCAACTTGTTATTAGCTAAGTCGAACGATATACATGTGTGACCCAATTAGTAATTTGCTAGTCACTGACTTGGTTACCTCAGTCTACACTAAGCATCAGGTAGATTTCAGTAAAACTTTCCACAAGGTCAATCACGAGAAACTACTACTGAAAATGCATCACTATGTAGTCAGAGGTCAAACATTAAGGTGTGTTTACTATCTAGCTAGTTTTCTAGATAATAGACTCCAGTCAATTGTCCTTAATGGTATTAGTTCAGTTGCCACTCCTGTGTTGTTTGACGCACATGTCTACATCTCAGCGAGGGGTTTGACATTTGAGGAAGATAGACCAGATCAGTGTCTGGTCATAGGCATCGGAGCAGGGGCCACGATCGCTGCCCCAATAGTTTAGCTAGGCAGGCGGACGTTTTTATTTTATTCTTTGGGAAGTTATGTCCGCGACCCTAATATGTTGGCAAGCCGGGTGTATGAAAGTGACGGCTATGTAGATACAATGATGGTTGCTACGCACTTACACAGGGTGGGTAACATGTAACGGGTACCCGTTCATAGAACATACAGTATTATATGCTTGTAAAGTAAGGTGTTTGCTGTTATTGCAGTACTACACGTGGTCGTTAAACCTCTCCCAGTTAGTTATGCTAGCTCACCTGTTGCATGTTGTTAATTTAGAAAGGTGTTTGCTGTTATTGCAGTAGTACATGTGGTCGTTAAACCTCTCCCAATTAGTTACACAAGCTCACCTGTTGCATAATGTGAATTTAGAAAGTTGTGTGTTCTTATTGCAGTAGTACACGTGGTCGTTAAACCTATCCCAATTAGATACCCAAGCTCACCTGTTGCGTGCTGTTAATTTAGAAAGGTATTTGCTGTTATTGCAGTAGTACACGTGGTCGTTAATCCTCTCCCAATTAGTTACGCAAGCTCACATGTTGCATAATGTATAATATATGATTATTATGGAAACACAATATACAGTAACTGTAAGCACACGTTGTAAATAATTGGCGATCGTGGAGAATGTCGGGGTTGTGTTTATGTTATCACTATAATACTTATGATCGATAACAAATACATATAAATAATTACATTCCCTTTTCTTACAGGAGAGTGTTTATTGGACGTAATGGAAAACACAAAACGGCGACGCATACACTATTCTACCGATGAATAATGGCTGATTTATACGATATGAGCTGAATATCCCAATCGTTGAACATGACTAATAATGGTGATGATGATGTTGATGATGTTAGCTCGACCGAATAATGACTTTATATAATAAGCTGTTGGAATGGCCAATAACTAATTGAAACGTGCATTTGTGGCATGTAAATGTTTACTTACCGGAGATGAAACCTGATGTTTATAGGTACATATCTCGATGATTTCTCTTGTTTAATTAAGAAAGTATATGGTCGTTCTATTCAAGCTTTGAGCTCTATGTTAGACGGATGTTAAGCTGTGTAAAGAGGATTGACCTACTTTGTCAATTCATATGCATAAATAGCAGAGAACACATTTATTAAGGGTTCTCAAAATGTCTAGGAATATAAAGCAGGACATAACCAATCATACCGGAGAAAAGTCACACGTGCACATGCATTCCGTAGAACCGACACATGAGTGTGTCATATGTAATAAGGTATTCAGTCATTCTAGCAATGTAAAGAAGCATATGCTCATACATACCGGGGAACGACCGCACGAGTGTGAAATATGTAATAAAACATTTAGCCAGTCAGGTAGTTTGAGGGTGCACATGCTCATACATACCGGAGAACGGCCACATAAGTGTGAACTATGTAATAAGGTATTTAGTCAATCTAGCAATTTAAAGCAGCATATGCTCATACATACCGGGGAAAGACCACACGAGTGTGAACTATGTAATAAAACATTTAGCCAGTCAGGTAGTTTGAAGGTACACATGCTCATACATACCGGAGAACGGCCACATAAGTGTGAACTATGTAATAAGGTATTCCGTCATTCTAGCAATCTAAAGCAGCATATGCTCATGCATACCGGGGAACGACCACATGAGTGTGAAATATGTAATAAAACATTTAGCCAGTCAGGTAGTTTGAAGGTGCACATGCTCATACACACCGGAGAACAGCCACATAAGTGTGAACTATGTAATAAGGTATTCAGTCATTCTAGCAATGTAAAGCAACATATGCTCATACATACCGTGGAACGACCACACGAGTGTGAAATATGTAATAAAACATTTAGCCAGTCAGGTAGTTTGAAGGTGCACATGCTCATACATACCAGAGAACGGCCACATAAGTGTGAACTATGTAATAAGGTATTTAGTCAATCTAGCAGTTTAAAGCAGCATATGCTCATGCATACCGGGGAACAACCACACGAGTGTGAAATATGTAATAAGGCGTTTAATAAATCTAGCAGTTTAAAGAAGCATATACTAATACATTCCGGGAAAACGACCACATGAATTTGAAATATGTAAGAAGACTTTCTGTCATTCTATAGCTATAAAGCGACATATGCTCATACATACTGGACATCGGCCACATGAGTATGAACTGTGTAAAGGACACCCTGAATGAGGAACATGTATATAGGAAGACATTTCGTCCCGCCTAGCGATAAAGAAGCCAATGTTCATACAATCTGAAGAACGATTACATGAGTGTGAATTATATAATAAGTAGGTGTAATAGAGCGCATGCTCACATATTCAGACCACTACAATGTGTGTTGAAGAAGGACATGTATAACATCCGAATAGCTACCCCTAGTGTGCTAAATATGTAAGACATCTATCAGTGGATCTGACAGATTGATACAGTGTGAAATGTTTACAAACGCGTATACTGTAAAATACTATAATTTCACGAACACTTTATTCTCTATTTTTTGAGCTATTTTTTGAGATCGACAGGTGTGTTCAGACATTCCTTTACATCTCGTGTGTGATATCTTCCACTGGATTAACATGTATTAGTGGCTATTCCTTGTGCACTTCTGTTTTGATAATCTTATCGACATTTGGTTCCCACGTTCTCATGCTATCCACGCTGGACTGGGATACATTGCAGCACGATACTTCTAGTAGTGCTAACTATTGCATCCTCCTGGCTGATAGACGTAGTTTGTGCATCAGTGCTTCAATAGCTGATACATCGGTGATTAATACTACATGTGGACCATCTTATGCCGAGTCTTGAACTATGTAAGCGGTTTCGATGAATTAGCTAGTGTATTTTGTGTAGTGTTCTCATGTAACAGCACTTGATGTTTTGGTAGGTTAGTTTAAACAATATTTTATTTAAGAATGTTACATAACATAGGAGTAGTTGCAACAGCACAGGTAGGATTGGGAAAAATGTTACATAATAACTTAATCGAATTGCTTTCTTTCAATACATCTGATGTCGAGTCTTGAACTAAGTAAGAGGTTTGCATGAATACCCAATTATTGTGTGCAGTGTTCTCATGTAACATCACTTTATGTTTCGGTATGTTAGTTGGGATACTGGATCGGAATTGCACCCTTAATTGCATCGGTAGCTGACCCGTGTGTGCACGTGATAGTTGCAATGATGTTCTTGTACATTGTTTTACATTATTCTATTATACAGTATCTATACAGTTAGAAAGAACAAATATGTAGCAATCACACCCATCTCTTCCACTTATTGCTAGTGTTTATCGTTGTAATATGGGCTGTAGTTGCTTACTGTCGACAACAACTCGCTGTCAACAACCAATCGCTGTCGACAACCACTCGCTGTCAACAACCACTCGCTGTCGACAACCACTCGCTGTCGACAACCACTCGCTGTCGACAACCACTCGCTGTCAACAACCAATCGCTGTCGACAACCACTCGCTGTCAACAACCACTCGCTGTCGACAACCACTCGCTGTCGACAACCACTCACTGTCGACAACCACTCGCTGTCGACAACCACTCGCTGTCGACAACCACTCGCTGTCGACAACCACTCGCTGTCGACAACCACTCGCTGTCGACAACCACTCGCTGTCAGCAACCACATGTTGGGATAATAATATACCTTCAACATTATAAGCACAGTCATACAAAACGTATCCTAGCAACAATTGCATGTGCCGTTTTTTGTACATTAAACTAATCATGTTGGCGATGGTTAATGTACGTATACACTGTATTGTTTATGTGTAATCACTTAAATAAATGGCTTATAACATATTTTCTCTCTTATTGGTTCATTATACACACGTGAGTCGGCGGCTGTACCCAGAGTGAAACCTAGGGGTTGGTACCACGTTACAGTCTCTATATACAGGGGTAGTATTGCACTATCACTTCACATGATTATTAAATTTCTGCCCCTGTATACTCCCTAAAAGTAGGTAGGTCATATTAAGTATTTTCCTCTGTTTTTATCGTTGTCCTACAGTATATACAATGGGTTTTTATTTGTAAAACAATGCTATCAGTTAATTAAAAGGATTTTGATAAATCACAATTATCATACCGCAACATCTGGTTAGGGAACAACCGTAAAACAAAGGATTCTAACCGAAAGGACCTATTCACATTTTGGAATAAATCCGCCTTTATCTACCAAGGGAGGTAATAGAAAATTAGAGATGTCTTTCATTGTAACCCGGATAAGGCTAGAGGTCACCTTCATGTATTGTTGGTAGAACAATGTACAGGTGAGCGTATGTGTAACCCGGATACGGCTTGAAGTCACCTTGTACCACATCACCATATACATACATATACCACATCATCATATACATACATATACCACACCGTCATATACATACATATAACCCTCCGTCATATACATACATATACAACACCGTCATATACATGCATATACCACATCGTCATATACATACATATACCACACCATCATATACATACATATACCACACCGTCATATACATACATATATCACACCGTCATATACATGCACATGATGAAGCATACTGGAGAACGTCCACATAAGTGTAAACTATGTAATACCACTTTTAGCCAGTCTTAGCAACATATGCGTGTGCATACTGTAGAACGTCCACACGAGTGTGAAATATGCAATTAGACTTTTAGCCAGTCTAGCAGTTTAAAGAAGCACATGATGAAGCATACTGGAGAACGATCATATGAGTGTGAAATATGTAATAAGACGCTTAGCAAATATGAATCTTTAAATAAGCACATGCTCATACATAACGGAGAACAACCATATGAGTGTGATATATGTAATAAAACGTTTAGTCAGTCTAGCAATTTAAAGAAGCACATGCGCATACATACCGGAGAACGATCATATGAGTGTGAAATATGTAATAAAACGTTTCACCATTCCAGTGGTTTGAAGATGCACATGATGAAGCATACTGGAGAACGTCCACATAAGTGTGACATATGTAATATGGCTTTTAGCCAGTCTGGCAATATAAAGCAACATATGCTTATGCATACTGGAGAACGACCATATGAGTGTGAAACATGTAATAACGCATTTAGCCGTTCTGAATCTTTAAAGAAGCACATGGTCATACATAATTGAGAACTTCCAAATGAGTGTGATCTATGTAACACAGTCTAGCTATTTAATGCGGCACATGATTGCTAAATAAATAAGCATGCTATCAGAGGCTATGCTATCAATGGCTATGCTATCAGTGGCTATGCTATCAGTGTAAAATGTGTGCAAACACGTATTTTAGTTTAATCATATTTTTTATTGCTCGATTCGTTATACATATACATGTGAATACAAAATATGAACAATTAAATTGAGACAAACGGGTCGGGTCACAAGTTCTAGCACTATTAGTTGTGACCATTCCGGTAACACGTATATACTGGCTAGCTATTTAATGATGAAGGTGCTCATACAATCCTTTGCACTTCGAAATGTGTGTGCAGGAAATATATATATATTTAATCAGTATTTCGGTATCACAGAACCTTATATCACGCCATGCAGTAAAGGTAGATAACTTTGGTCATTTTGCTCCTCTGCTATTTTGTTCTTAGTTTCTGCCAAGACACTGAGGCGACCATTTAGAATACTACAATATATTATGGACATTGAAGATGCCAAGAAAATATATCTGCAGAAAACACACCTACCTGTTCTCGCAATTACACGTTCAGTTTGTATGAAGACGATAATGTAAACATCCTCTTTGAACTTGGGACTGAAACAATATGATTTCAATGGAAATTGACTTTCATTCAACATGATATATATATATAAAGGTTGATGCTTCGACAGTTAAACAGTAATATCATACATATTCCATAATTAAATTAGTTGCTTATGAAAAATATATAAGTTTGCGAGCACACGATATTGATCAGTGTACGAGAGATGCTCATTGACATAATAACACTGGTGGGGATGATTAAAATCCCGTATACGTTGGTATGGAACAACATTCAGCGTTTTACGCCGGGCCTACTTGATTGGAAATTTGAACATTGTTCTTAGTGAACTATATTCTATTTCTTTGCACCGACAGTGTGGCAACACTCTCCAGCATTATGGAGTACAGTGCTTGCGATGGAGATTCTAGAACACAGACAGACTATAATCTGATGGATTACGAGGCGCAACATAATCTGAGGTATAGTGCGTCTGATGAATCCACATTTGAATTGGATTCGAAGTGTACTGACCAATTTGAAGGCATTTTGTATAAAACTGTAAAATGTGATTCAGCGACTATTGTTGTGTTCAGCAAAAGAGACATATTTAACATATTTGTGAATAAAATAAGATCTGACTTTGCTCTCGGGAATGATGAAAATCTGAAGTGTACTACACACATTAATAGTATGAAAACTAACATTTCAGTTGACATACATGCGTCAACTGTAACAACTACTGGAGTTGGACACATGATCTGGAGATCTCATTGTTTAGTTAATAGTGCTAAAAAAGTTCTGTTCCAGTACTTAAACCAGGAAAATAAGTATGATAGCATTAACAGCTGTTACAAACAGGCATCACCAGTCCAGCCGAAACGATCTACTGATACAAAGCCACGCGTAGTCGGAAAAGGACATGTAAATCAATCTCAAGTAAATGCTGAAAATATCACAAAAATCAACAAGAATTTGCTGGAAATGCAGAATAATTTTTTGTCTTTGCAAAAAGAACTATTAAAAGGAAGAGAATGTCATGGAGTGTTGCAAAATGCTAGTCTTGATAGTCCTGTCCAAAATAGTGAGCACACTAAGCATGCTTCTCAATCCTTACTAGCACAGAAACAGAGTGAAATATGCAAAGACACTCCGATTTACAAGATTGAGTCAATTCAAGGGAACAGGCAAAATGTTCACATTAAGCATATAAATAATCAAACTCCTCTGACACACAATAGGGAAGCAATCAGACCAAGAAATAGTACCCGTAATGCTATGAGATCAAAAACACTTATTATTGGATCTTCTATACTTCATGGTATTAACCCACAAGGACTTACACAAGGAACGCATAAACATTCAATAAGTGGCGCTGGCATTGATGACATAGCAGATGATATTTTACTGTATGATTTGTCTAGTTTTAGCACGGTTATCATCTACATAGGGGGTAATGATATAGCCAGGGGTATGTCTGGTCAAATGTTCAAGGAGAAATATATGACCCTGTTAGAAAGCTTAAAAATCAGCAATCCAAAAATGGCCATTGTAGTATGTACTCTTTGTCCTCGCGGAGATGTAGATGTGTTTCAGTTCAATGACTGCATTGAAGAACTTGCTGCAGAAGCTTGTATAAATTGCATAGACATGTGCCAAGCTTTCCGTGATAAGGATGGCAATCCCATCAATTATTTCTTTAACTTTAAGGATAACATCCACCTATCCCGATCTGGTATAAAAAGACTATTAGGTACAATAAATAACTTCACCCAGGTTTGTGGTGACTTTAATAGATGTGTATTTGTACCACGAAGAACATCGCTTGTAAATGGAAACAACAACTATGGCACCAGTGAAACGGAAATATGGAAATCGACGTGGGCTAATCTAAATCAATATGGGGCTACTCATAGACATCATCAGTGGAAATTCTCGGGAAGGTGTTTTAACTGTGACCGTCTTGGCCACAAGGCCATACATTGCTATAAGCAATAGAAATCAGGCCATGTTGCCAATGCTGACGTGTCTGGAAATGACTTTGATGTCACTACATCCAATAGATTTAATCTTTTGCAAACAATATGTTCACAATGTGAATTATCAAACTGTATTTGTATTGCTTTAGAAATTAGTTTAGCTAATCATCCTGACTCGACCAACAGCTTTAATGGTATTGTAATTGATACCACATACATCGGTCTGCATAAAAATGGCATGAATATCGGTCATTTAAATGTTCAAGGTCTTAATAATTTAGACAAATTTGAAGAGGTAAAGCTACTTATGACCTCTGATAAAAATAAAATTGATATTATGGGGCTGAGTGAACCAAAATTTAAAGATGATGTAAATACATATGCTTATTTAATAAAAGGATTTTTACCTCCATTTCGTAGAGACCAAAATGACAGAAATGGTGGTGGCGGAATTTTAGTTTATGTTAAAGATGGGTTAAATGTGAAACGCCGTTATGATTTAGAAACGCATGATATTGAGGTTGTTGTTCTTGAAATATATTGTAAATATTGTAAACCATTTTTTGTTTGCAATGTGTATAGGCATCCTCACTCTAAAATAGAGTGGCAAGACAGATTTGAATTGTTTATCGAAAATATGTTCTATGAAGATAAAGAAATAATTTTATTAGGTGATTTCAATAGAAACCTCACTGATTGTTATACAAATGATGAATGGGCAAATTTTTATATCCCACTAGGTCTTACACAGTTAGTAACGGAACCTACTAGGGTAACTAGATCATCTGCATCTTTGATTGATCACATATATACTAACATGGAAGAAAACATTGCCAATATGTATGTACCAAAGCTTTCTATCAGTGATCATTACCCAGTATTCTGTAACCGTAAAGTCAACTTTTCAAATAATAAAAGTATGCATGAAACAATATCATATAGATCATTTAAAAACTTCAATGAGGAGTCCTTTTGCGAAGATTTACGTATTGCAGACTGGACCTTTGTTTATATATATGATGATCCAATTGAAATATTAAATATGTGGTGTAAACTATTTTTAGAAATTGTACATAAGCATATTCCAATAAAAACTCAGCGAGTGAAACGGAAATATCAACCAGACTGGATAACAACAGAAATCTTAGATACTATGAAAGAACGCGATACAATGAAGCAAGATAAATCAGAGCAAGGTGTTAATCAATATAAACTACTTAGAAACAAAGTGTCGGCAATGATTAATACAGCAAGGAAAGAGTCATGTGAAAGAAAAATAGAGTCTGGTAAAGATAACCCGCGTACTGTCTGGAAGATTTTTAAAGAGTTTGGTTCAGGAAAATCAACACAATCTGGAAACAATATTAACTCAATATACCATCAAGGATCTGATTACTCTCAAAATGTTGAAATGGCAAATATATTTAATGAATTCTTTGTCAATGTTGCATCTAATATCAAAGATCCAGTCCCTGATCACTTACTCTTTGACTATATAAAATATTTTATTAATGAACATGTACCTGTTGATGTAGTGTTTGAAATACCAGAAGTTACACAGTAATATCAGAAAACAATTACTGGAACTTAATGTTTCTAAAGCTACTGGAATCGATAATATTGGACCAAAGCTGTTAAAACTTTCAGCTGATATCATTGTACAACATTTAACTGTTATAATAAATAAGAGTTTGAAAACATCAACTTTCCCTGAAGCTTGGAAATTTGCAAAAGTCAAACCATTATTCAAAAGTGGAAAAACCAATGTCGTCAATAACTATATACCTATTTCAATTTTACCATCTTTGTCGAAACGTTTTGAAAGACACGTGCATAAATCGCTGCAGACTGTTTTGGATCACTTCAATTTACTTCACAAAACACAAAGTGGTTTCAGAACTGGCCACTCAACTGAATCAGCTTTACTTTATATGATAGATAAATGGATTCGAGCAATGAATGAGGGAAACTTGATTGGAATTGTAATGGTCGATTTTCGAAAAGCTTTTGATCTTGCCGATCATACTGTTTTGTTAAAGAAATTATCATTATACAAATGTAGCAACAATACTTTGAAGCTTTTTCAATCATATCTTTGTGATAGAAAGCAAACTGTTTCTATAAATGACGTTTTATCTGAAAATAGAACTGTTAATTGTGGAGTCCCGCAGGGCTCAATATTAGGACCTCTTTTATTCTTACTTTTTATCAATGACTTACCACTAATGTGTTCAAATAAAATAACCGGTAGCGATTTATATGCAGATGATACTACATTATATGATATCCATAATAAGAAAGAAGTGTTAGAAAGAAGATTACAACAAGCTTTGGAAGACTTGAAATACTGGTGTTTCCAAAATGGAATGAAGATTAATACAGACAAAACGAAAGTTCTATTTATGATGACAGCCCAGCGAAAATGTGCTTTCCCTAACCCTACACTCTCTCTTAAATATCAAAATATATTATTGAAAACCAGCAAATCAGAGAAGTTGCTTGGAGTACACATTCAGGATTCATTAAAATGGGACTCACATATCAAATATATTGTGAAAAAGATTTCAACTAACATTTGGCTATTAGGTAAATTACCTTATATTGTGAATCTGTACTACAGAATACTTTATTACAAGGCATATATCCAACCACATTTTGATTATTGTTGTATCATATGGGGAAACACCACACAACAAAATATCAACACATTATTAAGATTGCAGAGACGAGCTTGTAAATTCATTCTGGGCCAAGATTATATTTCTTTGCGTGAATCAATGTCTGAAATTAATATAATGACTTTTGACCAACGGATTATTTTTCAAAAAGCAGTAACAATGTACAAAAGTATGAACAATCTTGTACCGAATTATTTGAATGAACATTTTCAATTAAGACATTGCAATTCAGTTACTTCAGATATGACATTGAGAAATGTTTCAAATATGGATCTCTATATTCCAAGACCTAGATGTGAAATGTATAAGAAATCATTAGAATACTCTGGTCCAAAGATATGGAATTGTCTACCATTTGAAATTAAGACATCCAGATCTTTAAATATATTCAAGACAAAATGTATGGATACAACGTTTTAATTGGTAGACACTAGACAGTTATATATATATATAATGATTGTAAATCAATATGCTTATGTCGTTTTGTATTTCTATCAAAGTACCTGATTTACTTAGGCTGTTGTTTAAGTTACATTGTACAACATTATGTATGTATATTGTACGGCATAACTATGTTATAATTATTGTGTATGTACATTTATTCTATAGTGTTAACAAATTGAAGAGGGCCCTAAGGAGGATTAGTTCAAAACTAATTAGGTCACCCTCTATAAATAAAGAAATCTATCTCAAGTATTCCATACATGTCAATGTTGTATTACTGCAGCAACAGTACACACACGATATGTTTACATATAACTCACTGGCATATAACTATGTTTTATGATAAGCTGTATGTAATGGTGGCAGCTAGTAGATCGCTCACTGTATGCGACCTAGTGGCTGTTAATAGATCGCCCGCTGTATGCAATGGCGGCTAGTAGATCGCACACAGTGTGGAAACTAGTGGCTGCTAATAGATTGCCCGCTGCATGTAATAGGGACGGCTAGTAGTTTGCCAGTGTTATAGTGATAGTTCTGCTGTACAGTATCTATGATGTTAGAAGGAACATACATAGCCATGCTTTTCTTGTAAATATTTCTGCTGTACAGTATAATATACAGTCAGAAGGAACATACATGGCCATGCTTTTCTTGTAAATATTTCTAAATAGTTATGCTGTACAGTATATATACAGTTAGAAGGAACATACATGGCCATGCTCTTCGTGTGCATATTTCTGCTGTGCAGTATCTATATTGTTAGAAAGAACATACATGGCCATGCTTTTCTTGTAAATATGTCTGCTGTACAGTATATACAGTTAGAAGGAACATACATCGCCATGCTTTTCTTGTAAATATGTATGCTGTACAGTATATACAGTTAGAAGGAATATACATGGCCATGCGTTTCTTGTACATATTTCTGCTGTGCAGTATCTATGCAGTTAGAAGGAACATACATGACCATGCTTTTCTTGTAAATATTTCTATGGAACAGTATATATACAGTTATAAGGAACATACATGGCCATGCGTTTCTTGTAAATATTTCTAAATAGTTATGCTGTACAGTATCTATAAAGTTAGAATGAACATACATGACCATGCCTTTCTTGTAAATATGTCTGCTGTACAGTATATACAGTTAGTAGAAACATACATGGCCATGCTTTTCTTGTAAATATGTCTGCTGTACAGTATATACAGTTAGACGGAACATACATGGCCATGCGTTGCTTGTACATATTTCTGCTGTGCAGTATCTATACAGTTAGAAGGAACATACTTGGCCATGCTGTTCTTGTAAATATTTCTACTGTACAGTATATATACAGTTAGAAGGAACATACATGGCCATGCTTTTCTTGTAAATAGTTCTGCTGTACAGTATATATACAGTTAGAAGAAACATTCATGGCCATGCTTTTCTTGTATTAGTATAGATTAGTATAGATTAGTATAGATTAGTGTAGATTAGTGTAGATTAGTATAGATTAGTATATATTAGTATAGATTGGTATAGATTAGTATAAATTAGTGTAGATTAGTATATATTAGTGTAGATTAGAATAGATTGGTATATATTAGTGTAGATCAGTGTAGATTAGCAAAGATTGGTATAGATTGGTATATATTGGTATATATTAGTATATATTGGTATAGATTAGTATAGATTAGTGTAGATTAGTATAGATTAGTGTAGATTAGTATAGATTAGTGTAGATTAGCATAGATTAGTATAGATTAGTGTAGATTAGTATATATTAGTGTAGATTAGTATAGATTAGTATAGATTAGTATAGATTAGTATAGATTAGTATAGATTAATATAGATTAGTATAGATTGGTATAGATTAGTATATATTATTATATATTGGTATAGATTGGTATAGATTGGTATATATTAGTGTAGATTGGTATATATTGGTATATATTAGTATAGATTAGTATAGATTAGTATAGATTAGTATAGATTGGTATAGATTAGTATAGATTGGTATAGATTGGCATAGATTAGTGTAGATTATTATAGATTGGTATAGATTTGTATATATTGGTATAGATTAGTATATATTAGTATAGATTGGTATAGATTAGTATATATTAGTATATATTGGTATAGATTGGTATACATTAGTATAGATTAGTATAGATTGGTATATATTAGTATATATTGGTATAGATTAGTATAGATTAGTATAGATTGGTATAGATTAGTATATATTAGTATAGATTAGTATAGATTAGTATAGATTTGTATATATTAGTATATATTAGTATATATTAGTATAGTTTAGTATAGATTCGTATAGATTAGTATAGATTAGTATAGATTAATATAGATTAGTATAGATTGGTATAGATTAGTATATATTATTATATATTGGTATAGATTGGTATAGATTGGTATATATTAGTGTAGATTGGTATATATTGGTATATATTAGTATAGATTAGTATAGATTAGTATAGATTAGTATAGATTGGTATAGATTAGTATAGATTGGTATAGATTGGCATAGATTAGTGTAGATTATTATAGATTGGTATAGATTGTATATATTGGTATAGATTAGTATATATTAGTATAGATTGGTATAGATTAGTATATATTAGTATATATTGGTATAGATTGGTATACATTAGTATAGATTAGTATAGATTGGTATATATTAGTATATATTGGTATAGATTAGTATAGATTAGTATAGATTGGTATAGATTAGTATATATTAGTATAGATTAGTATAGATTAGTATAGATTTGTATATATTAGTATATATTAGTATATATTAGTATAGTTTAGTATAGATTCGTATATATTAGTATAGATTAGTATAGATTATTATAGATTGGTATAGATTGGTATAGATTAGTATAGATTGGTATATATTAGTATAGATTAGTATAGATTGGTATATATTAGTATATATTGGTATAGATTTGTATAGATTAGTATAGATTAGCATAGATTAGTATAGATTAGTATAGATTGGTATATATTGGTATATATTGGTATATATTATTATAGATTAGTATAGATTGGAATAGATTGGTATAGATTGGTATATATTAGTATAGATTAGTATAGATTAGTATAGATTGGTATATATTGGTATAGATTAGTATAGATTGTTATAGATTAGTATAGATTAGTATAGATTAGTATAGATTGGTAAAGATTGGTATATATTAGTATTGATTAGAATAGATTAGTATAGATTAGTATATATTAGTATAGTTTGGTATACATTAGTATATATTAGTATAGATTAGTATAGATTGGTATAGATTAATATAGATTGGTATATATTAGTATATATTAGTATAGTTTGGTACATATTAGTATATATTAGTATAGATTGGTATAGATTAATATAGATTGGTATAGATTAGTATATATTAGTATAGATTAGTATAGATTGGTATAGATTAATATAGATTCGTATAGATTAGTATAGATTAGTATAGATTAGTATAGTTTGGCATAGATTAGTATAGATTGGCATATATTAGTATAGATTAGTATAGATTATTATAGATTAGTATATATTAATGTAGATTAGTATAGTTTCGTATATATTAGTATAGATTTGTATAGATTAATATAGATCGGTATAGATTAGTATAGATTAGTGTAGATTAGTATAGATTGGTATAGATTAGTATATATTAGTATATATTAGTATATATTAGTATAGATTGGTATAGATTAATATAGATTCGTATAGATTAGTATAGATTAGTATAGATTAGTATAGATTAGTATAGATTAGTATAGTTTAGTATAGATTAGTATAGATTATTATAGATTAATATAGATTGGTATAGATTAGTATAGATTAGTGTAGATTAGTATAAATTGGTATAGATTAGTATAGATTAGTGTAGATTAGTATAGATTTGTATAGATTGGTGTAGATTAGTATATATTAGTATATATTAGTATAGTTTAGTATAGATTCGTATAGATTAGTATATATTTGTATAGATTAGTGTAGATTAGTATAGATTTGCATAGCTTGGTATAGTTTAGTATAGATTAGTATAGATTAGTATACATTAGTATAGATTAGTGTATATTAGTATATATTCATATAGATTAGTACAGATTAGTATAGATTGGTATATATTAGTATAGATTAGTATAGATTTGTATAGATTGGCATAGATTAGTGTAGATTATTATAGATTGGTATAGATTTGTATAGATTGGTATAGATTAGTATATATTAGTATAGATTGGTATAGATTAGTATATATTAGTATATATTGGTATAGATTGGTATATATTAGTATAGATTAGTATAGATTAGTATAGATTAGTATAGTTTGGTATAGATTAGTATAGATTAGTATAGATTATTATAGATTAGTATATATTAGTGTAGATTAGTATAGTTTTGTATATATTAGTATATATTAGTATAGATTTGTATAGATTAATATAGATTGGTATAGATTAGTATAGATTAGTGTAGATTAGTATAAATTGGTATAGATTAGTATAGATTAGTGTAGATTAGTATAGATTTGTATAGATTGGTGTAGATTAGTATATATTAGTATATATTAGTATAGTTTAGTATAGATTGGTATAGATTAGTATATATTTGTATAGATTAGTGTAGATTAGTATAGATTTGCATAGCTTGGTATTGTTTAGTATAGATTAGTATAGATTAGTATACATTAGTATAGATTAGTGTATATTAGTATATATAGATTAGTGCAGATTAGTATAGATTAGTATATATTAGTATATATTAGTATAGATTGGTATAGATTAGTATAGATTGGTATAGATTAGAATATATAAGTATAGATTAGTGTAGATTAGTATAGATTAGTATACATTAGCATAGATTAGTATAGATTTGTATAGATTAGTAAAGATTAGTATAGATTGGTATAGATTAGTATAGATTCGTATAGATTAGTATAGATTAGTATAGATTAGTATAGTTTTATTCTTGTAAAATAGAATTTATATCATGAAATCAAATACAAATTCATTGTTAAAATAGAACATGTGTACATCAAAGTGTAGAGTAGATATAATCTATACCAAGGATAACACAAAGTGCAGAGTAGATATAATCTATACCAAGGATAACACAAAGTGCAGAGTAGATATAATCTATACCAAGGATAACACAAACTGCAGAGTAGATATAATCTATACCAGGGATAACACAAAGTGCAGAGTAGATATAATCTATACCAAGGATTACACAAAAAGTGCCGAGTAGATATAATCTATACCAAGGATAACACAAAGTGCAGAGTAGATATAATCTATACCAAGGATAACACAAAGTGCAGAGTAGATATAATCTATACAAAGGATAACACAAAGTGCAGAGTAGATATAATCTATACCAAGGATAACACAAAGTGCAGAGTAGATATAATCTATACGAAGGATAGCACAAAGTGCAGAGTAGATATAATCTATACGAAGGATAGCACAAAGTGCAGAGTAGATATAATCTATACCAAGGATAGCACAAAGTGCAGAGTAGATATAATCTATACTAAGGTTAACACAAAGTGCAGAGTAGATATAATCTATACCAAGGATTACATAAAAAGAGAGTAATAAAGCTCTCTTATTTTCATTGCGGTCCAGATTCACAAAATTTGAAATAAATAACAAATCAAATACAATATAACACGATGAAAGATAACATGAACGCGCCCTTCTTTATACAACTAGCTAAACTGGATTTATTAAAACATTGACACCATGGAGGTCAAATCAAGAGATGATGAAGACGACAACTGCCAATGAAACGCGCGCACCACGTGTTCGACGCGTGATAGTACGCGCAAACTTGTTTCGAAGACGGTGCCTATCGAGTATAACTACTGCTAGCTAACAGCGAAATGTATTATAACTGTATATTTCGATTTAGTGAGTCAGAAACCAATCTAACCTTAACTTGGCGATCCACAAGAATATCGGACATAACCAATCTAACCTTAACTTGGCGATCCACAAGAATGTCGGACATAACCAATCTAACCTTAACTTGGCTATCCACAAGAATGTCGGACATAACATAGCCAATTGTTCATGTAATATAAAGCTGTATTTTAATGACGGTAGCATTGTCTGTGTACATGTACTTGTGGTATATTGTTCAGGTAATATAAAGCTGTATTTTAATGACGGTAGCATTGTCTGTGTACATGTACTTGTTGTATATTGTTCAGTTAATATAAAGCTGTATTTTAATGACCGTAGCATTGTCTGTGTACATGTACTTGTGGTATATTGTTCATGTAATATAAAGCTGTATTTTACTGACGGTAGCATTGTCTGTGTCCATGTACTTGTGGTATATTGTTCAGGTAATATAAAGCTGTATTTTATTGACCGTGATTTTGTCTGTGTCCATGTACTTGTAGTATACGGTGCCTGCAATATAATGCTGTATTTTACGGACTGTAGCTTCGTCTGTGCCCATGTACTTGTAGCATATGGTTCCTGCAATTTAATGCTGTATTTTACGGACGGTGACTTTATCTGTGTCCATGTACTTATAGTTTATGGTTCTTGCAATATAATGCTGTATTTTACGGACGGTGGCTTTGCGTGTGTACATGTACTTGTAGTATACGGTTCATGCAATGTAATGCTGTATTGTACTGACTGTGGCTTTCTCTGTGACCATATACTTGTAATATATTGCGCATTCACTGCTATGTTGCATTTTACTTAACGACAATAATGGCAATCACTATATATTCAGTTATCTCGTTGTATTTGGATTGCATTTACAGTACCTATGTAGGTTGAATATTATATATTCAGCTAAAATATACAATTTACAATTTACACGTCGTATGAGATGAGAAAAATTTATCCTTACAGTAAATATTTCTGTTATACATTGACCCTGGACCGGCTACATTCTGTGATAAACTTGCTGGAAATAATAGTCTTTTCGACACATCGGAAAATCGAAAGAAATAAAGATTATAGTGTATTTCACAAAATGACTCTTGAATAACTTAGTATTTAACCCTATGTCGGGGCCTCAATGGCCCATTATATATAACAAGGTTGTATTGCCCATATATAATATTGGTCAGCGATACACGGTTTAAGTTTATAGGGTAAGTTTAATTGTACGTACGATATTGTACTATACACAAAACGTCATGTATATCACAGGGGAATCTGTTAAAACGTTTCACGGCTCAAAACAGCCAGGGTAAAATTAGTTGACCCAATTTGTGTGCAAATGATTGCTACAAAACCACATGCCAGGGCCTTACAGTTAGCCACCAAATAATTAGCTGATTTCAGTTCCATGTAAAGCCCGTGTTAAATGTATATATATGTTATGGCGTGACGAAGACTGATAAAAACTCTACACGACTGAGATATTGGACCAGACAACATAGACAGAATAGAGCGAACGGTAGCAAACGTCTTGGTCAGAAATATAAAACCAGCGGTTTAAAAGTAAGTGGATTATGTTATCACATTGTCGTTCTACGGTATTTTATTTAAATACGAAACATGGTTCTTTGGTAAAACTAGTATTGACTAGGTTACAGTCAGATTAAATCATTGACATTGTTGTTTAGTATCGAGGTTTAGTTCACTCGATTGCGAAACATGGTTCTTTGGTAAAACTGGTATTGACTAGGTTACAGTCAGATTAAATCATTGACATTAGTAGTACATGCAGCTCTTTGCTTTTTTCTATTTATAGTAACTCATTTGCATATAAGGGAATATAAACTAGGTCACGCGCGTGCGCGTATATTTTTAGTATATTGATGATATATCGCGCAACTACCGATATCTTTACTTGTTGCGTATACGTCACCACCACCACTACAGACCTCTTTGCTTTTTTTGGTATACGCGTCACTATTGATGACGTATCGCGAAACTACCGAGCTCTTTGCTTTTTCTGGCATACGCGTCACTATATAGCCTATTGGTAATAGCTTTATAAATAGCGATCTCGTACCATTCTATAAATATAGACAACGAACCTATCCATAAATAACTATTACGAACGCTTCTATATAAATATAGTCCGATTAGAACGGTCTTAGTACTCAAGCAGCTTCACGAGCTTCAACGAATATACGGGTAAGTTCATTATATTATTCAAGCTAGGCGTATGTTTTTATCGAGTAAGAAATCCTAATTACAAACTTAACCTATGTACGAAAATGAATAATATATATCGTTACGTATAATTCCATAAAAACGCGATAAATTATTAATAATCCGTAATGTACGTTTTAGAGCGGAGCACAGCTAACACCGCAAGATACATCTCAGTTTAGGCACCTCACCCAACAACATCAGTACAGAAAATGAAGGCGAAAACCGTTTGCCACAGTATTTACTACAAAATCCGTCATTGGTGTCATGGAAGGCCATAGAAATACTTAAACAAAATGAAATCAGCATGGAACCAAACACTGAAACATTCATACATGTAATTATAAATATGATTCTAAAGTAATTAACGAGTTTACATACCACGGTTGTCATCTCTGAGCTGCAACATAGCTGATTAACCGATAAGCACAGAGTGCGCACGTACCATGGCAAATTGTATCATGATTCTAAAGTAATTAATACGTTTACATATCACGGTTGCTTTCACCTGTCAATGCCATCCGTTAAAAGCTAAAGGTAAGACTGGTAATTAACCACCATCATTTCTCATAAAGGATTAACTGTTAAGACCGGAGCGCGTACATAGCTTAATCATGAGGTCATCCGCAGATAATCAACTGTTTGGGGAGATGTAGAGCACTTGGATAGCCTCAACAATGCATTAGCTTAGATAAACAGACTCTTGACGTATTTTGAATACGTTAGAAATCAAAATACAGGTAACTGTCTATGATTATTTTGGCTCTAGCCAGACGAATCAGGTATTTTTAGAAACATGTATAGCGCTATTTCAAGATTTGATGTATGTCCGCCTATCCGTACGTCCGTCCGTCCGTCCGTCCGTCCGTCCGTCCGTCCGTCCGTCCGTCCGTCCGTCCGTCCGTCCGTCTGTCTGTCTGTCCGTCCGTCCGTCCGTCTGTCTGTCTGTCTGTCCGTCTGTCCGTCTGTCTGTCTGTCTGTCCGTCCGTCTGTCTGTCCGTCTGTCTGTCCGTCTGTCTGTCCGTCTGCCCGTCTGTCTGTCCGTCTGCCCTTCTGTCCGTCTGCCCTTCTGTCTGCCCGTCTGTCTGCCCGTCTGTCTGCCCGTCTGTCTGTCTGCCCGTCTGTCTGTCTGTCTGCCCGCCCGCCCGTCCGTCCGCCCGCCCGCCCGCCCGCCCGCCCGCCCGCCCGCCGCCGCCCGCCCGCCCGCCCGCCCGCCCGCCCGGCCGCCCGTCTGTCTGTCTGTCGTCTGTCGTCGTGTCTGTCCCATCTATATGAACCTTTTATTCTAAAAAATCATGCGCAACTTATCAATATATCTGATAGGAACTAAAAATGTCGTAGCTCCCATCTAATTTATACGCATATAGGATTAATTGCAACAGGAATAGCAGACGGAATGTCTGGAAAATGCAATGTCAAAATAGATATTTCTAACTATCTCTAATCGAACATATCGCTCGTTTAGTATTCGTTCCAATGACAAACAATCGTCAACTCAGTAGCGCGGATGACAGTTATATGAAATCTTAATTTCACTTTTGAAAGCGTGTATGCCATACATTTTTAAACATTGTTTAATGATTCAATGTTGTGTTCGAACTTCGAATGTATGTAGTAAAACGAATGGGGTTGTCTCCATTTCACCATAAAGCGGTGTTTACGTATTTCGTATATGTTAGAAGATCTACTCTCAAATACTATTAAGTATAACTATAATATGTATGTAGTTCATTAGTACATGTATATTTACCACCGTGAGGGATTGTAACATAGGGCTGTCCGATTAACGCATTGGATAGCATTTCGTTAGTGTTGGACTAAGAGAATTAACTCGTAAACGTTCCTATCTGCAACATAAAAAGGGTTATTTCCCTTTACTGCATAGCTGTAATGACCGCATTTATGTCGTTATCTTAACAGTTTGTACACCATTCTGTTCGTCTCTCCTATTGTATCAATGTTATTTAATTAGTTTATACAAATTTATTTTAGCTCGATCAGGAATGACTGCATGTATACTTTCATTCCCACCAGTGAGAGTGATTCATATAAGTTGTTAAAGCTTCTTTTCCCAATTGGGTTTTCAGATCCAAGCAGGTGGATTTTCTCTGGGATACTCTCGTTTCTCCTTTCCAAAATGAATGATTCCATATATGCTTTCATCCGCAACAACGAGGGTGATTAATAAAGTTGTTAAAGCTGCTTTCACAGTCATGTGGAGCTAAAAGACTTGTCCTACGAATATGACGTCATCAATTGTTCTACTCTGCATTAGAGCGTAGACATCTGTATAAATCGACGTAGCTCGGTGAGAAATTTTCGAGAAATAGCGGTTTAAAGATTTGATTAGTTAATTGTTATTTATAGCAATACGCTCTCCTCGGATAAATAAAAATAACAATACCGGATCTAACTAGTTTTCTATTTATAGTAACGTATGTCATTGTTATTTATAGCAATACTTTCTGATCGGATGAATATAAATAACCCGTTCCAACTATTTTTCTATTTATAGCACCTTAGTTCATTTATAGGATAGGTCTATACGTGTCTGGACATGATTTCGTGACGCCAACGACTGACTGATGCAATATGCCGGAAACTGTCAGCGACTTAGGTATCGGATGCCAAAGTGTAAGGATATTTAGGCACTTATACGTATTATATAATATCAACATCTTATGATCGAAATGAAGATAATAAATATAATCGGTATAACGAGAATGTGTAGAGGGAGTGTGTACGGACATTAGCTACGTAATTAGAATTAATGGTAGGTACGGACAGAAATGGCACACCCCGAGTCGAATGGACCGTTAATAAGCGAGATAGTGTTTTGCCGCCATTTTTATCCTCCATTTTGAAAATCGTAGGCTCGGAACGTATAAGCGTTTATCGAAACCCCCCGGATAGATAGGTCCTATGATAAAACTTATATAGCCAATTTATATCGGTATTTCCGGTTTTTCGGATCACTACTTCCGGTATGAGGTCGGACCATTAATTGAGTCGCGGAGTCGTCATTGTCTCTTCGAGATCTTTCCGCCGATACCAAACAAGGCCAGTTTCCTCGAAAGTTCATTTTTCTTCAAACTTAGTTACGATTAAAGGGAGATAATCAGTATTATAGATATATCGACTAATGATAGATCAAAATGAAGGGTAGCGTCGGACTCGTGACATCGATACGCGTATATTAGAACTAACTTATAGTTACGTTTAAATAAAAAAAATTATTTTCATAAACTGGACTTTAAGAATATATCAAATCTTTAAACCGCTATTTCTCGAAAAGTACTGGCCGTATAAATAAATGAAAGATATGGTCGTGTCGGTCTCGCCGAGCTACGTCGATTTATACAGATGTCTACGCTCTAACGCAGAGTAGAAACATTGATGACGTCAGATTCGTAGGACAAGTCTTTTAGCTCCACATGACTGTGAAAGCAGCTTTAACAACTTTATTAATCACCCTCGTTGTTGCGGATGAAAGCATATATGGAATCATTCATTTTGGAAAGGAGAAACGAGAGTATCCCAGAGAAAATCCACCTGCTTGGATCTGACAACCCAATTGGGAAAAGAAGCTTTAACAACTTATATGAATCACTCTCACTGGTGGGAATGAAAGTATACATGCAGTCATTCCTGATCGAGCTAAAATAAATGTGTATAAACTAATTAAATAACATTGATACAATAGGAGAGACGAACAGAATGGTCTACAAACTGTTAAGATAACGACATAAATGCGGTCATTACAGCTATGCAGTAAAGGGAAATAACCCTTTTTATGTTGCAGATAGGAACGTTTACGAGTTAATTCTCTTAGTCCAACACTAACGAAATGCTATCCAATGCGTTAATCGGACAGCCCTATGTTACAATCCCTCACGGTGGTAAATATACATGTACTAATGAACTATATACATATTATAGTAATAATTAATAGTATTTGAGAGTAGATCTTCTAACATATACGAAATACGTAAACACCGCTTTATGGAGACAACCCCATTCGTTTTACTACATACATTCGAAGTTCGAACACAACATTGAATCATTAAACAATGTTTAAAAATGTATGGCATACACGCTTTCAAAAGTGAAATTAAGATTTCATATAACTGTCATCAGCGCTCCTGAGTTGACGTTTGTTTGTCATTGGAACGAATACTAAACGAGCGATATGTTCGATTAGAGATAGTTAGAAATATCTATTTTGACATTGCATTTTCCAGACATTCCGTCTGCTATTCCTGTTGCAATTAATCCTATATGCGTATAAATTAGATGGGAGCTACGACATTTTTAGTTCCTATCAGATATATTGATAAGTTGCGCATGATTTTTTAGAATAAAAGTTTCATATAGATGGACAGACAGACAGACAGACGGGCGGGCGGGCGGACGGACGGGCAGACGGACGGGCAGACGGACGGGCAGACGGACGGGCAGACGGACGGGCAGACAGACAGACGGGCAGACAGAAGGGCAGACGGACAGACGGGCAGACAGACAGACGGGCAGACAGACAGACAGACAGACAGACGGACGGACGGGCAGACAGACGGGCAGACGGGCAGACGGGCAGACAGACGGGCAGACGGACGGACAGACGGGCAGACAGACGGACATACAGACAGACGGGCCGACAGACGGGCCGACAGACAGACGGGCAGGCAGACAGACGGGCAGACAGACAGACGGGCAGACAGACGGGCAGACAGACAGACAGACGGGCAGACAGACATACAGACGGGCAGACAGACAGACAGACAGACGGGCAGACAGACGGGCAGACAGACGGGCAGACAGACGGGCAGACAGACGGGCAGACAGACGGGCCGACAGACAGACGGGCAGACAGACGGGCCGACAGACAGACGGGCAGACAGACAGGCAGACAGACAGACGGGCAGACAGACAGGCAGACAGACAGACAGACAGGCAGACAGACAGACAGACGGACAGTCAGACAGACAGATGGGCCGACAGACGGGCCGACAGACAGACGGGCAGACAGACAGACGGGCAGACATACAGACGGGCAGACAGACGGGCAGACAGACAGACGGACGGGCAGACGGGCAGACAGACGGGCAGACAGACGGGCCGACAGACAGACGGGCCGACAGACAGACGGGCAGACAGACGGACGGGCAGACAGACGGGCAGACAGACGGGCAGACAGACGGGCAGACAGACAGACGGGCAGACAGACAGACGGGCAGACAGACAGACGGGCAGACAGACAGACGGGCAGACAGACAGACGGGCAGACAGACAGACGGACAGACAGACGGGCAGACAGACGGGCAGACAGACGGGCAGACAGACGGACAGACATACAGACGGGCAGACGGACAGACGGACAGACATACAGACGGGCAGACATACAGACGGGCAGACAGACAGACGGGCAGACAGACAGACGGGCAGACGGACAGACGGGCAGACGGGCAGACAGACAGACGGGCAGACTGACAGACGGGCAGACGGGCAGACAGACAGACGGGCAGACAGACAGACGGGCAGACAGACGGGCAGACAGACAGACGGGCAGACAGACAGACGGGCAGACAGACAGACGGGTAGACAGACATACGGGCAGACTGACAGACGGGCAGACTGACAGACGGGCAGACAGACAGACGGGCAGACAGACGGATAGGCAGACAGGCAGACAGGCAGACAGGCAGACAGACAGACAGGCAGACAGACAGACGGATAGGCAGACAGACGGATAGGCAGACAGACAGACGGATAGGCGGACAGACAGACGTACGGATAGGCAGACATACAGACGTACGGATAGGCGGAGAGACAGACAGACGTACGGATAGACAGACAGACGGATAGGCAGACAGACAGACAGACAGGCAGACAGACAGACAGACAGGCAGACAGACGGACAGACGGACAGACGGACAGACAGACAGACAGACAGACAGACATACAGACAGACGTACGGATAGGCGGACATACAGACAGACAGACGTACGGATAGGCGGACATACAGACATACATACGTACGGATAGGCGGACAGACAGACAGACGTACGGATAGGCGGACAGACAGACAGACGTACGGATAGGCGGACAGACAGACAGACAGACGTACGGATAGGCGGACAGACAGACGGACAGACAGACAGACAGACGGACAGACGGACAGACAGACATACGGATAGGCGGACAGACAGACAGACATACAGATATACAGACAGACAGACAGACAGACAGACAGACAGACAGACAGACAGACAGACAGACAGACAGACAGACAGACGTACGGATAGGCGGACATACAGACAGACAGACGTACGGATAGGCGGACAGAGAGACAGACGTACGGATAGGCGGACAGACAGACAGACGGACAGACAGACAGACAGACGTACGGATAGGCGGACAGACATACAGACAGACGTACGGATAGGCGGACAGACAGACAGACGTACGGATAGGCGGACAGACAGACAGACGACGTACGGATAGGCGGACAGACAGACAGACAGACAGACGTACGGATAGGCGGACAGACAGACAGACAGACAGACGTACGGATAGGCGGACAGACAGACAGACAGACGTACGGATAGGCGGACAGACAGACAGACAGACAGACGTACGGATAGGCGGACAGACAGACAGACAGTCAGACAGACGTACGGATAGGCGGACAGACGTACGGATAGGCGGACAGACAGACAGACAGACAGACGTACGGATAGGCGGACAGACAGACGTACGGATAGGCGGACAGACGTACGGATAGGCGGACAGACAGACAAACGGATAGGCGGACAGACAGACAGACAGACAGACGGATAGGCGGACAGACAGACAGACATACAGACAGACGTACGGATAGGCGGACAGACAGACAGACGTACGGATAGGCGGACAGACATCAAATCTTGAAATAGCGCTATACATGTTTCTAAAAATACCTGATTCGTCTGGCTAGAGCCAAAATAATCATAGACAGTTACCTGTATTTTGATTTCTAACGTATTCAAAATACGTCAAGAGTCTGTTTATCTAAGCTACTGCATTTTTGAGGCTATCCAAGTGCTCTACATCTCCCCAAACAGTTGATTATCTGCGGATGACCTCATGATTAAGCTATGTACGCGCTCCGGTCTTAACAGTTAATCCTTTATGAGAAATGATGGTGGTTAATTACCAGTCTTACCTTTAGCTTTTAACGGATGGCATTGACAGGTGAAAGCAACCGTGATATGTAAACGTATTAATTACTTTAGAATCATGATACAATTTGCCATGGTATGTGCGCACTCTGTGCTTATCGGTTAATCAGCTATGTTGCAGCTCAGAGATGACAACCGTGGTATGTAAACTCGTTAATTACTTTAGAATCATATTTATAATTACATGTATGAATGTGTCAGTGTTTGGTTCCATGCTGATTTCATTTTGTTTAAGTATTTCTATGGCCTTCCATGACACTAATGACGGATTTTGTAGTAAATACTGTGGCAAACGGTTTTCGCCTTCATTTTCTGTACTGATGTTGTTGGGTGAGGTGCCTAAACTGAGATGTATCTTGCGGTGTTAGCTGTGCTCCGCTCTAAAACGTACATTACGGATTATTAATAATTTATCGCGTTTTTATGGAATTATACGTAACGATATATATTATTCATTTTCGTACATAGGTTAAGTTTGTAATTAGGATTTCTTACTCGATAAAAACGTACGCCTAGCTTGAATAATATAATGAACTTACCCGTATATTCGTTGAAGCTCGTGAAGCTGCTTGAGTACTAAGACCGTTCTAATCGGACTATATTTATATAGAAGCGTTCGTAATAGTTATTTATGGATAGGTTCGTAGTCTATATTTATAGAATGGTACGAGATCGCTATTTATAAAGCTATTACCAATAGGCTATATAGTGACGCGTATACCAAAAAAACAAAGAGCTCGGTAGTTGCGCGCTACGTCATCAATAGTGACGCGTATACCAAAAAAAGCAAAGAGGTCTGTAGTGGTGGTGGTGACGTATACGCAACAAGTAAAGATATCGGTAGTTGCGCGATATATCATCAATATACTAAAAATATACGCGCACGCGCGTGACCTACTTTATATTCCCTTATATGCAAATGAGTTACTATAAATAGAAAAAAGCAAAGAGCTGCATGTACTACTGACATTGTTGTTTAGTATCGAGGTTTAGTTCACTCGATTGCGAAACATGGTTCTTTGGTAAAACTGGTATTACCTAGGTTACAGTCTGATTAAATTATTGACATTGTTGTTTAGTATCGAGGTTTAGTTCACTCGATTGTGAAACAAGTTAAGTGTGAATATAGGAGTTTACGTCATGTGACAATGTTGTGTACTTTGAATGAATCGATGTTATTGGTTAAACTGTTATTGACGTGATGCTGTCATGAATGTATATGGTATAATTATAACATGATGAAACGGCATCCGTCGGTTGTATGATACGACATCCGTCCGTTAGCTGTAAATGTACCAGGCCACTAACCGGAATGGTGGTGTATGATACCTGTTAATGCTTACAGGATATAACTTACTATGTATATACTCATAATAAGATGATGGAACTGTTTTGATCCAGTAACGTATTTGTTAATGATCAATGTTAATGATCATACTACTCAACGATACATTTATATCATTGATACATATAACAAATCATTTTATATATTGGATATTTGAATGTTAATCAGAGGTATCAGCTAGTACAACTTGTGGAATAGATTGAGGAAGTCAATGGTAGGAACATGCAATATAACATGTATAAGGTGAACTATCACTTAATTTGGCATACGTATATTGTAGTCGCTCGCAACCTGGGAGGTTGCTATACCACTGCTAGCCAGGTAGACGTGCCAATGAGTGGGGCAACTGTCAAAGGACGGAGTCGCCACATACTCGCTAGATGGGCGACGACACATCACCAACGGCACTGAGCACGTGGATAAGTGGGACTGTAGACCGGAACTAGCACGGAGTCGCCACATACCCGGAACTCAACCGGAGGAATTGAAGAACGAACGTCACAGAACGTAATTAAGTGGGGCTGCAGACCGGAGCTAGACACGGAGTCACCACATACCCGTAATGAATGGGGAAGCATGATAGTGTACCTATAGACTAGGACATGAGTATAAAACTATTAATCTACCTACCAAACTTCAAGCACTTGTTTATTTAGATACAGTCAGCAGAGACTTATAATGAACGTGGATTCAGCCGAACCGGCAATTAACGCAGTGCACGTGATAGAGTAAGCTGTTGCATTATTTTAGTCATTGTATATATCAATATTTTATCGAATTGTTGTATAAATAAATTGTTGTACAGATTGTATGTGGTGTTACTGTCTTCGTTAATAGTGAGTGATCGCCACTAGGATCATCTTGTGTCAGTGTAATTTATTAGGTCAGATACAAGTCAACACTGCATCATTCACATGTATACATATTAATAGCTATCTTGCTTTTCGTTTTGGCAAGATACCATTACCTCGAGTATGTATACCTCAAACTCAACATATACCTTGAGTGTTCTTAACACAACTATTATATAGAGTAATGACACGCTTAATGGGTTTACAGTAAACTAATTGTTTTCTGTTATCTTGGATGCATCAGGATGTTTGTGCATTCATTCATTGAATACAACTGTTCTTGCAATATTTCTGTAATAATGCACGTATATTTCAGATGCGAGTACTCAACTGACATTTAACCCTGTTATTTGTGCATTTATATTATACTGTTTGTACATACATATTAATAATGCTTTGTAAATATGCTATGCTCTTCAGAAATGGAGGAAATAAAAGTATATCTATATGATGTTACATTCATTTAATTAGAATAACTTCTTTGTATAACGACTATAAAACAATAAGAACTTACATACTAGTATGTACACTTAATATTATAATGTGTGTAATAAAGCGAATTGTGTTCATTAAAACTTGTTGAATTTGTTATTGAGGTCCAACACCAAAATGTCTGCACCCGTTGTTAGTACATTTCTCTATGCACGTTGTTTGTACATTATTCTAAGCACGTCGCTTGTACATTGTCGTAAGTACGCTATTTGGACATTGCTCTAACCACATTATATGTACTTTGCTATATGGACGCTGCTTGTACATTGCTCTAAGCACGCTGCTTATACATTGCTCTATGGACGCTGCTTGTACATTGCTCTAAGCACGCTGCTTGTACATTGTTCTATGCTCGCTTGTACTTTGCTCAAAGCATGTTGCTTGTATATTGTTCTACGCATGTTGTTTGCACATTGCTCTAAGCACGTTGTTTGTACATTGCCATATTCACGCTGTTTGTACATTGCCCTATGCACTCTGCTTATACATTGCATTGCTCTAACCACATTGTTTGTACTTTGCTATACGGACGCTGCTTGTACATTGCTCTAAGCACGTTGTCTGTACATTGCTCTAAGCACGTTCTTTGTATGTCGCTCTAAGCACATTGTGTGTACATTGCTCTAAGCACGCTCTTTGTGCATTGGTCTAAGTACGTTGTTTGTACATTGCTCTAAGCACATTTTTTGTACTTTGCTCTATGCATGTTGCTTGTACATTGCTCTAGGAACATTGTTTGTACATTGCTCTAAGCACGTTGCTTGTACTTTGCTATATGCATATTGCTTGTACATTGCTCTAAGCACATTGTGTGTACATTGCTCTAAGCACGTTGTTTGTATATTGTTCTTGTTCTAAGCATGTTGTTTGTATTTTGCTCTATGCATATTGCTTGTACATTGCTCTAAGCACATTGTATGTACATTTCCCTAAGCACGTTGCTTGTACTTTGCTCTATGCATGTTGCCTGTACATTGCTCTAAGCACATTGTATGTACATTGCTCTAAGCTCTAACTGATTTACTGGATGTCATTTGACCCTTATATATTGGAGTGAACTCATAATGAACTCACCTGAGCATATCCATAAATTTCACCTGTAAAAGCTAACCGCAGTAATTATTTTCTTAATTAAGGATATTGCTCTGATCTTTGAGCATATCCATAAATTACACCTGTTTGTATATTATTCTAAGCATGTTGCTTGCACATTTCTCTAAGCACGTTGAATGTGTCATTAATATTCGTTCTTGTTTCTTCATATTTTCATTTTGTAATCGTTTTTCCCGTGCATCTGTTTCAAAATCAATACCCTCGATTCTAGTTATATGCATGTACGTTTTACCCTATGTATCGTCGCTACCGGTTATCTATGTAAGCATGGCTTCCTGAGATTAGTTATTTTAGATGTGTCGAAGATTGTTGGAGGATTGTGCAATGATACAGACAGTGGCCCATTCCAGGGACTCCTCCTGTTCGTTTACGTTTAGGATGTAACGCACCGACAGGATAACTCTTTAAAGTCCCTCTGAAAGACTGTTATTTGTGTTAGGGTCAGACAAAGGCTCGTACTTGCGATTCCTGCATTATCAGTATATTAACATAATAGTTGACCAGTAGGTAGTTGTGTCTTCAACAACAACAACAACAACAACAACAACAACAACAACAAGCCGTACAGTATTAGTTAATTTAATTGTCCGTGCTAAGATATCCCCGTACATTATCGCATGTTTCCTTACATTGTTGGCATTATACACAGAGCCGCAGTGACCGAGTTGTCTAACGCGCCGTTGATGGAACAGGCCTTTCACTGATGTCATCATTTCAAAAGTTCGCTCCATATCGAGGACAATAGATAAATGATTATATATCGGAGAAAGCGGTCAGAGTACCTATTATTTCCCAGGAAATCCGATTGTTCCACTCCCCGCCTCAGTAGAAGGAACTCCCAACACTAATCAGATAATGATTGATGGGCAGTGGGAATAATAAAGAATACTATTTGGACGGTACGGTACGGAGAATAGACCCAGAAGAGTTGGATACATTTCCACACTAAAATATTATCACTTATGTCCCTTAGTAAAAATACGCCGTTTGTACTCAACACAAATGGCCAATGGGACAATTTATTAATAGGTAATTATAAGATACTAATCCCCAAATGCATAATTTTATTTGATGGCGACTTTGGAGAACATTGGATAGTTAGTTGGGTAATTATTTGTTTGTATATATACATTGCAATACATTCTACTGGTTGTTCAACGGCTGATTCAGACTGAGCTTATTCGGACCAGATCAGTGGTTTATTCTGACCGCTCACACCGTTAACGATATCTAGAGGCAGTAAACGAAATATACAATGGGCAGTAATCTTGAACAGGGCTGGGGTGAATACATTAGGAAAGTATTTGAATACGAATACTCTGGAAATGTATGAATACGAATACTCTGTTTTATAAATGTATTTGAATACGAATACTTTAATAATGTATTCGAATACTTTTTTGAATACTTGTGAATACATTCTCTTTGGTTTAAACAGTATTTATTCCAATAAATTTACATGTATAACACAAACAATGTTACAAATTACATACATTGTGAATGGTTTGGATTGGAAAACAAGTTTTCAGAAAACTTATATTAATTCCTCTCCAATTCTCTTTGAATATTATATATGTATGACTAAACAAGAAAAAAAACTAAAACAACAACATCTCATATATATATATATACAATGTTTATTTTAGTTTATAATCTCTATGTTTACACTGAAAAGACAAAAAATACAACACTATTATTAGCAAATGTAATTTAGCAGCAGTAATAAATTAACAAATTTAGTAAAATTGTGTATAACATGTATTTACAGTCCTGTTATCACAGTAATTAGTAAGATTAATCATTTAGACTAAATTCTTAAGTTCTTACATGTAAAGTTCTTAAAATAGATTGGGTCAAATACATTTATTTACTAGCATGTTAGCAACATGTTTAGCTGTTTAAGGAACAAAACTAAAAATAATGAACTTACTTTGAGATGCTTGAGAAAGTTTGGTGTACTCTTGGCTGGACCAGAAATCAAAGTGGGACAATGCTTGCACTTCACTTTGACAGTGCCTGTAGCATCTGGTGGCATTTCAAACTGAGAAAACACAGAACTTTTGGCTGGCATTTTGACAAGTGCTCAAAATTACCCATATATCCTTGTAGCTGACAAAATATAACTGATTTACTGGATGTCATTTGACCCTTATATATTGGAGTGAACTCATAATGAACTCACCTGAGCATATCCATAAATTACACTTGTAAAAGCTAACAACAGTAGTAATTATTTTCTTAATTAAGGATATTGCTCTGATCTTTGAGCATATCCATAAATTACACCTGTAAAAGCTAACAACAGTAGTAATTATTTTCTTAATTAAGGATATTGCTCTGATCTTTAGTAATTATGCTATAGAATTATTGAAGGTGTTATCATAAACCTGCTCACCTATTGACCAGGGTCACCTATGATGAACTCATGTTTTAATACCTTTTAGGAATATTAGCTGTTTGACATTTAAGATTAACTCCTATAATATAATAATTCAATGGAGATAATCATAAGATTTCCTCAGCAAAGTTTAAAATCACTGATTCTGTAATTAAAATGTTATGGAGCTAATTTCACAATTTTCTCACCTGCTTTTAAAATATTAACAGAATAATTATCAAGGACAATTAATTAAACAATTTATTTATAGTACTAATAAAAATATTTAGAAATTATAGATTAATTAATAGTGTCTGCTAATCTACAATAATAACAATAGTAATTTTCTAGTGATATATACTTTTAAAATTAGACTTTGTTAATTGTCACTTTTTATTGCATAGATGACTTAATTATGATGTTTAAAAAGTAACATGCAAAAGTATTCAAAAAGTCATGAATACTGAATACTTACGAATACTGATTCTTCAGTATTCGAATACTGATTCTTCAGTATTCGAATACAGATGAATACGAATACTGAATACGAATACCCCAGCCCTGATCTTGAAACAATTGGCAGTAACATGGACATTAGGGTTAGTATTAACTTTGATCTTCAATTGAAGAGTATTCTAATTTTCAGCTTTAGTGTACTGCCACCTGTTTTGTTGGATTACTGCATCTATCCCTAAACACTTATAACAAGCACATGTTCTTTCTGATCAGATTTTTATTGTGGCATATACCACAACATATTCTCATAACTACATTGATATACCACAACATATTCTCATAACTACGTGGATATACCACAACATATTCTCATAACTACGCGGATATACCACAGCATATTCTCATAACTACGCGGATATACCACAACATATTCTCATAACTACTAATTCATTTTAACTTGCTCTATCGGGTGCCTCATTTCTATTCAATACACAACCGCACAACCACTCGTTTTAGTGTGAAGGTCCTTAATAAGATATAGTTCCGGTATAATGTTCTAGTTAGTGTCTGTTTTCTTTTTATTTTCATTTTGAGGCCCCTATCCGGGTAACCCCATTTATTTCTATATACATGTACATTCACATATTATGGAAAATCTTTTCATGAATCGAATTGTATACAATTATCTATATGTATAAAGAAATATAGTTTTTTGTTTAGAGTGTTGTGTCCCTTGATGATGAATGCATAATATAATCATTAGCTAAGTTTATTTGAATAAATGTGTGAATCTGGGTATATCAGCTGAATGTTTAAGGTATGGATATAGGTGTAATGAGTGATGTATCGTTTCTCCTTGCTATCTTTTTTATAGGATAAGAGTTTGTTAATTATTTACCTGGGAATTTTGGGTTACGGGGTTCTTTTTAATGTCAGTTGAATATATCGTGTGTGCCGTATTGGTACAAAACTAATTGGTATTCATGTATATTTACTTAGCTTGCTGGAAAGAAGTTTGACCATTTCAAATTGTGTCTATCTATTTTTCCTGAATACATTGCAATATCCTTTTCTATTTCGATCCTTTGATGCACATAATGTTTGAATGATTCAAACTTTGGTAGGATTTTGTTATACTTCATTCTGAAGTATTTGCACAATATTATAATAAAATTAACTGTGTTATTGTTTTCATACCCGAAACAGATGTCTTTAAAATTTAAGGAAATGTTTATATCAATGGTTCGTAGGTGATTTCGAATGTTTGTCCATTGGTCCTGTGTGACCAGACATTCCCAAAACAGATGCTCAATACTTTCTATGGACATATTACAAAAATCACATAAGGAGGTTTCAATTAATTTACACATATAGAGATATTTGTTTGTTGGAATTAGTCTCATTAGAAATTTATATTGATAATTTCTCAGTTTGGTGTCAATCGTTGCGTTATATGCCATACAGTAATTTATTTTCCATTTAAGATTTTCATCACTAAACACATTTGACCATTTTTGCTCAGATGTTCTATGTTCTATTTTCCTTGCGTTTACTTGTGTCTGATATAATAATTTATTGGGTTTCTTTAGACTTTTTATTCTTTCTAACATAGATTCTGGTCTTAGCATGGTAATAATTTGTTGATTTACTTTTTGTTTGCATTTGTTAGGAATGCTATTGACCAAAGAGTGATATTTTAAAAAGTCATTATTATGTAGATTATATATTTGCTGTACGTTTTCAAAAGTGTAAAAATTATTATTTCTAAAATCATACAGATTATCAACATATTTTACGCCGTTATTGTACCATTCTTGAATACAAGCTGGTTTTCCAGATATTGTGATGTCAGAGTTATTCCAAATAATGGGACGAAAAACATTTTCATTATCATGTTCATACATAAGCTTTATTTTAAACCAGGAATTCAAGACATATTTTAGAAATGGTTGTTTTTGACACATTCTATTTATGTCGTTTGGTGATAAATTACATTCAAATAATAGATTTCCACCAAACTGTTTAAAATTGTTATCATAAAATCATTTCCAAGCACCTGTGCTATTATTGGTTATCCTTTTTATCCAGCTTGCCTTAATTGAGTACAGAAATGAGTGTATATCTGTTAATTGTATTCCTCCATTGTCATAGTTTTGTATAAGTATACTGCGTTTTATTTTATCTGGTTTACCATCCCAAATGAAGTTAAATATTGCATGATTTATATTTGTTAGCACTTTTTCTGATGGGTTAGGTAAAACCATAAATAGATACACCAATTTTGGAAGAGCAAAAGTCTTTATTACTATAACCTTACCTAGAAGTGTTAGTTTACGGTGTTGCCATTGTTTAAGACAGTTATAAAATTCATTCAGTTTTTGTTCTAAGTTTAGATGCAAGGTCAGTTCATTATTGTTACTAAAAATTATGCCAAGAGTTTTTGTTTTTTCAGAAGTCCATAGAAATTCTTTATGGTCACAGTAGGATATATTTGTATTTCGCAACGATCCAATTCTTAATATTACTGATTTAGATACATTTAATTTTAGACCAGATATGGTTCCAAATTGAGTGATTACATCTATTAAACGTTCAAAAGGTGTTTTTTCCCCATTTAATAAGTAAGATGCATCATCAGCAAATAAAGTTTGTTTTATTTCTCTGTTATTTATGGTGATTCTCTTTATATCATTATCAATAGTAATGTGGTGTGACAAAAGTTCCATACAGATAATAAATAGATACGATGATAATGGGCAGCCTTGTCTTACACCTCTTTGTATAGGTAAAGCTTCTGTTAAATAACCATTGCTAATGATTATACTGTTTATATTATTGTAAAACATTTTTATCCAGATGAAGGAGTCTCCAAAATTAAAATGATTTAGACATTTGTAGAGGAAATTATGATTTAAACTGTCGAACGCTTTTTCGTAGTCTGAAAAGAATACGAGACCCGGAGGATTTTGTTCATTAAGAAACTCTATTGTCTCAAAGATTAAGCGAACATTCTCTCCAATATATCGTCCCTTCATAAAACAAGTTTGACTGTTACTTATTAGTATGGGCAATACTTTTTTAATTCGATTCGCAATGGCTTTTGTTGCAATTTTATGATCAATATTGAGTAGACTTATAGGCCGCCAGTTTGATAATATATCTAACTGTTTGCCATATTTCGGTAGTAAAGTAATAATGCCTTGTTTCTGGAGATCTGTTAATTCATCCTTAGTATATGAGTAATTTATTGATTTTAAATAATATAGTTTGATATCTTGCCAGAACGTTTTATAAAACTCAGTTGTTAGTCCGTCCGAGCCTGGACTTTTATTGTTTTTCATATCAAGCAAAGATTGCCAGCACTCATATTCAGTTAACAACCTGTTTTCTGTCAAAATTAAAAACCACAGACAAAACATATTCATTAGAATATATTACGTTATATTAACTTTTCATGAGTGTCAGAAAAGGAATACGAAAATCAAGCTGTGACAGAGAAAATGCATCTTTCATTGTTTGAAAACAGTGGGAAAGATGGCGTTTTCTTTACCTAAGAAAATTCGATCATTCATTGGAAAACATAAAAGAAAACACCCCATCCAAATAAAACAGTGGCAATAGGTACATTATGATCATGGTTTGTGTATGTTTTTACGTTTATTTATCGCCGCTTGCACATATGATTTATTTTGAAAGTATTTCTTTTTGTCAAACGTATGTATTTATTTTGCTTGTCAGCGTTGTATCTGGTTACAGTCAAACCGGTGTTAGTGGTCACCTGTATCGCCAGTAACTACATGACAATTTTTCTCACCTGCATTGCTTCCAAACAATTGGACCATATTTTTGTCTCTAACAGCATGATCAATTTTGACAATAATGACCTCCTAACCCAATTCTAACATGGCTTCAGATCATAATATAGTTGTGAATCTCAGCTTATCAGCTTCACACAAGAGGTAAAGGACAACCTGGAAAATGGTAAACAAACTGATGTTATTGTTATGGAATTTAGTAAAGCGTTTGACAAGGTTGATCACAACAAACTAATATACTAACTTAATGAGCTGGGTGTCCACCCCCTGGCATCATGGTGGATCAAGTCATTCCTAAAGGGCCGATCCCAAAAAGTAGTTGTGGATGGCTGCACTTCTGATACACTGCCTGTCATCTCTGGGGTCCCGCAAGGCTCTGTCTTAGGAACGTACCTCTTTCTAGCCTACATTAATGACCTCCCCCAACTCCATCAAGAGTAAAGCTAGACTGTTCGCATATGACACCATATTGTATCTCACAGTAATATCCTCCTCTGATGCACAAATCCTCCAAAGTCACCTCAATACTCTTGAACAATCGGAACGGGACTTGTTCATGGATTCAATCCAGACAAGTATGAGGTGCTGAGAAGCTACTAATTATCTCAGATTCATCAAAAGGAATGTAAAGACCGGTAACAAGAAGGTCAACGAAAAAGCTTATAACACCTATGTACGTCCTCTACTCGAGTATTGCTCAACCGTCTTGCACCCCTGGCAAAAGTATGTCACCTATATAGCAGAAAGAGTGCACAGATCAGCCGCACGCATGTCTGCAATGACTATAACTATACAAGCAGTGTAACAAAAATGATCAATTCCCTGAACTGGCAAACACTTGAATATCGACGCATACAACCATCAGTAAAATACCTATATAAAATCAAAACAAATTTAGTATGAGCCGACCAAAACCACCTAAAAGATACAATGAACATGGTCTACTTAATTCCTCAGTCCCGAACCCAATACCATATAAACTCTTCCCCCCCCAAACAAATACGTCTCTGGAATGGCCTCCCCTACTATGTACAGTCCAGCCCCAGCTTAACCTTTTTTTGCTGAGCGGTTTGCCGCGGTACGTACCACTAATGTAACATGATGTCTGTTTTTAATCTTGGTATGTAGTTCTTTTAACACTTTCTATTTCTATTCGATTTTTAACCACTATCCCTGACAAGCACCTCCCTGTCATACTAGCGTCTGAGTGTTGGGAGTACTACGTAGAACTAGAATGTTGAACTTAAGCAGCCAGTTTCCAGATTCCCAATATGTTGTTTTATTATGCATTTGAACTCTATGAAGCAGCCACAAATAAATTATCAACAACAAAACAGGATAGTGGGTATTGCTCTTAAAACAAAACACAACTGGCAACACATATATTGTTCTACCATCTACCGTATCGGGCGACGCATATATTGTGCTACCATCTACCGTATCTGGCGACGTATATACCCTAAGTTATACAATATTAGGTGAATATCCCATTCGTTGAACATGGCTACTCATGATGGTGATGATGATGATGATAATATGGTCAGTATGACCGAATTATGACTTTATACAATAAGCGGATGGAATGGCCAATAACTATTTGAAAAATGCATGTATGGCATGTAAATATATAATATGTTGTTTACTTCCAGGAGATGAAACATGATGTTTACAGATCTAGATGAGTTCATTTATTTAAGCATTTGTGCTATGAACATATTCATGTTCGTCCATTTCGGATCATCAATTTAATATTCACTAGAAAGACAAATATCATCGGTTCCCTTATTTAATTAATGAATTCTTCATATATGCTCATTATTTTCAAAATGGGAACTCGATGTTATAAAGATGTTATGCTGTATAAGAACTTATCAACCTTGTCAATTCATATGCATATAGTGCGAATAAAGGATGTATTAACATACTCTATGGATTCTCACAATGTCTATAAGTATAATGCAGGACATCACCATTCAAGTACGGCCACATTCATGTCATTTAAAGCAGCATATGATCATACATACTGGAGAACGACCGTATGAGTGTGAAATATGTAATAAAACATTCAGTCATTCTGGGATATTAAAGAGGCATAGGCTCATACATAATGGAGAACGACCGTATGAGTGTGAAATATGTAATAAGGCTTTCAATCAATCTGGAACTTTAAAGCAGCATATGCTCATACATACCGGAGATCGAACACATGCGTGTGGAATGTGTAATAAAGCTTTCAGTCTGCCTTGCTATTTAAAGCAGCATATGCTCATACATACCGGAGATCGAACACATGCGTGTGGAATGTGTAATAAAGCTTTCAGTCTGCCTGGCTATTTAAAGCAGCATATGCTCATACATAACGGAGAACGACCATATGAGTGTGAAATTTATAATAAAGCTTTCAGTCAATCTGGAAATTTAAAGCAACATATGCTCATACATACTGGAGAACGACAGTATGTGTGTGAAATATGTAATACAGCGTTCCGTCAATCTGGAACGTTAAACCAACATAGGCTCATACATACTGGAGAACGACCACATGGGTGTGAACTATGCAATAAGGCTTTCCGTCAGTATAGCCAATTAAAGCGGCATATGCTCATACATACCGGATATCGACCTCATGCATGTGGAATGTGTAATAAAGAATTCAGTCAATCTGGAACTTTAAAGCATCATATGCTCATACATACTGGAGAACTACAACCTGTATTAAGACTTTTAGCAAAAAATTTAGAGCAACATATGCTCATACATACTGGAGAACGACCACATACGTTTGAAATATGTAATAGGTCGTTCAGCCTGTCTTGCCATTTAAAGAAACATATGTTTATACATGCCGTGCAACAACGATATGAGTGTGAAATATGTAATAAGGCTTTTATTCAGTCTGGCCATTTAAAGCGGCACATGCACATACATACTGAAGAACGGCCACATTAGTGTCAAATATGCAATAAAACGTTTACCTAATCCTCTAATTTGAAGCAGCACCTGCACACTCATACCGGAGAACGGCGACACGAGTGTGGACTATGTAATACGGCTTTAAACGTTCACATGCACACACGTACTGGAGAAATTCCACACGAGTGTGATACATGTATGTAATACAACTTTTAGCCATTTTGGCAGTTTGAGGCTGCACTTGCTCAAGCATAACAGAGAACTCTTATATAAGTGAAATATAATTTGATTTACAGTTAGTCTAGAAATGTAATGGATCTCATGCACATTCATATTGTAGAACGGTCAAATGAAATGAGTAATATGTATCTATGAAGATGTTCCTTCAGCCCAGCGAATTAAAGAAGCACATTCACATACTTTCCGGAGAACGTCTATATGAATGTTCATATATGTCAAATATTTGACTAGTGTATAAATGTGAAGAGGAACATATATGGAATTCTGTAAACTAAATATAGCGTGCATAACATTCGGTGTGCTAAATATCTAAGACAGCAATGAGTTGATCTGGCAGTTTCAAACAGCACACGAGTGTGAACTGTGTGCACATGCGTATATAGTTTAACAGATGGACGCTCTCATACATTCCTTTATTTCTGTGCGAATTGGATTCAATGTTAAATTATCTTTATTTATTTTAACGAAACACAACAATCATAACAACAGGGAGCCACAACAGTTGAATTAATGTAATATATAATGTAAATTTACTATATGCCAACAAAGGATTCCAACTGAAAGGACCAATATACATTTAGGGATTAATCGGAATTTATCTGCCAATGCTTCCATTGTAAATATATCCCAAATAGTTATGTTGTACAATATCGAATGAGAGCCATAGGACAGTTACTGCCCCATGCATACTCTTTAAACATATGTAGGTCCTCTTAAGTTGTTTCCTTTGTTTTTATCGTTGTTTCCTTTGCACTACATGCCATCAATTTTATTCCACTTTCTCATATTATGTTTATTATGTTACTATATCTCGACAGATATCCTACAGTATATCCAATTGGTAAACAATTTGTAATGTGTTGTTTTCATTGTAAATATTTCCCAAATAGTTATCTTGTACAATATCTAATTAGCTATACAGTTGGAAGGAACACATTATATTGTAATTTATCGTCTGATCGTTTTCAGTCTAAAATAAAAGGATAACTTGTTTGTTTAAGGGACTGAACGAAATATAGTTCACTCTATAGGGAACTGTTGCCACTATTGTAAGATAGCAGATCTTAATTTGTGTCGTCGCGCTCGCATTCGCTGAGTGTTGAGGCGTCTGATTACAGTGCGTGTGCTACTGTGGCCCCAAACGCTAAATTACCACGAAGTGCACAAGCTGTACTGAACGGCCGTTACCGCGCCGCCCGTCTGGATATGAGCCGTTCCGTTCACGGTATCGTTTTGCGGGGTCTACCAGCAAGTGGAGGTCAGTAACAGTCCCCGTTTGACGAAAACGCTGCATCAGTCGTACAATGATGCAATGGTCAACCCTGACGTGGTATGCCACCCTGCTATGGCTAAGACCACCGTTATACATGCCAACAACTATCCACGTTTCTGGTATGGATACTTTTCGCCGCACGATACCCAGTCAATAGAAAATGAAAATTAAAACTATACATAACAAAATATCAGCTTTCGTTCGCAAGCACAAATGTTGGGACTTAACGTGGCACTTTACACATCCTGCCATATAAACGTAAATAAACGTCGATCAATAACCTGTTTCACAGGTAAGTAAGTAGATGTATGTGTTTACGGGTAACGAAAACAGAAAACCGATTTTAAAATAGGTTCATTATTAAAAAAGATAGTATTGAAACAAGTCAGGTGGTGCTTATCTTTTGTCGGAGTGTATACATAGAAAGCTAATATTGTCTAGTGTCGTCAAAACCTTTTCCCTGTTATATTAACCAACACTAGATATACCAGTGTATGTGGGCCGCCGTAGCTGAGCTGTTATGAATATTTATATTAACTCACTTGAACTCATTGCGCTATCTTCAATTCCCTATCCGAATACTGTCATGTGAGGAAGCCATCCAGCTGGTTTGCAGAAGGTTGGAGGTTCCAACCGTGTCACAAAATGACTCTTGAATAACTTAGTATTTAACCCTATGTCGGGGCCTCAATGGCCCATTATATATAACAAGCTTTTATTGCCAATATAGAATATTGGTCAGCGATACACGGTTTAAGATTATAGGGTAAGTTTAATTGTACGTACGATATTGTACTATACACCAAACGTCATGTATATCACAGGGGAATCGGTTCAAACGTTCCACGGCTCAAAACAGCCAGGGTAAAATTAGATTCAATTTGTGTGCAAATGATTGCTACAAAACCACATGCCAGGGCCTTACAGTTAGCCACCAAACAATTAGCTGATTTCAGTTCCATGTAAGCCCGTGTTAAATGTATATATATGTTATGGCGTGACGACGACTGATAAAAACTCCACAGGACTGAGATATTGTACCAGACAACATAGACATAATAGAGCGACACGGTAGCAAACGTCTTGGTCAGAAATATAAAACCAGCGGTTTAAAATTATGTTATCACATTGTCGTTCAATGGTATTTTATTTAAATACTAAACTGTGTTTATACAAGTTTAAGTTCTCTGGATTGCGAAACATGGTTCTTTGGTAAAACTGGTATTGACTAGGTAACAGTCAGATTTAATTATTGACATTGTTGTTTAGTATCGAGGTTTAGTTCACTCGATTGCGAAACAAGTTAATTGTGAATATAGGAGTCTACGTCATGTTACAATGGTGTGTACTTTGAATGAAATGACGTTGTTGGTTAAACTGTTATTGAATTGATGCTGTCATGAATGTATACGGTATAATTATCACGGGATGATACGGCATCCGTCTGTTGTACGATACGACATCCGTCCGTTAGCTGTAAATGTACCAGGCCACTAATCGGAATGGTGGGTGTACGATATATGTTAATGCTTACAGGATATAACTTACTATGTATATAATCATAATCAGGTGATGGAACTGTTTTGATCCAGTAACGTATTTGTTAATGATCAATGTTAATGATCACACTACTCAACGATACATTTATATCATTGATACATATAACAAATAATTGGATATTTGAATGTTAATTAGAGGTATCAGCTGGTGCTACAACTTGTGGAATAGACTGAGGAAGTCAATGGTAGGAACATGCAATATAACATGTGTAAGGTGAACTATCACTTAATTTGGCATACGTATATTGTAGCCGCTCGCAACCTATGATGTTGATATACCACTGCTAGCCAGGTAGACGTGCCAAGGAGTGGGGCAACTGTCGAAGGACGCAGTCACCACATACTCGCTAGATGGGCGACGACACATCACCAACGGCAATGAGCACATGGATAAGTGGGGCTGTACCGGAACTAGCACGGAGTCGCCACATACCCGGAACTCAACCGGAGGAATTGAAGGACGAACGTCACAGAACGTAACATTTAATAAGTGGGGCTGCAGACCGGAGCTAGACACGGAGTCACCACATACCCATAATTAATTGGGAAGCATGATAGCGTACATATAGACTAGGACATGAGTATCAAACTATTAACCTACCTACCAAACTTCAAACACTTGGTCATCATCTTAGATACAGTCAGCAGAGACTTATAATGAACGTGGATTCAGCCGAAACCAGCAGTTAACTCAGTGCACGTGCTAGATTCAACTGTTGCATTATTTTAGTCATTGCATCTATAAATATTTCACCGAATTGTTGTATAAGTAAATTGTTGTACATATTGTATGTTGTGTTGCTGTATTCTTTAATAGTGAGTGATCGCCACTATGATCATCTTGTGTCAAACCGGGAGGTCGTCTGACATACTGCTCGGAATGAGACTCGGTGTATTCCTCCACCAATAACAGCCCGAGAATCGCGACGGAATAAAACTAGTTCTTCAATCCTGATGACCTACTTTGACAGATGTATGCAAACCATTTTCAGTAAAATTCTACAGTCGTATGATTAGAATTGTGTTTCCAATATAACAAATCTTCAACATAGTACTGAACGGAATTAGCATAACGAATTTTGTAATCGCCATTGTTCCTCGTCGTCTGTCTTCCTCAGAGGCTATTTTACTTCATAATAATTATTGCGCTTAAGTTTATTTCTCTAATCTGAACGTGGAATATATTATTTCTAAAACTGTTCCTCCACAGCGTTCAAAGAGAGGGTAGTAATTTGGACCTCTGTTTATGACCAGAAAAGGAGTTTAACTTTCAGTAAGCATATTGTAAAATGAATGTGATTTATTACATTAAGTATGGGGAAATAGATGTAAAATTAATGGGATTTATTACAGTAAGTATGGGGAAATAGATATAAATTCTACTGTTGTATGATTGTAATTTGTTTTCGGAAATAACTATAATAATATGACAGGAAATGTGGCAAGTGCTAACTATTTGCAAACTTGAGTGGTTACGGTCATTGGCTACACAGCACGTGTTACTCACCAGCCAGTAATATGACAGGAAATATGGCAAGTGCTAACTATATGCAAACTTGAGTGGTTACTGTTATTGGCTACACATCACGTGTCATTCACCGCTGTTCGAATCCCAAATGGAAGCTCGACCCATTTCGTTTAATTTGAAATAAAATTAGCCACCAGCTAGTTAAATAATGGTTACCGATATCCTACAAGCATGGCGCCTGGCTTTTTTTTTTAACCATGTTTAAGGCCCGTTTATTTTCCTTGTCATAGGTGACCTGTGTGTCGAGGGCATCCCACAAGCACCTTACAATAATGTACATTTTTTAACGAGTAGAATAAACAAACGGCATGAATAATAGTGTATATAAATATATCAAGTCATTATCATGTTGGCCTTAAAGTGGTGAAAAACTGTTCAGTTACACTTTGAAAAAAAAAAGAAAAAGAGAAAAGTGTTCTGCAGCCTACATTCTACCAAGTGATTGATGACAATTATTTTCAATATAATTTTAAATTAAAACTTTTTAGCATATTGCTGCCATATTTCGTCAAATTCAAATAATTTGTTCTGTATTGAAGCTGTCTCAAGTTCAGTATCATATAATAGTTTTAATCGACACATCAGATGTTGAACGGATGGTTTTATGCCTGAGCACTTACAAAAGTATATGAACTATTTTGCTTCTAGGCAAATCTGTTGCGCCACAATACACGTATATTCATTAAAGTTTTCAAATAAAAATGATTTCTCATCTTTTATAGTGATGTTAAATTTCTGCTTTATATAAGTATATATATTTTGTGTTGTATTGCAGTTCCACAATAAATGTGATATTGTTTCAGGGAAGTTTTTGCAAAAAGTACAGGTTGGGTCATCTTTGAGTTTCATTTTGCAGAGTGATGTATTAGTTACTAAAATATTATGATTTATTCTTACTTGAAACCACTGAAGAGTTGTATTTGTTGTGGTTTTAAATGCATTCTGATATATTTGTTTCCACTCATCATCATTAATGAAATACTTATTTGATAATGTTAGTTTTCCATCAGTAACATCATTACTATTATTGAGTATATCATAGTAATACTTATTTCCTTTTAAGGATTTTTTATAAACATATATCTGGGTCGGAATGATTGGATTGAGTAAGTTATGAGTAACTTCACTGTTTGATCTTTTTCGCCACTGATCAACTGCACTTATCATGCTCTGGTATTGTAGAAAATTGATCTTGACATCAAAATATTGCGAGAATTCTTCAAATGTAAGGAACTGACCATTACAATTAACAATGTCTTTTATATAACAGACCCCTCTGTCAAAGCAATTCTTGTAAAAGAAAGGTTGGTTTCCAATCTTTATATTTTGATTTAAAAAAATTGGTGAGCTTAGGAATAGCGCATTGTCAATGTACTTATTATTTTTATTAATTTCAATATGAGCTTGTAGTACATCTCTCCAGAATTTATTTTGGATTTATGGGAGCTTATTTATTATGTAGTGCACACCACATTTATAAAAGCGACTAGTATCAATGTATGGGTTGAAAAACAATTGGTTGCTTGAAGTATATGTGTTCATTATTCTCTTTAGCCATGAAGCTTTCATTGCCATTAAAAAGGCAGGGACATTAACCATCTTAATACCACCATATTCATAGTCTTTGGTCACTACATTCTTCTTTATTTTAGCATTTTTTGAATTCCATAACAATGAATAAAATATATCTTCTAATTCCCGCAATATATTCGGCCCAGGGTTGGGTAGAGATGAAAATATATGGTTTAAAGTTGGCATTAACATTGTTTTTATTACAACTACTTTTCCTAGTGGCGTTAGGTGTCTACGTTTCCAAGAGGATATTTTGTGTATAATGCGATCAATTTTGTCTCGATAATTTACCAATACCATACTCTCAAGATCTACATCAAAACATATCCCTAACAGTTTGAATTTCCTACAGCCCCATATTAGTTTCCATTTCGTTTTTATACCATTTTGTGAATATTTTTTGGACCCAATCCATATAACGTGTGTTTTTTCAAAATTAACATTTAAACCTGATATTTATGCATAATTATCTAGTTCATGAAGTGTCTCATGTAGTGATTCATCGGAACCATCTAATATAGCTGTTGTTTCATCAGCAAATTGTGTTAATATTTGCTCTGTATTATTTATTTTTATCACTTTTATTCTGTTATTATTTCTTATTCTGATAGATAATATTTCAGCACATAAAATAAAAATGTACGATGAAATAGGATCACCTTGCTTGCAGCCACGTTCCACATTAAAAAATGATGAATAATGATTGCATTGATTCACTGTCAATACTGATTTGTTGTAAAGAACTGATATCCACTTTCTAATTGATTCTCCAAATTTGAAGAATTTTTAATGTTTTATTGATGAAAGACCAGGATAGGGAATCGAACGCTTTCTCAAAATCAACAAGCAGAAGCAGGCCAGGAATGTTGTTAGTTTCAGTGTATTACATAATGTCGTAAATTAATCTAGTATTTTCTCCAATGTAACGTCCAGCTAGAAATCCTGTTTGACTCTCATTTATTAGTTTATTAAGAGCAGTTTTAATTCTGTATGCTATAGCAGATGATGCTATTTTATATTCTGTAGTCAACAAGCAAATTGGTCTGTAATTTTTCAAAAGTATTCTTGGCTTATTTTCTTTAGGAATAAGTGTAATAATTCCTTGTCTGAAGGACAGAGATAGTTCACCTTTGATGTAACTGTAGTTTATGGCTCTTAATACAAAGTGACCAATTTTTTTCCAAAACATTTTAAAGAATTCACAAGAATAGCCACTTATGCCAGGACTTTTATTATTTTGCATCTATGAAAGTGAGTATGTAATTTCTTTCATTGTGAGGGGCCCTTCTATATTGGCAGCTTCGGACAGTGATAATTTGGGAATTTTTAAGATGGATTAAATCTGTGTCCAAGTCAATATCTGTTAAGTTGCTATATCTGCTTCTGTATTATTCAGTATAGAATAATTCAGCTTCTTTCAAGATTTGTTTTTGATCTGTGATGATTGTACCATCAGCTTTTTCAACTTCAGGAATCACTTGCTAAGCATGATGTGTTTTTCTAGTGCACAGAAATATTTTGTGGGTTTTTCCCCATCTGCTATATTGGTGGCTCTTGATCTAATTTGTGCACCTTTTACTTTAGTTTGTCTGATTGCTGTTAATTCAGATTTAACCTGTTCTAATTCTATCATGCTTTCAGCATTTAGATTCTTTTCAATAGTAACAATATTTTGGAGTAATTGCTTTTCTTTATTATCATTCTGTTTTTTAATATATGAAGAATGCGAAATCGACTTTTCTCTGATTTCCATTAACAGTGTGTCCAAAAACAGTTGATCATCTATTCTTAGTTGTACCTCATTATAAGGAATGCTCGATATTTGTTCAAAGTTATATATTGGTACTGCATATTGTTTTACTATTTCATCAATTTTATTATTTATAGCATTAACATATTCAATATCATTTAATAAATAATTATTATGCTTCCAGAATGGTTTGCCTGTTACAAAGCTGTTGAAACAAAGAGTCAATACAACAGCTGAATGATCAGACGGTGTGCGTCTCCTCCATGTATAGCGTTTCCAGTCTGGATGTTTTTCTCTAAATGGATCAATCAGAAATTTACTGTTTATTATTTCAATTAGTTTTTCTCTAGCTTTCTTATTATTCAATTGTTTGTATTTGTCAAGGTCTTTTTCTGGATTTTTCATAAGTCAGAAATGGCTGGCCCTTTAAATAGGGGTGACACTATAATAAACAAACACTTTACTTTTTATACACACAGATGATGTGTTATAGTGATGTAATATATTGGGTTACATGAATATCTAATCCTTACCGTGCATTTTCTTGTTACAATATTACGTTTAGCTTCACTTCATTATGAATATTGCTAAATAATTATTTAAACATGCATATATATGATACACCATACGTGAGTACAGTGACCATTATAATAAACACCGGATCCGATCCATTACATTTGTGTGAATCACTTGCATACTTAGCTCCCTTTTCCTAAGGACACCATCTGCACACTTGTAAGTATATTTTATTTCTGATACTATTTTATAATAGTATGTACAGTATATATTTGTCAACACGTAAACCCCCAGCTTGCATGATATAGTTCAAGGTGAAATGTGGATATACCACAACAGTCTCATAAATAAGCGGATAAAGCGAATGTTTTCATGAAACCAGTTATCTAAAAATAGATATGATCATTATTAACAGTTAAGCCGGGTGATGAGTATGCAAGTGAGTAATTTATTTTAAGAGGATTAAATAACAACGTAGCTACTTATCGAATCCATGACTTATAATAACTTTTGCTAAACGTTTTAGCTCTTCTCTCATGCGGTATGTCATTGAATCAAAATGAAATTGTATTAGTATGTTGGCAATTAACCGGACAATAAGATTATTGACCGGGCAGTCTTATTTGAAAACTGCTCTAAATTGTCCTGTTAGCAAGTTTATATTCAAATAAATTGTTTGAATCAAATAAACTTGTCTGATGTAAATAATTTCGTTCAATGCAATTATGTTAATTTAAGACACAAATACCTAACATTGAATCATTTGTAGCATAGGATTTAATCTTTATT
>CM026388.1:47958290-47992441 GCA_014843695.1 Archivesica marissinica | reverse complement strand
GTTGACAACATTTCAATAGGCAGTGACTAGGAACAAAACGTGCAAAAATAAATATAAGTATAATTGTTTGTTTCAGTGTATTATCGAATTATATATTCAGTATAGAAGCAGTGGGTGCAAACATTTTGATGTTGGATTTCAATAGAAAATCGATAGTTTTTATAACAAACACAAATTGGTTTATTACACACATATTAACAATTGTTTTAAAGAATATTATGGTAAAACGTATACATGCTACACTTATGTTAGCAAATATAACACATGTTACAACAGTAAGTAAATTTCAGTTTCAGAGTTTGTTGGCATTAAACACAATTGTTCATCGCCTATACAACATGTACGACGGACAGTACATAATATACACTTACAATGAGAAAAGCATGAAAACAAAATTAAAATTAATGGGTATCGTAGTTACGTAAATGTGTTCATTGACAACTACCCTCTAATAACAGATGCTTGGTAAATATATTTTGATAATTTTTTAATAATACTACTTTGTGAACATTGTAACAATGACTTAAACTGATTCAAGTTAGGCCAATGATAATAATAATGTGGTAAACAGTTGTTTCTTACTTCTCTATAGAATGGACATACTAATAAAAAGTGATATTCAATTTCAATACAATTCATATTGCATTTCGTACAAATTATCTGGTTTCTATCAATATTTCTATGACGACCTTCTTCTATGAGTAAATTATGAGCAGAACATCGAAATCTAGACAAATTAATTCTACAATAACATTTTTAACACAGGATAAATACTTTTCTGGTTGGAAATATGTTTTAAACATGCAATAGGTTTCAAGTTTAGGTAGATTTCTAAGGTCTGAGAACCACTGCTGTAGATATTGATCATGTATACACTTTATTACACTCTGTATTTGAACATTTGTTACAACTGCACTATTCCATAAATAGGAAAACCCTAGGTTGTCTAAGAGTGTTTTAGCATCGTTTGACCATTTATTTATATAATTACCATTCATATCACGCATATTATACAATTTATACACAAGACAATTTGGACATTTAGATATTTTATACCAATATCTAACTATTCTAACCTTACGAATTATAGATAATGGAACACGTCCAAACTCTCCATATACTGTTGCATTTGTTGTCTGCTGTCACACTTGTAATATCTGTTTAAGAAATTTTAAATGCAAACGTTCGATGTCAGGAGCTTTATGGAAACCCCATACTTCACATCCATAGTTTAGAATTGAGGCGATCATGGAATCAAATAACTTAACTTTTTCCGATAATTCAAAAGATAAAACATCAAACAACGAATTAAGAGAAAACAAACGCTTTTTGTGTTTGGTATAAACTACCATTAGCAGATAATGTTACACATAGGTATGTGAATGTTGTAACAATATTTAACTTGTAATTATTATATGACACTACAATATGTTCAGGTATGCCCTTTTTAAACACCATAACACCAGTTTTATCAATATTTACACTAATGCCCCAATTGTTGCAATACATATGTAGATTATTTAACAAACGTTGTAAACCTTCTTTAGAATAAGACATTATAACAGTATCATCAGCAAATAATAACAACATACGAAGTTCATCAATACTAACGGTGTCTATTGTATTATCGTAAATTGACTGGTACATATCGTTGATAAAGAATAGAAATAGCAACGGTGATAATGGTTCGCCTTGCTTTACACCTTTGACACAGTCAACATTGTCAGTGTAAGTTCCATTAATACGTACCCATGATTTTACACTCTCGTATATTTTTGGCAGCATATTAACTAATTTAGTTGAAGCGCCATACTGTAATAGCTTAAACCAAATACCGTTTCTGTACACTACATCGAAAGCTTTACTTAAATCAACGAAAGCACAATAAAGTTTCTTCTTTTCTTGAGAAATAACTTTGTATATAATCGAGGATAAAACAAAAATACAATCTACAGTGCTTTTGTCTTTACGAAACCAAACTGAAAATCTGATAAGAGTTCATTTGCCTCAGTCCATTTTCGAAGACGTGTATCCAGCACAGTTGAAAATATTTTCGAATAAATACTGGTAAGCCTAAAACCCCTATAATTATTTACATTATTTAGATCTCCTTTCTAAGAACAGGAACAATAACACCCCTGGTCCAACTAACTGGATACATACAATTTATATAAATGTGGTTAAAAAGCTTACATAATAATGGCGCCAGTGTATCTTTGCATTCAATAAATATTTCAGGAGTTAAGAAATCAATACCTCCACTTTTACCTTGCTTTAGTGCAGATATTGCTTTATAAATTTCATCAACAGTAAACAAATTATCAAGTTGATCGACGATAATTAAATTATTATTTAACAAATCATTGTCAAAATCATTATTAGAGAAATCAGTATTATCTGAAAAAACATTATCGGAACTTATAGTGCTTCCTTTTTTCTTATTTGATTTTAATTTTCTTATTTCTTTCCAAAATTGCTGTGGTTGTGACGAAGCTAAGCAATGCATATTATTTCTGTGTTTGGCCTTAAAAATACCACGGGCTTTTCGCTTAGCACAACGGTACATGCGGCGTTTGTCGACTAATAGATCACCGTTATGACTGGATTTGTTTTTCCTATGAATTGCCTTCGCTGAGCGAAATTCACGTCTAGCCGTTTCACATTCCTGTGTATACCACGGACTTTTAAATTTACGTTTACTGTTAGGCTTCTTCAAATTCATAGACTTACCAAAAACAGTATAAGCATTTGTATATAGGATATTGGTACAACTATCTACACCCGTCAACAATAGATTCTAGGTTAATTATTTCAGAATCAATCATCATCTTATAATCCGGGCTTTTTTCTTTGTCCCAAAATATTTTGTCAATATATTTATCATTTGTATCTAACGCTATTGGCATTTTATTAATACACAAATCAATCTGTATAGGTACATGATGAGAACATGTATATAAATCATGAATAACAAAATCAGAAATATATTGAAAAAAATCATATGACATAATTACACAATCAATCAAACTATAGCCAAGAGATGACACGTATGTAAAACTACCAATCCCACTGTCGTCCCCAATGCGACCATTAACAATCTTCAAATCGCTACTTAAACAAATATCTAACAGCTTATTTCCAGAAGAATTAACACTTTTATCCATAGAAAATCAAACTGGAAGGTCACCCGGATAACACATTTGATCATGTTCGTCTTTGTCTAATGTATGTATATATTTATCATAATCATGAGTATTTGATAAAATATCAGACCGTTCACCACATCTAGCATTTAGATCCCCAATAACCGATACTTTACCATATTCTTGATATTTGCGAATATTATTTTCTAACATCTCAAAGAAACCAATATAATGTGATAAATAATAGACAGAGTTACTACAAGCAAATAAGCGGAACAGATTGGTGCGTTTGCTACATGTGTGTTCCTTCCAACTGTATAGATAATTAGATATTGTACAATATAACTATTTGGGAAATATTTACAATGAAAGCATTGGCAGATAAAGTCCGATTTATCTCTAAATGTATAGCGGTCCTTTCAGTTGGAATCCTTTGTTGGCATATAGTAAATTTACATTATATTAATTTAACTGTTATGGCTCCCTGTTGTTATGATTGTTATGTTTCCTTAAAATAAATAAAGATAATTTTAACATTGAATCCATTTCGCACTGAAATAATTATATCAAAAAACAAGTGTTGAGATACTGTTGTTATATTTGTTTATATGTATGACTCATTGTGTTGAAAATATGATGTATATACGAGACTGAAATAAAGACTAAATAAACATATATTTACTGCAGCAAACTCATTTCAAAAGCAAAGGAATATATGAGAGCGTCCATCTGTTAAACTATATACGTGTGTGTACTCAGTTCACAAACGTGTGTTGTTTGAAACTGTCAGATCAACTCATTGCCGTCTTAGATATTTAGCACACCGAATGTTATGCACGCTATATTTTGTTTACAGGATTCCATATATGTTCCTCTTCACATTTATACTCTAGTTAAATATCTGACATATATGAACATTCATGTAGACGTTCTCCGGAAAGTATGTGAATGTGTAGGCGCTGCTTCAAATTAGAGGACTCGGTAAACGTTTTGTTGCATATTTCACACTAATGTGGCAGTCCCTTCAGTATGTATGTGCATGTGCTGCTTTAAATGGCCAGACTGAATATAATATAATATTACATATTTCACACTCATATGGTTGTTGCCCGGCATGTATAAACATATGATTCTTTAAATTACAAGACAGACTGAACGACTTATTATATATTTCAAACGTAATGCTTTATTGCACATTCCACACGCATGTGGTCGTTCTCCAGTATGTATCAGCATATGCTGCTTAAATTATCCAGGTTAACGGTATGCCTTATTACTCATTCCATAGTATGTGGTCGTTCTCCAGTATGTATGAGCATATGCTGCTTTAATACCCGAGAATGACTGAATGCTTTATTACACATTCCACACGTATGTAGTCATTCTCCAGTATGTATGAGCATATGCTGCTTTAAATGGTTAGACCGACTCAAAGCCGTATTACATATTTCACACTCATGTGGTTGTTGTCCGGTATGTTTGAGGGTATGTTGCTTTAACGTTCCAGACAGACTGAATGTTTTATTACACATTCCACATGCATGAGGTCGATATCCGGTATGTATGAGCATATGCCGCTTAATTGGCTATACTGACTGAACGCCTTATTGCATATTTCACACTCATGCGGTCGTTCTCCAGTATGTATGAGCATATGCTGCTTTAAATATCTAGATTGATTGAACGCTTTATTACATATTTCACACTCATGTGTCGTTCTCCGGTATGTATGAGCATATGCTGCTTTAAATGGCTAGACAGACTGAAAGCCTTATTACATATTTCACACTCATACGATCGTTCTCCAGTATGTATGAGCCTATGCCTCTTTAATATCCCAGAATGACTTAATGTTTTATTACACATTCCACACTCAAACGGTCGTTCTCCAGTATGTATGAGCATATGTTGCTTTAAAGTTCGAGGCAGACTAAAAGCTTTATTACACATTCCACACGCATGTGGTTATTCTCCAGTATGTATGAGCATATGCTGCTTTAAATGGCTATACTGACTGAAAGCTTTATTACACATTCCACACGCATGTGGTCGTTCTCTATTATGTATGAGCATATGCTGCTTTAAATATCTAGAATGACTGAAAGCTTTATTACATATATCACACTCATGTGGTCGTTCTCCGGTATGTATGAGCATATTCTTCTTTAAATGGCTAGACTGACTGAAAGCCTTATTACATAGTTTACACTCTTACGGTCGTTCTCCAGTATGTATGAGCCTATGCTGCTTTAAATGGCTAGACCGACTGAAAGCCTTATTACATAGTTTACACTCATACGGTCGTTCTCCAGTATGCATGAGCATATGCTGCTTTAAATGGCTAGACTGACTGAAAGCCTTATTACATAGTTTACATTCATACGGTAGTTCTCCAGTATGCATGAGCTTATGCTGCTTTAAATGGCTAGAATGAATGAAAGCCTTATTACATATGTCACACTCGTGTGGTCGTTCTCCGGTATGTATGAGCCTATGCTGCTTTAAATAGCTAGACCCACTGAACGCCTTATTACATAGTTTACACTCATACGGTCGTTCTCTAGTATGTATGAGCCTATGCTGCTTTAAATGGCTAGAATGACTGAACGCCTTATTACATATGTCACACTCGTGTGGTATTTCTCCGGTATGTATGAGCATATGCTGCTTTAAATTTCCAGAATTTCTAAAAGTCTTCATGCACATTCCACACGCATGTGGTCGATCTCCGGTATGTAAGAGCATATGCTGCTTTAAATGGCTAGACTGACTGAAAGACTTATTACATATTTCACACTCGTGTGTTCGTTCTCCGGTATGTATGAGCATATGCTGCTTTAATGATCCAGACCGACTGAAAGCTTTATTACACATTCCACACGCATGTGGTCGATCTCCGATATGTATGAGCATATGTTGCTTTAAAGTTCCAAATTGACGGAACGCTTTATTACATATATCACACACATACGGTCGTTTTCCAGAATGTATGAGCATATGCTTCTTTAAATGGCTAGACTTATTGAAAGTCTTTCTACATGTTTCACACTTATGTGGCCGTACTTGAATGGTGATGTCCTGCATTATTCTTCTAGACATTGTGAGAATCCATAGATTATGTTAATACATCCTTTATTCGCACTATATGAATATGAATTGACAAGGTTGATAAGTTCTTATACAGCATCACATCTTTCTAACATATAGTTCACATTTTGAAAATAATGAGCATATATGAAGATGGGAACCGATGATATTTCCTCGACTGTGAATATTAAATTGATGATCCGAAATGGACGAACATGAATATGTTCATAGCACAAATATTTAAATAAATGAACTCATCTAGATCTGTAAACATCATGTTTCATCTCCTGGAAGTAAACAACATATTAAATATTTACATGCCATAAATGCACTTTTCAAATAGTTATTGGCATTTCCAACCGCTTATTGTATAAAGTCATAATTCGGTCATACTGACCACATCATCATCATCATCACCATCATGAGTAGCCATGTTCAACGAATGGGATATTCACCTCATATCGTATAACTTAGGGTATATGCGTCGTCAGATACGGTAGATGGTAGAACAATATATGCGTCGCCAGATACGGTAAATGGTAGAACAATATATGCGTCGCCTGATACGGTAGATGGTAAAACAATATATACGTCGCCCGATACGGTAGATGGTAGAACAATATATGTGTCGCCAGTTGTGTTTTAATTTACGAGCAATACCCACTATTCTATTTTGTTGTTAAACATTTATTTGTGGCTGCTTCATAGAGTTAAAATGCATATTAAAACAACATATTGGGAATCTGGAAACTGGCTGCTTAAGTTCTACATTCTAGTTCTACACAGTACACCCAACACTCAGAAGCTAGTATGACAGGGAGGCGCTTGCCAGGGACAGTGGATAAAACTCTCAATTAGTGAGATAGAGAGTGCTAAAAGAACTACATACCAAGGTTTATATGGTATTGGGTTCGGGACTGAGGAATTAAGTAGTTCATATTCCTTGTATCTGTTAGGTGGTTTTGGTCGGCTCATACTAAATTTATTTTGATTTTATAAAGGTATATTATTGATGATTGTATGCTTCGATATTCAAATGTTTGCCAGTTCAGGGAATTAATCATTTTTGTTACACTGCTTGTATAGTTATCGTCATTGCAGACATGCTTGCGGCTGACCTTTGCACTCTTTCTGCTTTATAGGTGAGAGACTTTTGCCAGGGGTGCAAGAGGGTTTAGCAATACTCGAGTAGAGGACGTACATAGGTGCTATAAGCTTTTTCGTTGATCTTCTTGTTACCGGTCTTTACATTCCTTTTGATGAATCTGAGAGAATTAGTAGCTTTGTAGCAGATGTTGTTTATGTGGGTAGACCAGTTTAAATCTTTACTAATTGTAACACCTAGATATTTGGCGGAATCGTTTGATTTTAATACCATGCTATGGAGTGTGTAAGGGAAAATAAATGGTTTTCTATTTCGAGTTATTCTCAGCACCTCACACTTGTCTGGAATGAATCCATGGACAAGTCCCGTTCCCATTGTTCAAGAACATTGAGGTTACTTTGGAGGATTTGTGCATCAGAGGAGGATTTTACTGTGAGATACAATATGGTGTGATCTGCGAACAGTCTAGCTTTACTCTTGGTGGATTTGGGGAGGTCATTAATGTAGGCTAGACAGAGGTACGTTCCTAAGATAGAGCCTTGCGGGATCCCAGAGATAACAAGCAGTGTATCAGAAGTGCAGCCATCCACAACTACTTTTTGGGATCGGCCCATTAGGAATGACTTGATCCACCGTGATGCTAGGGGGTGGACAACCAACTCATTAAGTTTGTATATTAGTTTGTTGTGATCAACCTTGTCAAACGCTTTACTAAAAGCAATAACAATAACATCAGTTTGTTTACCATTTTCACGGTTGTCGTTTACCTCCGGTGTGAAGCTGATAAGCTGAGATTCACAACTATTTTTTGATCTGAAGCCATGTTAGAATTGGCTTAGGAGGTCATTATTGTCAAAATGTATCATTCTGTTAGAGACAGAAATATGCTCCAATAGTTAGGAAGAAATGCAGGTGAGAGAAATTGGCCTGTAGTTACTGGCGATACAGGTGACCAATAATACCGGTTTGACTGTAATCAGATAGAACTATGACAAGCAAAATAAATACACAAATTTGACATAAAGAAATACTTTCAAAATAAATCATATGTGTAAGCCGCGATAAATAAACGTAAAAACATACACAAACAATGATCATAATGTATCTGTTGCCACTGTTTTGCTTGGATGGGGTGTTTTCTTTTATGTTTTCCAATGAATTATCGAATTTTCTTAGGTAAAGAAAACGCCATCTTTCCCACTGTTTTCAAACAATGAAAGATGCATTTTCTCTGTCACACCTTGATTTCCGTATTCCTTTTCTGACAATCATGAAAAGTTAATATAACGTAATATATTCTAATGAATTTGTTTTGTCTGTAGTTTTTAATTTTGACATAAAACAGAAACTAACTAGAACATTATACTGGAACTATTTCTTATTAAGGACCGTCAGACTAAAACGAGTGGTTGTGCGGTTGTGTATTGAATAGAAATGAGGCACCCGATAGAGAAGGTTAAAATGAATTAAATATCAGAACAACTATAATATTATCCGAAACCATTGGAAATAATAAGTATTTAAACAAAAATATCCTCTATGTCTAAAATCAGTAACAACAAACACTATATATCATGAATATAAATTTCCAGTCAAATAGTATTGTATAATTTCATAACTCATAAGTAGATAAGTTGTTACTTAATTTTCTTAAAATAAAATACTCACTTGCATTCATTATCATATCTATTTTCAGATACATTGTTTGACCAAAGCTTTCGTGTTATCCGCGTAGATATGAGAATATGTTGTGGTATATCTGGGTAGTTATGAGAATATGTTGTGGTATATCCGCGTAGTTATGATACTATGTTGTGGCATAGGCCACAATAACAATCTGATCAGAAAGAAAATGTACTTGTTAATAGTGTTTAGGGATAGAGGCAGTAATCCCACAGAACAGGTGGCAGTACACTAAAGCTGAAAATTAGAATACTCTTCAATTGAAGATCAAATTTAATACCAACCCTAATGTCCATATTACTACTGCCAATTGTTTCAAGATTACTGCCCATTGTATATTTCGTTTACTGCATCTAGATATCGTTAACGGTCTGAGCGATCCGAATCAACCACTGATCTGGTCCGAATAAGCTCAGTCCGAATCAGCCGTTGAACCACCAGTAGACGGTATTGCAATGTATATATACAAACAAATAATTACCAAACTAACTATCCAATGTTCTTCAAAATCGCCACCGCAGAAAATTAGTATGCATTTGGGGATTAGTATCTTATAATTACCTATTAATAAATTGTCCCATTGGCCATTTTTGTTGAGTACAAACGGCGTATTTTTACTAAGGGACATAAGTGATACTATTTTAGCATGGAAATGTATCCAACTCTTCCGGGTCTATTCTCCGTACCGTACCGTCCAAATAGTATTCTTTATTATTCTCACTGCCCATCAAACATTTTCTGAATATTGTTGGGAGGTCATTCTGCTGAGGCGGGGAATGGAACAATCGCATTTCCTGGGAAATAATAGGTACTCTGCCCGCTTTCTCCGATATATAATCATTTATCTCTTGTCCCCGATATGGAGCGAACCTTTTGCAATGATGATATCAGTGAAAGGCGAGTTCCATCAACGGCGCGTTAGACAACTCGGCCACTGCGGCTCTGATGTACAGAAATCGCAGGTACGAGCCTACGTCTGATCCTAATACATTTAGTCTTTCAGGTGGACTTTAAAGAGTTCTCATGTCGGTGCTTTACATCGTGCATGTACACGAACAAGAGGAGTCACTGGAATGGTCCTCTCTCTGTATCATAGCACTATGCTCCAAAAATCTTCGACACATCTAAAATGACTAATCTCAGGAAGCGTCGCTCACACGGATAACCGGTAGCGACGATATATAAGGGTAAAACGTGCATGTATAGAATCGAGGGTATTGATTTTGAAACAGATGTACAGGAAAAACGATTACAAACATATGAAGAAACAAGAACGGAGAATACACCGAATCAGACGAATATAGAGCATAGAGCAAAGTACAAGCGCATGCTTAGAGCAATGTACAAACAACGGGTGCAAACATTTTGGTGTTGGACCTCAATAACAAATTCAACAAGTTTTAATGAACACAATTCGCTTTATTACACACATTATAATATTAATTGTACATACTAGTATGTAAGTTCTTATTGTTTTTATAGTCGTCGTTACACAAAGAAGTTATTCTAATTAAATGAAGGTAACATGTTATAATTATAACATCTATAATACAAATACAACACAAATGACAACAGTAACTACAAGCATATAAGTACAATAGATGTATGCGTTTGCAATGATCTAACTGCATAGATAATGTATAACAGAAATATTTACTGTAAGGCTATTGATGTGTTTCTTATATTGTAACTGCATAGATAATGTATAACAGAAATATTTACTGTAAGGCTATTGATGCTTATATTGTAACTGCATAGATAATGTATAACAGAAATATTTACTGTAAGGCTATTGATGCTTATATTTAACTGCATAGATAATATATAACATCACTACTAGGAACAGTAAATGCAATCCACATACAAAGTACTTAGCTTAATGTACAAACTGCACGCGTAATTGCGAGATCGGACAGGTTTCATGGCATCTTCAATGTACAAAATATATTGCAGTATTCTAAATGTTCGCCTCAGTGTATGGACAGAAAGAACAAAATAGCAGAGGAGCAAAATGGCAAAAGTTATCTACATTTACTGCATGCTGTGATATAATGTTCTGTGTTACTGAAATAAAGATTAAATATATATACATTTCCTTCACATACATTTCCAAGTGCAAAGGATTGTATGCGCACCTCCATCTTTAAATCGCTAGCCAGTATATACGTGTTTGTACACATATCCACTGATGCGCTGTTTTAAACTGATATAGCCACTGATTGCCTTGTTAGTGATGTAGCACTCTAGTGGAAGTTGTACGGCATATCATACATGTCCCTCTTCAAATGTATACACTTGTCAAATATCTGACATACATGCACATGCGTGTTGTCGTTCTTCGATGATGTGACCATGTGCTGTCTTACACTCATTAATCTGGATTATTATATAATTCACACTCACGTAATCGTTCTCTAGAATATTTGAGCATGTGCTCCTTCAAACTGTCAGACCGGCTTTTTTAGCCGTATTACATATTCCACACTCATGTGGTCGTTCTCAAGCATGTATGCGACTGTGCACCTTGAAACTGTCAGACCGACTAAAAGCCGTATTACATAATCCACACTCATGTGGTCGTTCTCAAGTAAGTATGCGACTATGCATCTTCAAACTGTCAGACAGGCTAAACTCCGTATTATATAGTCCACACTCATGTGGTCGTTCTCAAGTAAGTAAGCGACTATGCTTCTTTAAAGAGTCAGACTGATTAGACTAAAAGCTTTATTATAAATTTCACATCAACGTGTCCGTTCTCCAGTATGTTGCTTTAATTACCAGATCGGCTAAACGTCTTATTACATAAATTACACTCATGTGGACGTTCTCCAGTATGTACAAGCATATGTTGCTTTAAAGTACAAAACTGGCTAAACGTCTTATTACATAATTCACACTCATGTGACAGTTCTCCTGTATACATTAGCCTAGGTTACAGTCTGTCGATTTTTCACTTTTTTTTCTGGCAAAATGACAGCCTGGGGAAATTGAATTTCAGATCGTAGCGTCATCTACTTTACACCCTCGTTTATGAGGATGTATATTTGAAGAACGACAACTCTTCTCTACAAGATACTATCGCTATATATAGAAATGGAATTATATCGGAAATCGCCGAACAGGCACAATTATACATGATCATTTTCGAATATACACGAATGCTCCCGTAGCATCATTTACATCGCAACAATTTCCCGTGTCTGTGTTATATCGACGAGATGGCGGATTTTAACTATTAAGTTTTAAGTGGTAATGGTCGATTCGGCGTAATTGAAGTAAGGACGACTTCAATTTCGAGTGAATATGTCAATTCAGACGCACATTGTACTTTTTAAAACTAATTGCCGTTCCGTTGACAAGTAAACAATGGCGGCCACTTATAAAGTTTGATCAACATTGCAATGCCTCGCTTTCGATTCAAGTACGTCATTAATTAAGTCACGTGCTAATAGGCCTATTACTAGGATTAATGCTAGTCAACAATTTCACGGACAATCCGTCCAGTTTCCCCAGGCGTTGATATGATCAGAAACTCAATACGGCCCAATTAATAGTATCAGTGTTAAAATATATTTATTTGACTGACCAGTCAAAATATATCGACTCCTGTTCCCAGGCTAGTATACATGAGCTTGTGCTTCTTTAAATATCCATATTAGCTAAACGCTTTATTACATATTTCAAACTCATGTGGACGTTCTCCAGTATGTACACGCATAATGTCGCTTTAAATTACCAGATTAGCTAAAAGTCTTATTATATAGTTCACACTGGTCGTTCTGTGCTATGAATGAGCATGTGTTTCTTTAAAGATTCAGATTGATTAAACGTCTTATAACATTTTTCACACCCATATGGTCGTTCTCCGGTATGTATGCGCATGTGCCTTTTTAAATTGCTAGACTGACTAAATGTTTTATTACATATTTCACACTCATATGGCCGTTCCCCAGTATGTACGAGCATGTGAATCTTTAAAGATTCATATTGGCTAACCGCTTTATTACATAGTTCACATTCATGTGGACGTTCTCCAGTATGTACAGGCATATTTTGCATTAAATTTCCAAACTGACTAAAAGCCTTATTACATATTTCACACTTATTTGGCTGTTCTCCGGTATGTATGAGCACATGCTGCTTTAATATGCAAGAATAACTGAATGCTTTATTAAATAGTTCACAATCAAATGACCGTTCTCAGTAATGAACTGCCATGTCCTGCTTTATTCTAGAGACACTTTGAGAATCCTCAGTTATATTATTAAATGTACTACCTGCACTAATATGTAGTTCAGTTCTTACGGAATCAATTTACGTAGAAGAACAACACGAATCTGTTTATGATAGAATTCCTGCAAATGAACTCATCTAGATCTGTTCCTGTAAACATCAGGTTTCATCTCCTGTAAGCAGACAACATATTAAATATTATAAGTCACAAATGAATGTTTCAGTAATTATTGGCCGTTCTAAACCTTATTATAATAAGTCACAGTTGGGCCATGACGACATCATCAACATCATCAATATTGTTTGTGGAAGTCGTGGTAGCACATTCGCTTCATTTGCAAAAGGCCCGGAGTTCGATCCCCACTGCAGTCGTTACGATTGTGGCATTGGGTAAGGCAATTAAATTCCACATTGCCTCTTCTCTCTCCCTCGTGGCGATGGATTCCATCAGGCCTCTTCTCTCTCCCTTGTGTCGATGGATTCCATCAGGAATGAGGTATCTCTCGAGTGTTCAATATAAATTGTTTCGCAATCGAGTTAAATTAATTTTTTATAAACTAATATTAATCTGGTTCCACGATTGACCAACAAAACAAAAATAATACTAACCAACAACACCATTCATTTAGAATCAGCATGAATGACAAGCATGAATTTGAAATAAGCAACTGCTAAACTCAAATAAGACATTCCAAACATTCTTGCAAAATAATAACAACACTATTAAAACACTATTGCTTTTAAATATCCGTGTTTCATGGTATTTCAGTTCACGGGAAAAGTGTGCAAAGTCGCTTGGTGGCGTACTATACGGTCACATGCTACCGGTTGATTGTTAGGGTGACATATGATTCCGTGTTATCATGCCTGTACATTGATGAAAAGAGCGAGAGACTCGTAAGAAAAAGAGATGTACCGATATGTTGACACGTCGCAATTATGCCTGGTAGAAGATTCAATCAGAATCCTACGAGAATGTGATCTACTCAAAGTATGATCAGCATATATCAGAGTATATAGAGCCGCTGTAAACGTATACATGATTACAATATATATGCTGCACCTGATTCATGTTTAGGTATTTGTGTCTTAAATTATTAACACAATTGCATTAAAATAAAATTAGTTACATCAGAAAATTCCTCACGAGTATTTTATTCAAAAGTGTATTTGAATATATTCTTGCTAACAGGATATATTAGAGCAAACCTTTCCAACAAGACGGCCCGGTCAATAATCTTATTGTCCGATTAAATGCCAACGTTCTAATACAATTTCATGTGGATTCAATGGAAATTATCTCATAAATATGGTCTTACCAAAATCCTGTCAGCTTAACGGTAAAGCAGCCTCTATCCATGTATATAGCATACTGGATATTCGAAATGCTCTTTGTGACACTACATTGTCTATGCATGTATTGGAACACTAATATTTAACATTTATGAATAGTTGCAATCATGAGTGTAACAATGATTTGTATCATGCAACAATGAGTGTAAATATGATTGTACTTGTGTTTATATCCATGTTTGTATCATGCAACAATGAGTGTAACAATGATTGTACTTGTGTTTATATCCATGTTTGTATCATGCAATCATGAGTGTAACAATGATTGTACTTGTGTTTATATCCATGTTTGTATCATGCAACAATCATTGTAACAATGATTGTACTTGTGTTTATATCCATGTTTGTATCATGCAACAATGAGTGTAACAATGATTGTACTTGCATTTATAGCCATGTTTGTATCATGCAACAATGAGTGTAACAATGATTGTACTTGTGTTTATATCCATGTTTGTGTCATGCAACAATGAGTGTAACAATGATTGTACTTGCATTTATAGCCATGTTTGTATCATGCAACAATGAGTGTAACAATGATTGTACTTGTGTTTATATCCATGTTTGTATCATGCAACAATCATTGTAACAATGATTGTACTTGTGTTTATATCCATGTTTGTATCATGCAACAATGAGTGTAACAATGATTGTACTTGCATTTATATCCAGGGTTGTATCATGCAACAATGATTGTACTTGTGTTTATATCCATGTTTGTATCATGCAATCATGGGTGTAACAATGATTGTACTTGTGTTTATATCCATGTTTATATCATGCAACAATGCGTGTAACAATGATTGTACTTGCATTTATATCCATGGTTGTATCATGCAACAATGAGTGTACTTGTGTTTATATCCATGTTTGTATCATGCAATCATGATTGTACTTGTATTTATATCCATGTTTGTATCATGCAAAAATGATTGTACTTGTATTTATATCCATGTTTGTATCATGCAACAATGCGTGTAACAATGATTGTACTTGCATTTATATCCATGTTTGTATCATGCAACAATGAGTGTAACAAAACGCAATTTACAATAGTATAATGTAAATTTGTTTATAATTTCTACAATGCTTAAAGTGTAGTTACTACTGTTCGCACAGGGTGTCAGTATATACGCTCAACCGGACACCGGTTTTTAGCGAGGAGGTCATTTGCATAACGCGCACTACAGAAGCCTGGTGTTAACCAATCACAATCTACTTGTCACGTGTGTGGCTTCATCCGGGAACATCGCCATCTTTTCCGTGGAGGCAGAGTTTTTCTCTCCGATATCTTCTGGAATTCTGAGTATACCTTGTATCATTATTTAATTTTTCCAGTTTAATTTGCTTTGGTTTAACCTGTTGCCTAAACATCCATAACCGGAGCGTGTTGAAACAAGCCGTAGACGTTGCAAAACGCATGCGAAATATATTGCTTTGTTTACAACGCCGACGAGTTTGCCGCCATTTCACGAAGACAAAGGAAAAGAGGATCAGATTGACCGGTCATTGACACCGGCATATTTCTCACACTGATAACATATATTAACATGTCTGACGCAGCACACACTGTACTTGTATTAGGCCACTCGTTCATACGTCGGCTCCGTGACTGGACACAAGTTAACGACAAACTCAATTTTAACTTCGACAAGCAGCGGTTACAGGTGTATCTCCACGGCATAGGAGGGGCCTATATAGTAAACAGTGTTCCCGCCCGACGTAAATCACTGTGGAATGAGATAGACATGGTCTCCAATTTGTCACCGAGTATCGTTATTTTGGACATTGGCAGTAATGATTTGTGTTTACCATCCGTTGATGCCTACAGTTTGTATGCTGCTATTATGCAATATGCTAGTCATTGCCTTGCTCTTGGCGTTAGCCAATGTGTCATTACAGAAATTCTGCCACGCCGGGTTACTAGTAACTACAATCAACTAGTAACAGAGACTAACCACTACTTACAGTCAAACTGCGATGAACATCCACAGCTGGCATTCTGGCAACATTCATATAATAATTTCAACTCTCGATTTCTTTCACAGTATGTTGCAGCCGATGGCGTTCACATTGCCGACTGTGGTATGGCAAAGTATTTCCGATCCATACGTGGAGCTATCATGTCCGCCGAGAACCGCATTTAAATAGCTTACATTTCTTCATTATATATTTCAGCTACTCTCCCTTTTACAGAAATATCCTATTGACATCTACACCACCAGATCCGTCCCTGCCTCCACAGACTAATGTAAAGTATTTTTACTTACGGTTACACAACCTAATCAATGAGCAAATCAAGTATAGCATGCGCTGTCAGCTCACATAGTCTGAAGTCCGACATGTATTGTCTAGTTAGTCCGGATCTTACTGCCGGCGTTGTTACCAGCTGCATATTCGAGTCTGGGCGTTGTTACCAGCTTGCATATTCTTGAGTCTGGGCGTTGTTACCAGCTCGCATATTCTTGAGCCACCACCCATTTGAGTCTGGGCTTTATTACCAGCTCGCATATTATTGAGTCTGGGCTTTGTTACCAGCTCGCATATTCTTGAGTCTGGGCTTTGTTACCAGCTCGCATATTCTTGAGTCTGGGCTTTGTTACCAGCTCGCATATTCTTGAGTCTGGGCTTTGTTACCAGCTCGCATATTCTTGAGTCTGGGCTTTATTACCAGCTCGCATATTCTTGAGTCTGGGCTTTAGTACCAGCTCGCATATTATTGAGTCTGGGCTTTAGTACCAGCTCGCATATTCTTGAGTCTGGGCTTTGTTACCAGCTCGCATTTTATTGAGTCTGGGCTTTGTTACCAGCTCGCATTTTATTGAGTCTGGGCTTTGTTACCAGCTCGCATTTTATTGAGTCTGGGCTTTGTTACCAGCTCGCATTTTATTGAGTCTGGGCTTTGTTACCAGCTCGCATTTTATTGAGTCTGGGCTTTGTTACCAGCTCGCATTTTATTGAGTCTGGGCTTTGTTACCAGCTCGCATTTTATTGAGTCTGGGCTTTGTTACCAGCTCGCATTTTATTGAGTCTGGGCTTTGTTACCTGCTAGCAACTTACTGAGTCTAGGCTTTATTACCAGCTCACATATTATTGTGCCTGACCTTTAATGTTGGCTCCTTTAGTCTGACCTCCACTGTCGGCTAACATAAATTTCGAATCTGACCTTTAGTGGTGGCTCATAAGTCTGGCCACGACTTGTCGCCTGATAATTGTTGTATTGCGGTGGTATCAGCATGCATGGTCTACCCCCATGCTTCACTACATGGTTGGTGTACATCTATACACTATGTCAGCAAGCAAGTTACCCATCCATAAGTACTAACAGTCATTTGCTACTATATTGGAGTAGGACATGCACTACCAGTTATCATGCATATAGGCTTCATGTTCTGAGTAGACTCAGCAATTGTGCCACCATTTGCACCAGGACACCTATTTATGTAAAACTATTGAGACAAACATACAGGCTCCCTCAATTATTTCAGTATTAATGGACAATGTATATCTCACCTGTTCTATGCTGATGATCTTGTTCTAATATGTGAATCGGAGACCGATCTACAATCGTTGTTAAATGTATTGTCTGACTGGTGTACGACAAACAGTATGTCTATAAACTGTGACAAAACCAAGGTCATGCATTTTAGAAATCCCTCAGTACCAAGAACAAACTTCAAATTTCAGTGCAATAATAAAGAAATTGAGGGGATGGAAAAATATAAATATTTAGGTCTTGTGATAAATGAGCATTTGGATTACAACGTGACTGCAAAGTATGTGGCACAATCAGCTACGCGAGCATTAGGACTATTAATCTCCAAGTATAGGAAAATAGGCGGAATGCCCCATAAAGTATTTTCTAAACTATATGACAGTATGGTGTGGCCCATTATAAGTTATGGGGCATCTATATGGGCTACTAAGGAATACTCTGCAATCAACGCGGTACAAAATAGAGCTTGCCGGTTCTTCCTGGGAGTCGGACGATATACACCCAACGCAGCGGTAAATGGTGATATGGGTTGGGTCCCAGCACCTATAAAACAGTGGAAGCCAGTGCTAAATCATTTCTTCAGACTTAACAATATGGATAATGACAGACTTAATCATAAAGTGTTCAAATGGACTCATACGATAAGAACTTCTGCCAAAAACTGGTGCTACCGTATAACTCAAACTCTATTAAATAATCTCAACATTACAGTATGTATTAATGACTATTATACAAAATCGAGGCAGGGTGTGATCATTAAATCACTATAACATAAACTAACTGAAGTGCATAAGTTGAGGTGGTTAGAAACTGTAAACGCAACTCAGGGGTCACACGGTGGAAACAAACTTAGAAATTATAAACTCTTCAAACGTGAATATAGTACGGAAAACTATGTAAATCTGAACATTATTTCCAGAATACATAGAAGTGCATTAGCAAAGTTTAGGTGCGGTGTTGCGCCTCTGAAAATAGAAACGGGCAGATACCAGTCATTAGATGTAAATGAGCGTACTTGTTTCAACTGTGTAACCGAAATTGAAGATGAAATCCATGTTTTACTACACTGTCCATTATATGCCAATATCAGAGACGATCTGTTTATTAAAATAGGTGGTGTAGATTCAGACTTTCCAACCTATGACAATTGTACAAAGTTTAATTATATTTTATCAAATTGTAATACCATAAAATACTGTGCCAAAGCCTGCAATGATATTTTACTTACCAGAAGAGATCTTCTATATAGATAATGATATACACAATAATGATATGACTGCCCCATATTTTTAATAGTTATGGCTCTTATGTTGTAATTTGTAAATTGTTTTATGTAATTATTATGTTTTTTTTTTTAAGTCAAATTCTTTTAGAATTTAATACGTTTTATTTGATAAACCTTCTTTTTTTTTCTGGTTAGTACAATTAATAAATGAATGGGATATAGAAACTGTCTTAAGTCTTATTTAAGCCTCTTACTTTGTATCATTAATTACGTTTAGGTATTTAAAGTATTGCTCAAGATGTTGTCTTATGTTTTAAAAAGTGTCAATTTTATTTACCCATAGTCTCTCATAACTCATTATTGAGTGGCTTTGTATTTTATTTGATAATACATGTATAATATCATGCATTCTGTGTATAATATTTATGTTGTATCATTTACTGTATAATGGTGAGACCTAAATAAATCATCTGTCTGTCTGTCTGTCTGTCTGTCTGTCTGTCTGTATGTCTGTCTGTCTGTCTGTCTGCAACAACAGGGAGCCATAACAGTTGAATTAATGTAATATATAATGTAAATTTACTATATGCCAATCTATGTTTTGGCGGCATGACCATTTGGCATTTATTCTGTGTTAGCAGACTTAAATTACGTGCATGTTCCGGTAATTACGGAAATAGTTTCTATCTACACCGGATCTTTCATATTCCCTTGTTTACTTTCAGTCTACCATTTGCCTCGAGGCTGATATTTAAGATGCTATTATTCACTATTATTATTTTAAAACAATATTTACCAGGATGCCAATAAACACCGGAATGTGTGGCTCTGCCCCTTTTATAGTTCCGCACATAGTGTCGCGGTTTGAGCCACACATGTGATTCACAGTTAATATGGCCCCTAATACACTGTTCTATATAAACATTTTCTTGACACCAATGTATTGAATGTGTGTGTTATGTTTTGAAAAGTATACATATTTTGTTGCTGCGACTACTGTTGAGTCTTGTACTAAGTATGCGGCCTGTATGGGTACCCACTTATCTACATCATATATGGTTCAGTTTTCTCCCGCATTAGTAATTGGTGTGTTAGTATGTTCCGCTGGGATACCGGTTGAGCACTCCAGCATATATATCCACAATGGCATCGCTAGCTGAACCTTGTGTACACATGTATCCATGTCATTTACAATTATTGTGATCAGAGATCGTTTCCAGTGTCAATGCTTTCCTTGTTTTATTTTCTAAATAATTATGCTGTACAATATCCATACAGTTAGAAGGAACATAAATAATAAAACTGTACAAACAAAGGATTCCAACTGAAACGACCGCTATACATTTAGGGATAAATCGGACTGTATATGCCAATGCTTTCATTGTAAATATTTCCCAAATAGTTATGTTGTACAATATCTAATGAGAGCCATCGGCGAGTTACTGCCCCTGCATACTCACTAAACCTATATAGGTCATCTTAAGTTGTTTCCTCTGTTTTTATCGTTGTATCCGTTGCACTACATGCCATCAATTTTCTTTCACTTTCTCATATTATGTTTATTATGTTACTTTATATCGACAGATATCCTACAGTATATCCAATGGGAAAACAATATGTAATTTATTGTTTTCATTGTAAATATTTCCCAAATAGAATAGTTTAGATATTGTACAAATTCCAATTATCCATACAGTTGGAAGGAACACACATGTAGCAAACGCACCAATCTGTTCCGCTTATTTGCTTGTATTTACTTACTGTTGTAACATGTGTTATATTTGCTAACAGAAGTGTAGCATGTATACGTTTTACCATAACATTCTTTAAAATAAATGTTAATATGTGTGTAATAAACCAATTTGTGTTTGTTATAAAATCTATCGATTTTCTATTGAAATCCAACATCAAAATGTTTGCACCCACTGCTTCTATACTAAATATATAATTCGATAATCCACTGAAACAAACAATTATACTCATATTTATGTTTGCACGTTTTGTTCCTAGTCACTGCCGATTGAAATGGTGTCAAAGTAAGCGTGTTCAGACCCAAACCGATAGTGACGTCATTTATTTATGACGTCGTCTAAACGCGACATTCTAGTGTAGTTTAGCGACTGACCGGTTTCCGTCTAAAATCAAAAGCCAACAGTCGAGAAGGATGACTACCACCCTCTCACCTGACAGGAGCAAGTCACGATATTCCGGCTTAGAACAGGGCATAACCGTCTGAACTTCCATATGTGTCGGAAGCTTGGACTAGCTCCATCAACTGCCTGCAGCTGCAACGTAGGGGACCAGACTGCAGAACACATCCTCCAGGAGTGTCCCAATCTTCATGGGCTGAGGAAAACAACCTGGCCAACAGATACCTCTCTCCAGACGAAGTTACATGGCTGCCGGGAGGATCTGAGGAGGACGGCCCATTTCGTGTTTGCTGCCGGCTTGTTCATATGATTCGCGAACGACAAGAAGAAGAAGAAAAGATAATTTGTTAGTTTAAGTGACTGTGCGAAATATAATTTACTCAAGAATATATGTGTACTCCGACAAAAGTTAAGCACCCCCCTATATTTGTATCGACATATTTTTTTACATCAATAATTATTGTCTTAACACAATAAAGTATATATCCTCCTGAAAGAGGTGACGATGACGTGGCTAAAAATGGGATTCAAAACTGGCGCTGGAAAACCAGTTTGTCTTTCATGTGTTTTAGCATTGCATTAAAATACAGTCTTCAAATTTTAAGAACTTTTAAATGCAGCTATTGTGCGTATGTGTAAGACATACAAATTAAAGAGTATATCCACGGCGTATATTGTGATGTTCAGTAACACGCCACGCCATGCTTCGCACACGACGCTTATGCCGTTCTTGGGGGATCTGTTACCAATCCTGTAAGATAGCAGTTTTTAATTCGTCAATATTTTAACATGTTGACAATATTGACGGTGGTTAATTGCTTGGCCAATAAAGTCCCATACATGCTCTATAGGATTCATGTCTGGCGACATCGCAGGCCATGGAATTGTCTGAACAGCCTCTTGCTGTAAAAATGTTGGACAATTCTGGCTCTATGTGCCCTAGCGATGTCGTCCATTAACATTGGCCTGTCAGCCAACTCTTGATTGTCGAAATGGGGCACTGTATTTTGGAATGTCAGAATACCACAACGAATGTACAAGTCCAACTTATAGTCAAAGGAAAAACTACTCCAGAGAGTTAAACCCCACCTCCAAAAGCAGTTGTGCCCAAAATGTGGTTGTCCTGAAATGAAGTGTTTCATTGCCGCTAAACCCTTGCACGACCTTCGGTAGGGCGTAGCATAAAACGACTTTCATCAGACCAGTAGATCCGTCTCCAGGTGCGAATATTCCACCCCAAATGATCATGTTTCCAGTCAAATTGAGCATGGCGATGAGGTAATGTCCACTGTGGACCTTTTATGGATCGTCGCACTCGCATTCTCTGATTGTCGAGGCGTCTGATTACAGTGTGTGTGCTAATGTGGCCCCCAAACGCTAAATTACCACGAAGTGCACCAGCTGTACTGAACGCCCGTCGCCGCGCCCGTCTGGATATGAGCCGGTCCTCTCACGGCGTCGTTTTGCGTGGTCTACCTGCACGTGGAGGTCAGTAACATTCCCCGTTTGACGAACACGCTGCATCAGTCGTACAATGATGGAATAGTTAACCTAGTCTGCCACCCTTCTATGCCTAAACCAACCGTTGTATATGCCAACAGCTTTCCACATTTCTGGTATGGGTAATTTTCGCCGCACGATACCAAGTCAATTGAAAATGAAACTAAAAACCCTACATACAAATCATCAGCTTTCGTTCGCAAACACAAATGTTGAAAAGTACACCTGGCCCTTTACACACACTTTTCATATACACATAAATACATAACAATCGACCAATAACCTGTTTCACAGGTAAGTAAGTATGCGTGTACAGGTAGCGAAAACAGCAAACCGATTTTAAATAAGTTCATTATTAGAAAAGATGGTATTGAAACAAGTCAAGTTGTGCTTAACTTTTGTCGGAGTGTATTCATAGAAAGCTAATATTATCTATTGTTGTAAAAGTCTATTCTCTGATATATAAGCCAACAATTGATATACCAGTGTATGTGGGCCACCGTAGCTGAGCTGTTAAGATTGATTCTAACTCTTTTGAAATCATTGCGCTTGTGATCAATTCCATAGCCGAATACTGTCATGTGAGGAAGTTACCCAGCTGGCTTGCAGAAGGTTGGTGGTTCCACCAGGGTGCCCGACCCTGCCTGAAATACTACACGGAATGAGACTCGGTTATTCCGCCATCAATAACAGCCCGAGAATCGCGGCGGAATAACACTAGCTCTTCAATGCCTATGACATAATTTTATAGATGCATGCAAACCATTTCCAGTCAAATCCTACAATGGCATGATTATAGCTAAATAATGGTTACCGATTTCCTACCAGCATGGCGCCTGGCATGCAAGCATAGGCTTCGGGAAGTACTGATATTCAAAAAAAGAGGTGTCTCATAAGTTACACATTGCTGGCCCTTTAAATAGGGGTGTACTATAATAAACACTACTTTTTATACACACAGATGATGTGTTCACGTCAGATAGTTATATAATATATTGGGTTACATAAATATATATTCCTTACCGTGCATTGTCATGTTACAAGATTACGCTTAGCTTCACTTCATTATGAATATTGCTAAATAATTATTTAAGCATGCATATATATGATACACCATACGTGAGTACAGTGACCATCATAATTAACACCAGATCCGATCCATTACATGTGTGTGACTCACTTGCATACTTAGCTCCCTTTTCCTAAAGACACCATCTGCACACGTGTAAGTATATTTTATTTCTGATAATATTTTATAATGGTATGTACAGTATATTGTTGTCAACACGTAAACCCTCAGCTTGCATGCTATAGTTCAAGGTGAACTGTGGATATACCACAACATAATCTCATAAATAAGCGGTCAAAGCGAATGTTTTCATGAAACCAGTTATCTAAAAATAGATATGATCATTATTATAATGATCTTATATGTTGACTCGGAATACCTTTGTTTTAATAGTTAAGCCGGATGAAGGGCTGCTTATGCAAGTGAGTAATTAATTTTATGAGGATTAAATAACAACGTAGCTACGTATCGGATCCATGTACTATTTGATGACTTATATTTCCTTTTGCTAAACGTTTTAGACTCTTCTGTTATGTAGAGGTACGGTTTGGGATATTTGGTTTCAGTCTAAAAGATATGTATGTTCTCCTTTATGCGACGTTGCACAGTTTATACAGTTACAAATACAATTTAGACGTATAACCACAGGTACAAGCATTGTCACATTAATTGATGCATGATACAAACATGTATATAAATGCAAGTACAATCATTGTTACACTGATTGTTGCATGATACAAACACGGATATAAATGCAAGTACAATCATTTTTACACTCAGGATTGCATGATACAAACATGGATATAAACACAAGTACAATCATTATTACAGTCATTGTTGCATGATACAAACATGGATATAAATGCAAGTACAATCATTGTTACACTCATTGTTGCATGATACAAACATGGATATAAATGCAAGTACAATCATTGTTACACTCAGGATTGCATGATACAAACATGGATATAAACACAAGTACAATCATTGTTACACTCATTGTTGCATGATACAAACATGGATATAAATGCAAGTACAATCATTGTTACACTCATTGTTGCATGATACAAACATGGATATAAATGCAAGTACAATCATTGTTACACTCATTGTTGCATGATACAAACATGGATATAAACACAAGTACAATCATTGTTACACTCATTGTTGCATGATACAAACATGGATATAACCACAAGTACAATCATTGTTACACTCATTGTTGCATGATACAAACATGGATATAAACACAAGTACAATCATTGTTACACTCATTGTTGCATGATACAAACATGGATATAAACACAAGTACAATCATTGTTACACTCATTGTTGCATGATACAAACATGGATATAAACACAAGTACAATCATTGTTACACTCATTGTTGCATGATACAAACATGGATATAAATGCAGGTACAATCATTGTTACACTCATGATTGCATGATACAAACATGGATATAAACACAAGTACAATCATTGTTACACTCATGAGTGCATGACACAAACATGGATATAAACACAAATACAATCATTGTTACACTCATTGTTGCATGATACAAACATTGATATAACCACAAGTACAATCATTGTTACACTCGTTGTTGCATGATACAAACATGGATATAAACACAAGTACAATCATTGTTACACTCATTGTTGCATGATACAAACATGGATATAAACACAAGTACAATCATTGTTATACTCATTGTTGCATGATACAAACATGGATATAAATGCAAGTACAATCATTGTTACACTCATTGTTGCATGATACAAACATGGATATACACACAAGTACAATCATTGTTACACTCATGATTGCATGATACAAACATGGATATACACACAAGTACAATCATTGTTACACTCATGATTGCATGATACAAACATGGATATAAACACAAGTACAATCATTGTTACACTCATTGTTGCATGATACAAACATGGATATAAATGCAAGTACAATCATTGTTACACTCATTGTTGCATGATACAAACATGGATATAAACACAAGTACAATCATTGTTACACTCATTGTTGCATGATACAAACATGGATATAAACACAAGTACAATCATTGTTACACTCATTGTTGCATGATACAAACATGGATATAAACACAAGTACAATCATTGTTACACTCATTGTTGCATGATACAAACATGGATATAAACACAAGTACAATCATTGTTACACTCATTGTTGCATGATACAAACATGGATATAACCACAAGTACAATCATTGTTACACTCATTGTTGCATGATACAAACATGGATATAAACACAAGTACAATCATTGTTACACTCATTGTTGCATGATACAAACATGGATATAAATGCAGGTACAATCATTGTTACACTCATGATTGCATGATACAAACATGGATATAAACACAAGTACAATCATTGTTACACTCATGATTGCATGACACAAACATGGATATAAACACAAATACAATCATTGTTACACTCATTGTTGCATGATACAAACATTGATATAACCACAAGTACAATCATTGTTACCTCTTGTTGCATGATACAAACATGGATATAAACACAAGTACAATCATTGTTACACTCATTGTTGCATGATACAAACATGGATATAAACACAAGTACAATCATTGTTACACTCATTGTTGCATGATACAAACATGGATATAAACACAAGTACAATCATTGTTACACTCATTGTTGCATGATACAAACATGGATATAAACACAAGTACAATCATTGTTACACTCATTGTTGCATGATACAAACATGGATATAAATGCAAGTACAATCATTGTTACACTCATTGTTGCATGATACAAACATGGATATACACACAAGTACAATCATTGTTACACTCATGATTGCATGATACAAACATGGATATACACACAAGTACAATCATTGTTACACTCATGATTGCATGATACAAACATGGATATAAACACAAGTACAATCATTGTTACACTCATTGTTGCATGATACAAACATGGATATAAATGCAAGTACAATCATTGTTACACTCATTGTTGCATGATACAAACATGGATATAAATGCAAGTACAATCATTGTTACACTCATTGTTGCATGATACAAACATGGATATAAACACAAGTACAATCATTGTTACACTCATTGTTGCATGATACAAACATGGATATAAACACAAGTACAATCATTGTTACACTCATTGTTGCATGATACAAACATGGATATAAACACAAGTACAATCATTGTTACACTCATTGTTGCATGATACAAACATGGATATAAATGCAAGTACAATCATTGTTACACTCATTGTTGCATGATACAAACATGGATATAAACACAAGTACAATCATTGTTACACTCATTGTTGCATGATACAAACATGGATATAAACACAAGTACAATCATTGTTACACTCATTGTTGCATGATACAAACATGGATATAAATGCAAGTACAATCATTGTTACACTCATGATTGCATGATACAAACATGGATATAAATGCAAGTACAATCATTGTTACACTCAGGATTGCATGATACAAACATGGATATAAACACAAGTACAATCATTGTTACACTCATTGTTGCATGATACAAACATGGATATAAATGCAAGTACAATCATTGTTACACTCATTGTTGCATGATACAAACACGGATATAAATGCAAGTACAATCATTTTTACACTCAGGATTGCATGATACAAACATGGATATAAACACAAGTACAATCATTATTACACTCATTGTTGCATGATACAAACATGGATATAAATGCAAGTACAATCATTGTTACACTCATTGTTGCATGATACAAACATGGATATAAATGCAAGTACAATCATTGTTACACTCAGGATTGCATGATACAAACATGGATATAAATGCAAGTACAATCATTTTTACACTCATTGTTGCATAATACAAACATGGATATAAACACAAGTACAATCATTGTTACACTCATTGTTGCATGATACAAACCTGGATATAAACACAAGTACAATCATTGTTACACTCATTGGTGCATGATACAAACATGGATATAAACACAAGTACAATCATTGTTACACTCATTGTTGCATGATACAAACATGGATATAACCTCAAGTACAATCATTGTTACACTCATTGTTGCATGATACAAACATGGATATAAATGCAGGTACAATCATTGTTACACTCATGATTGCATGATACAAACATGGATATAAACACAAGTACAATCATTGTTACACTCATGAGTGCATGACACAAACATGGATATAAACACAAATACAATCATTGTTACACTCATTGTTGCATGATACAAACATTGATATAACCACAAGTACAATCATTGTTACACTCGTTGTTGCATGATACAAACATGGATATAAACACAAGTACAATCATTGTTACACTCATTGTTGCATGATACAAACATGGATATAAACACAAGTACAATCATTGTTACACTCATTGTTGCATGATACAAACATGGATATAAATGCAAGTACAATCATTGTTACACTCATTGTTGCATGATACAAACATGGATATACACACAAGTACAATCATTGTTACACTCATGATTGCATGATACAAACATGGATATACACACAAGTACAATCATTGTTACACTCATGATTGCATGATACAAACATGGATATAAACACAAGTACAATCATTGTGACACTCATTGTTGCATGATACAAACATGGATATAAATGCAAGTACAATCATTGTTACACTCATTGTTGCATGATACAAACATGGATATAAACACAAGTACAATCATTGTTACACTCATTGTTGCATGATACAAACATGGATATAAACACAAGTACAATCATTGTTACACTCATTGTTGCATGATACAAACATGGATATAAACACAAGTACAATCATTGTTACACTCATTGTTGCATGATACAAACATGGATATAAATGCAAGTACAATCATTGTTACACTCATGATTGCATGATACAAACATGGATATAAACACAAGTACAATCATTGTTACACTCATTGTTGCATGATACAAACATGGATATAAACACAAGTACAATCATTGTTACACTCATTGTTGCATGATACAAACATGGATATAAACACAAGTACAATCATTGTTACACTCATTGTTGCATGATACAAACATGGATATAAATGCAAGTACAATCATTGTTACACTCATGATTGCATGATACAAACATGGATATAAATGCAAGTACAATCATTGTTACACTCATTGTTGCATGATACAAACATGGATATAAACACAAGTACAATCATTGTTACACTCATTGTTGCATGATACAAACATGGATATAAACACAAGTACAATCATTGTTACACTCATTGTTGCATGATACAAACATGGATATAAATACAAGTACAATCATTGTTACACTCATTGTTGCATGATACAAACATGGATATAAACACAAGTACAATCATTGTTACACTCATTGTTGCATGATACAAACATGGATATAAACACAAGTACAATCATTGTTACACTCATTGTTGCATGATACAAACATGGATATAAATACAAGTACAATCATTGTTACACTCATTGTTGCATGATACAAACATGGATATAAACACAAGTACAATCATTGTTACACTCATTGTTGCATGATACAAACCTGGATATAAACACAAGTACAATCATTGTTACACTCATTGTTGCATGATACAAACATGGATATAAACACAAGTACAATCATTGTTACACTCATTGTTGCATGATACAAACATGGATATAAATGCAAGTACAATCATTGTTACACTCATTGTTGCATGATACAAACATGGATATAAATGCAAGTACATCATTGTTACACTCATGATTGCATGATACAAACATGGATATAAATACAAGTACAATCATTGTTACAATCATGATTGCATGATACAAACATGGATATAAATGCAAGTACAATCAATGTTACACTCATTGTTGCATGAATCAAAATGGTATAAATGCAAGTACAATCATTTTTGCACTCATTGTTGCATGATACAAACATGGATATAAATCCTAGTACAATCATTGTTACACTCATGATTGCATGATACAAACATGGATATAAATGCAAGTACAATCATTGTTACACTCATTGTTGCATTATACAAACATGGATATAAACACAAGTACAATCATTGTTACACTCATGATTGCATGATACAAACATGGATATAAATGCAAGTACAATCATTGTTACACTCATGATTGCATGATACAAACATGGATATAAATGCAAGTACAATCATTGTTACACTCATTGTTGCATGATACAAACATGGATATAAACACAAGTACAATCATTGTTACACTCATGATTGCATGATACAAACATGGATATAAACACAAGTACAATCATTGTTACACTCATTGTTGCATGATACAAACATGGATATAACCACAAGTACAATCATTGTTACACTCATTGTTGCATGATACAAACATGGATATAAACACAAGTACAATCATTGTTACACTCATTGTTGCATGATACAAACATGGATATAAACACAAGTACAATCATTGTTACACTCATTGTTGCATGATACAAACATGGATATAAATGCAAGTACATCATTGTTACACTCATGATTGCATGATACAAACCTGGATATAAATACAAGTACAATCATTGTTACACTCATGATTGAATGATACAAACATGGATATAAATGCAAGTACAATCATTGTTACACTCATGATTGCATGATACAAACATGGATATAAATGCAAGTACAATCATTGTTACACTCACTGTTGCATTATACAAACATGGATATAAACACAAGTACAAGCAGTGTTACACTCATGATTGCATGATACAAACATGGATATAAATGCAAGTACAATCATTGTTACACTCATGATTGCATGATACAAACATGGATATAAATACAAGTACAATCATTGTTACACTCATGATTGCATGATACTAACATGGATATATATGCAAGTACAATCATTGTTACACTCATTGTTGCATGATACAAACATGGATATAAATCCAAGTACAATCATTGTTACACTCATGATTGCATGATACAAACATGGATATAAATGCAAGTACAATCATTGTTACACTCATTGTTACATGATAGAAACATGGATATAACCACAAGTACAATCATTGTTACACTCATTGTTACATGATAGAAACATGGATATAACCACAAGTACAATCATTGTTACACTCATTGTTGCATGATACAAACATGGATATAAATCCAAGTACAATCATTGTTACACTCATGATTGCATGATACAAACATGGATATAAACACAATTACACTCATTGTTACACTCATTGTTGCATGATACAAACATGGATATAAACACAAGTACAATCATTGTTACACTCATTGTTGCATGATACAAACATGTATATAAACACAAGTATAATCATTGTTACACTCATTGTTGCATGATACGAACATGGATATAAACACAATTACACTCATTGTTACACTCACTGTTGCATTATACAAACATGGATATAAACACAAGTACAATCATTGTTACACTCATTGTTGCATGATACAAACATGGATATAAACACAAGTACACTCATTGTTACACTCATTGTTGCATGATACAAACATGGATATAACCACATGTACATTCATTGTTACACTCATTGTTGCATGATACAAACATGGATATAAACACAAGTACAATCATTGTTACACTCATTGTTGCATGATACAAACATGTATATAAACACAAGTATAATCATTGTTACATTCATTGTTGCATGATAAAAACATGGATATAAACACAAGTACAATCATTGTTACACTCATTGTTGCATGATACAGACATAGATACAAACACAAGTATAATCATTGTTACACTCATTGTTGCATTATACAAACATGTATATAAACACAAGTATAATCATTGTTACATTCATTGTTGCATGATACAAACATGGATACAAACACAAGTACAATCATTGTTACACACATTTTTGCACGATACAATCATGGATATAAATGCAAGTACAATCATTGTTACACTCATTGTTGCATGATACAAACATGGATATAAATGCAAGTACAATCATTGTTACACTCATGATTGCATGATACAAACATGGATATAAATCCAAGTACAATCATTGTTACACTCATGATTGCATGATACAAACATGGATATAAATGCAAGTACAATCATTGTTACACTCATTGTTACATGATACAAACATGGATATAACCACAAGTACAATCATTGTTACACTCATTGTTGCATGATACAAACCTGGATATAACCACAAGTACAATCATTGTTACACTCATTGTTGCATGATACGAACATGGATATAAACACAATTACACTCATTGTTACACTCATTGTTGCATGATACAAACATGGATATAAACACAAGTACAATCATTGTTACACTCATTGTTGCATGATACAAACATGGATATAAATGAAAATATTCATAAATGCAAAGTTAAATATGAGTGATCCAATACATACACATAATGTTCGAATATCCAGAATACTATATACATGATAGAGGGTGCTTTACGCTGACAGGACAAGACCATTTTTCAATGAGAGCATTTGTTGGCATATTATTATATATTAATCGCTCAGCTCCCTACATTATTTGCCTTGTATCAACTAAATACAAGATACAAGCATGTGTTTGAATCAAATAATCGTGAGGAATTGTCTGTTGTAACTAATTTTATTTTAATGCAATTGTGTTAATTTAAGACACAAATACCTAAACATGAATCATTTGTAGCATATATATTGTAATCATTGAACATGTATACGTTTACAGCGGCTCTATATACTCTGATATACGCTGATCATACTTTGAGTAGTTCTGATTGAATCTTCTACCAGGCATAATTGCGACGTGTGAACATATCGGTACATCTCTTTTTCTTACGAGCCTCTCGCTCTTTTCATCAATGGACAGGCATGATAACGCGGAGTCATATGTCACCCTAACAATCAACCGGCAACACGTGACCGTATAGTACGTCACCAAGCGACTTTGCACACTTTTTCCGTGAACTGAAATACCATGAAACACGGCTATTTAGCAGGAATAACTTGTCTTAATAAATATTCAGATTCGTAAATGTTTGGAATTTCTGATTTGGGTTTAGCAGCTGCCTATTTCAAATGCATGCATGTGTGCTGATTTAATTAGGTGTAATGTATTTTCAAATACTGTTGTTAATTCCAGTTTACATAATCATTGTCCCCATAACACACTAACAAATCTATGACAGTTTGTTAATTACACACTATGTAATGTTTAAAATATATCTTGAAATATCAACATGAAGGTATTATACAGCGTATATATCATACTTAGTATTAATTATATATACAGCGAATGTGAACAAACTATACATGTATATCTCTTGAAATATCAACATGAAGGTCTTATACAGCGGATATATCATAATTAGTATTAATTATATCTACAGTGAATGTGAACAAAATATACCTGTAGCTGAAAATCCTCCATTCGTATGATTGTGTAAATATATTCAATGATGGTGTTACTTACTACTGTGAAACCTGATTCTAAATCTATATATCTGTTATATGTATATGTCGATGTTGATGGTGTTGTTGTTGCTGTTAGTTGTGTTGGTGTTGGTGGTCGTGTTATTGTTGATTTTGGTGAAATATGTGCTTATTTATACGATATGAGGTTAATATCCCAATCGTTGAACCCGACTAATATTAGCTTATACAAATTTAATTTAGCGAAACAAGTTCTTGCAAATTATATTGATCACTCTCGAGACCTCATTCCTTATGGAATCCATCGACACGAGGGAGAGAGAAGAGGCCTGATGGAATCCATTGACACGAGGGAGAGAGAAGAGACCTGATGGAATCCATCGCAACGAGGGAGAGAGAAGAGGTCTGATGGAATCCATCACCACGAGGGAGAGAGAAGAGGTCTGATGGAATCCATCGACACGAGGGAGAGAGAAGAGGTCTGATGGAATCCATCGACACGAGGGAGAGAGAAGAGGACTGATGGAATCCATTGACACGAGGGAGAGAGAAGAGGACTGATGGAATCCATTGACACGAGGGAGAGAGAAGAGG
>CM026388.1:47876744-47957290 GCA_014843695.1 Archivesica marissinica | reverse complement strand
ACGGAATAAAATCAGTCAATTCTGCAACTCTGGCATTTACATCGCCAGCAAGAAAAACATATGTATGCAAACTACAAGTAGAAATAACCTCAGTTTCAAAACTATTAATATCGATGTCGTTTAAAAAACGAGAGGTGTCAGGTGGTAAATAAATTACACCTAGAATAGCATTTTCTGAAAGCTGTAGCAACTGTTTGTCAATAGAGACCCACAAAATATAATCGTTATTGTTTGGGATAACTTTTACATATTTCGAGTACTTTTCTCTTACGTATATCCCTATTCCGCCAGATTTTCGTTTGTATTCATGAGTACGAGTTTTTGCCAAAACAACAAAGTCATCAATATCAACAATTGGATCAGTAGCGTCCAAATGTGTTTCTAAAGCACAGAACAAATCATGGTGATGAATAAATTCAACACATTCAGGGTAATCCAATCGTTTTTTAAGTTCGTTTACATTCAGGGCACAACATGTTAACTCAGTTTTAGGGAACACATTAGGTGTATCTGAAGATTTCCCCCTTTTGTCCTATTTATTGTTGCCATTTGGTAGTTTCACTTGAGATGAGCCGGAAAAGTTCCTGTCCCAGGGTCTAGCGATTGGCGTATCCCCAGGATCTCTAGTAGCCTTAGGAGTGACGTGTTTTCTTTCTGGGAATGCGGCGAGTCGGGTACTCGCCGAGAAGTAGAAGTGGATTCCCGACGTTGCCGGTGGTTTTGATGGATGGGGGTACTAGAATTCATGCGCCCCTGGTGGTGCGCACCCGCCTGCTTTATATCATTGTTTCCACGAGGAAAGGCGGGGCTATATTGGGTGACCGCGTTTGCGGTACTGTTCATTGGTGCACTGCACAGCATATGCGAATTACTCCGCGACCTAGATATTGATCTATTTTTATATCTGTCATTTCGATCAGCTGTATTTACATGTGATTTCATAACTATGTCCCAATCGCGGAATCTGTCTAAAAATTTAATTACCTCGTTATCCCTGATAACTTTAGCTGGGCATGCTAGTACAACCTTACTATCGGGGTGGCGCTGCCTAATCGATTTATATGTTGGCCATAGGGCTTTTCTAGCGCTTGCAATTTCTGGTGGAAAATCTTTGTTTATGTTATAGTCGGTACCACGCAATAGATATGCTCTCGATAAAATGAATTTCACAATGGCAAAGTTATCGAAAGAGATTAGGATCGGGCGTGTTTTGCCCCTCATGAAAGGCCCAAGTCTATATGCACGTTCAATGGGCACGGGCCATTCAATTTCAAGATTGTGTCTCGAGAATTCACTCACACGACTGGCACAGTTCTCGCCCTTGGTTTCTGTGAAACCTCCAAATAATAGGTTACAACGCCTGTTGCGTGTTTCATGATCTATGGCCTTGTATTCAAGATATTTTAGACGTTGTTCATAAGAGGATAATTTGTCCTCGATACCGATAACTTTACTGTTGAGCTGCAAGCACTGGTCAATTTTGCTTTCAATGGCCTCGGTTTTTCCCCTGCTGATCCCTAATTCGGAATAAATAGCACAGAGTTTATCATCTGTAGATAAGGAATTATAATGATCCATGGATATTCCAGTGCTTCCTGTGCTTGTACGCGCACGCTTGCTATGTTGAACCACTTGAAACGATTGATCATCAAACACATGGTCAGTGTGTGGGTCACATTGTCCTTGTTTATCTATGTGACCTAGTGATTCATAACGATTGCGAGACAATACACTTGATATGGGTTGGGATATACCTCCTCCTGGTTGACTGACACTAGCGTTCATATCTTTCATGTTTCTTTGGTATATTTAACGTTAACAAGTTCTGTTTATCAGGAAGAAAGGTGGAATTTGTCAGTTTCTACTTGAGATGTAAATAATGTCGTCCATCTTGGTCACTACCGGAAGCGGGAAAATTGTACAGTGGTTAGTGCAGCTCGCGTCTCACCAATGCAACCCGGGTTCCATCCGCAGACCGGGACGTATGTGAGATGGTATGGTGGTCGCCAGATCGGCGGGTGGGGATCCTCTGCACGGTTTCCTCCCACACGAATTACAACATTTACGCTTTCATTTGCGCAAACGAGAGTGATTAATATAAATCGTTAATAAATAATGTTTAAACAGTTTTGGTTTCTGTCGTAATGTCTCTTTACATCTTTGCTACTGCCTCTAATCGTTGAATTTTCTAGAAGGCTGTTGTGTAATCTCTATTCATTTGAAAACTGAAAAAAACATCTTTCAACATAATTTTATTTATTGGCTTGTAAGCACTTGTTGCTTGTTCTGATCTTTTCATATCATTTTCGGGACCCAACTCATTTGCTTTGATACTAGAGGACATAGAAAAACACACACTTCGGATAAGTGTGTTTTTACATGAAAAACAATAACTATATAAAGTATAAAGTTTATAAACACATAGTTTTAAACATTTTGGAATAGATTTAGTTGTTCAGTTTGTGTTTTGTAATAAAGATGTGATATATCTTTGATGGAATCCTTCGTGTATTTGGTTTTCATGTAATAATAATCATATACTGTAGGTGTGTGTTTTCTATGTCATATAGTATATAATGCAGGTGTGCGTTTTCATTGTCATCTAGTATATACTGTAGGTGTGCGTTTTCATTGTCATCTAGTATATAATGTAGGTGTGCGTTTTCATTGTCATCTAGTATATAATGTAGGTGTGCGTATTCTATGTCCTCTAGTATATAATGTAGGTGTGCATTTTCTATGTCCTCTAGTGTTTAATGTAGGTGTGCGTTTTCTATGTCATCTAGTATATAATGTAGGTGTGCGTTTTCTATGTTCTCTAGTATATAATGTAGATGTGCGTTTTCTATGTCCTCTAGTATATAATGTAGATGTGCGTTTTCTATGTCTTCTAGTATATAATGTAGATGTGCGTTTTCTATGTCCTCTAGTATATAATGTAGGTGTGCGTTTTCTATGTCCTCTAGTATATAATGTAGATGTGCGTTCTATGTCCTCTAGTATATAATGTAGGTGTGCGTTTTCTATGTCCTCTAGTATATAATGTAGGTGTGCGTTTTCTATATCCTCTAGTATATAATTTAGGTGTGCGTTTTCTATGTCCTCTAGTATATAATTTAGGTGTGCGTTTTCTATGTCCTCTAGTATATAATGTAGATGTGCGTTGTCTATGTCCTCTAGTATATAATGTAGATGTGCGTCGTCTATGTCCTCTAGTATATACTGTAGGTGTGCGTTTTCTATGTCCTCTAGTATATAATGTAGATGTGCGTTTTCTATGTTATCTAATATATAATGTAGATGTGCGTCGTCTATGTCCTCTAGTATATAATGTAGATGTGCGTTTTCTATGTCCTCTAGTATATAATGTAGGCGTGCGTTTTCTATGTCCTCTAGTATATAATGTAGATGTGCGTTTTCTATGTCCTCTAGTATATGTGTAAAAGGTAAACTACTATTATAGTACTTTAATGAACTGCATTGATATTTTCTAGTAGTTGATCACACGACTTGTCGTGTCGTTTATAGGGATACACATATTGCTTGTCTAATCGTATACCAATACTAATATGATAGTACTGTACACATCCGTATACATTTGTTTGTGTGTGTGGGGGGGGGGTAAAGTCTAGATATGACTATCTCCAGTTATTACTGACAGAAGAAGAGGCACTGAACAGTATTTCCGGACAGAAGTGCACCCGGGTAGAACCACATCTGACCTTCCACAAGCCAGCTGGATAGCTTCTGCACATGAAACAAATTCCACGGCACTAGTTGGATTCGAACCTACAGCGGTGATGGGCCATTGGTTTGAAGTGTGGCCCTATTAGCATTGTTCATCTTCATGTTAGCTGGTATTGAAATCAACCATAGTGATCATTGTGTTTGTAACCGGTAATACATAGTTCCCATGGCAGTCAAAAACACTGATAAAGTCTTATCTTGGCAGCCATTTTGACTGGCAAGTTTTATTAACGGCAATTTCATGATTTTACTAGTAATTCTTTAATTGCAATAACTTTATTAATTTTGGTTTCTTAATATCAAATTTGGTATGATTTTAAAGGTATTGAAATGCACTTTTTAAATAATAATTTATTTTTTGACAATGATGTATGGATTATAAATTATAAGAACTTAACTTGCACCTATTTTTGAAAGTCTATTTTCACAGTTGAAATATTAATATACAGGTAACTTATGTATTCGTCATTGATACGAAATTTGTGAAATGATACAACAAATATGTCCATTGAGAGCTTTCCAACAATGTATGAACCATGGTGATGGGATGAAAAATAAATATTTTATGAAGAAAGCAAAATTACGCTACTATATATTATATATAATATCTGATCAACTTTGCCAGTCAAAATGGCAGCCACAGTAGGAATGATGACGTCACACGGGAACTATGTATATGTAAAGTAAAGATGTACACATTAGTTTATACACATTTATTTGAGCTCGATTGCGAAATAAGTTCCTACAACTTATATTATAATTAATAGATGCCTCATTCCTGGTGGAATCCATCGCCACGAGGGAGAGAGAAGAGGCAACGTGGAATTTAAATGCCTTGCCTAAGGGCACACTCGTAACGGCTCCAGCGGGGCTCGAACTCCAGACCTTTCGCACCTGAAGTGAACGCTCATCCACTGCGCTATCACGACGTCTACGCTATGTACATATTAAGTGTCCTATATATGTTTTGAGATTGACACATTGTCTCATATGGGGAGCCGTATATGTTTATCGTAGGTGGTATTACCTAGCCTGGGATCCCGTCTGTCAATTTTTCACACGGAACACGGTATACCCACAAAATGTCCCCAGGCGTCGATATTATCAGAAATTCAATACGGCCCAATCAATGCTCTCGGTATTAAATATATGTTTATATGTCTAGCCAGGCAAAATATATCAACACCTGTTCCAGTCAATATGTGGCACCACCTAATCAAGTAGATGCTATCACATATCCAATACAATACGTGCTATCACCTATTCGAACTGATACATGCTAAACGAATTTAGTTTTATGGTTATGGCACCAAATGGACTGCTAGACGGTCTCATGTACGTATTCAATATAGCATTCTGCCGTCGGTGATGGATAACATGGTTGAAGAAGAAAATAACAGATTAAATAGAATAGACTGGATAGTGCCAGAATTTGGCGTACAAATCAAGCTATCGACGATTGTGGAATGAAAACAAAATGTGTAAATGTGGCATAGATACGCTTCCGTAGTTTTCTGAAAAAAATAGCCGCATCTTTATTAAGTAACAATGTTCATAGTGAATACCGATTATATTCGTTTACAAATGAATAATTGGCATCTGTTTCAACTTATCACAGTTTATAGCAAATGAAAGGTCAACGCAATTGTAGCAAGTGTCGCGAGAACACGTTATACCTAGCAAGTATTTAACGTGTATATCTAGGACTGGGCAATGTTTTGCTTCTTGGATGTCTTTCACAGTAGAATAAAATAAACTTCATTTCAAACTTAAACTCTTCTTATTGCACAGCAATGCGGCTTATTTTCAATATCGCGCGTGCAAACTTACTGGGAGATTGAAGAGTATTCGGTATGGTGGGCTTTGTTTGCCGTCTTTGAATTTTAAGATTTTGCAATTATTCACTCCAACATTTTTTCTAATCTTAGCTCCATCTGTAGAGTTCAACTTTATTTGTATGACTAAAGTGCATATGAGCTTTCATTCAGTATGATCCTCGGACAGGGAAGTATGTGAGATGGTACGGTGGTCGCCAGATCGGACAACTGATTATTCTCCATTTCCTCCCACACGAATGACCACATATATATACGCTTTCATCCGCGCCAACGAGAGTGATTAATATAAGTTGTTAAAAAACTTGCATCGCAATCGTTGTATAATAAATAAAGTTTAAAAAAAAACGTATGAAAATATCAATTACTTTGAACCTATATATTTATATTGACTGGAGTTTGCATCCTACGAATAAACATGTACTACAGTAAGAACGGAACATTGGTGCTCCTGAGGTAATATAAAGTACTCACTCGTATGCCTTGGAATAGAACAATACGTTTTAAATAATATAGATGTTATCAATTACTACATACTAATTCGGTTACGGTGTATGAGCAATTGCTGACGATTGAATTAATGTGGAGAAATAAATGTTAAATCTAACCCTGGCTCTGTTCCGGTAATTCCACGAAATGCAACATTGTATTCTCAACGGTATACTAATAATTCACTGACAAGTGTGGTCCTCATTCTCATAGAAGGCTGATTACTGTGCATGCATTCCAATGTTAACGACGACTGTCCAACAATAGTGTGTGTGTGTGTGATTTTATTTACGTTTATTTATCGTCGCTATCGGTTTGCAATATGAGTGATGCCTCCTGAAGAGATTAGTCTTAGATTTTGGAGGCTCGTGCAATGATACAGACAGAGGCACATTCCAGAGTATCATCTGGTTCTGTTACGTACACTGTGTAGCGCACCGACACGATACCTGGTTTAGCGTCTCACCCGAACGACTATGATATGAGTCATTAATAGTATGGTATAGCGGGGGGGGGGTACGTCTTAGCAACTGGATCACTGGTTCGCAATCAACATTAGCCATGCACGTATAAAGGGGCAAGGTTGTATACCGTACATATAGACAGACGGATCTATAGTCCAGTGGTAACACGCTTGAATGGTAATCCAGGGATCGCAGGTTCGATCCCCCGTCTGACCATAATAAAATTAACAGTCTTTCAGATGGGACGTTAAACCGAGGTCTCGTGTCGGTGCTTTACACCGTGCACGTAAAAGAACCAGAGGAGACTCTGGAATGGGCCTCTGTCTGTATCAGTGCACTATCCTCCAAAAATCTAAAATGACTAATCTCTTCAGGAGGCGTCCCTGGGCTGATCTGGATTATGTAGTTTGAATACTCATAAATATCAATTTTCTTTACAATCAATAATATACGTTTACTTAAATTGTCAGGGCCTCATTTTGACTAATTCTCAGCTCACAGAGTGATCGTGCATATTAACCGTTAGAAAATACCTACATATGCCAAATTATACTGAATGTACTGCTACATTGTTGATACAAGCCACTAATCACATGGAACAGGTAGTAAAGTATAAATCTTTACAATTGGACGGGGTCAAACTGCAGGCCTGATAAGCGTACCGGTAGCAGACTTCAGCAGGTAGAGGAGAAGGTAGAGAGTAGTGACTTTGCGTTAGGCGTTGTAAATGATAAGGTTGTTGGGTTGGAGAAAGAGAGAGACTATCTTAAAGATGAAGTTGTTTACCTCCAATCACAATCCATGAGAAACAATCTAATATTCGGTAATATAAGTGAGGCCCCGACAGAGGCACACGATGATTGTGAGAAGAAACTACGTGAGTTTCTTACCGGTAAGATGAAAATTGCACAAACTGTCGTAGACAACATGCAGTTGGAGAGGGTCCATCGTATGGGAGCCAGATCGGATAGGAACCAGTGTAGAAAGATCGTTGCGAAATTTACACTCTTTAAAGATCGTGAAATGGTACGATCCTCAGACAGGGAAGTATGTGAGATGGTACGATGGTCGCCAGATCGGACAGGTGGGATTTCTCCTCGTACTCCGGTTTCCGCCCACATGAATGACCACATATACGCTTTCATCCGCATCAACGAGAGTGATTAATATAAGTTGTTAAAACTTGCTTCGCAATCGTTGTAAAATAAATAAAGTATAAAAAAAAAGTATACGTATATTATGTGATATTATATGTGATTATAGCACAAAATAGCATATTTTTTACAAGCTCATATTATAAACAATAAACGTTGAACCTGAATTGCAGAAATAATGTTCTGTTTATAAATTGTATTATCCAAACGGAAGACAATTTATCAAAGGCGACACATTTTTCATATCCCATTTAAAGTCATACGTCGTATTTGTGCTGTTTTCTTCACGAGATTTACTGCAAAATCACGGTAATAATTGACAGAACAGTTCAGTCTTATTATTTCGTCTGGAAACCAGAATTTCTTAGAATGTATACTCACACTGGTGAATGAGTATGATTTCATTTTGAATTTATTTCCTGTTTGAGTGTATGTTTTACGCTTATTTATCGTCGCTACCGGTTGCTCATATAAGCGACGCCTCCTGAAGAGAATAGTCATTTAAATTTTTTGGAGGATAGTGCACTGATATAGACAGATACCCAATCCAGAGTATCCTCTGGTTCTTTTACGTGCACGGTGTACAGCACCTACACGAGACCTCGGTTTAACGTCCCATCTGAAAGACTGTTAATTTTTATTAGGGTCAGACGGGGGATCCAACCTGCGATCCCTGGATTACAAGTCCAGCGTGTTACCACTGGACTACATATGTTTAATGATAGCACACTAACATATATATTTTAGACGGTTACAGCAATGTGATGATTCTCTATATTGTTATATGCACATTCGAACTATTATTATATTTTTATTGAAAGTCAACGCGCTTATTTCCAATGAACTGATTAATGCCGTTAATGTATCATCTATACGAGAAGTGCTGTCGATTTTTTTTTAATTTTTTTTATACAAATTTATTTTAGCTCGATTGCGAAACAAGTTCTTTCAACTTATATAAATCACTCTCGAGACCTCATTCCTGATGGAATCCATCGCCACGAGGGAGAGAAGAGGCAACGTGGAATTTAAATGCCTTGCCTAAGGACACAATCGTAACGGCTCCAGCGGGGCTCGAACTCCAGACCTTTCGCACCTGAAGCGAACGCGCATCCACTGCACCATCACGACTTCCACAATGCTGTCGATTTGATGTAGTATATATAGGGCGTATCAAATCCCTATAATTCTGGGTTCCTTGTTGTATTTATTGTGATTTACTGTGATCATTTCCAGCGTGGTGGCAATATAGTGTCTAATTAAGAAATAATAAGTATCAATCGTGGTATATCGCAGAATAACCCGAGTTTGAAGTTCCTATGCGTAGAAATATATCACGAAGGCCGAAGGCAATATAGTGTCTCATCATTAATAGTTTGAATACTTGTCTAAACAATTAGTCAAGGGAGTGGTAAACAGTGTCTGCTTATGAGTAGTGTTGCTTAACACAAACTGAGGTCGTGAATCTAGTACCATGCTGGTTGGCTGCTTAATAGAGTTGACTGGATTAGCACAGCACCGCTCTATGTGTTATATGTTGTAAAATCACAAATCAATTGCCTATTAAATACATAGTTAAACAGTAAAAACATACAGTCTGTTCATTCATATTTCCAATCTTTCATTTCTTCTGATAACCACATCAATTGTGAAGAGGTATTCAAATCAAACTGAAAAAAAAACAACATAAAATGTTACGTCACTGCGTTTACACAGTGTATTCTTCCGCCAAATATTACAGTATACACCACCTTCAGTTTTCAATTTCATGACTTCTTATATCACATATTTTCTGTACATCAACTAGTCTGAAGTATTCTCAAGTCAAATAATTTCTCAAAAAACACGAAAACTATACACTACCCGTCATGAAACTGCATTTTTCACCAACAAGAAAAATGAACTATATTAGAAATCAGGACTACAGGACCTCGGATGTACTTTCCGCCTATTTACGCATATAGAACCGATGATAAATCCGTAAATAATCAACATGTAGAACTATGTTAATAGTGTTGTTTGGTAAATAATAATAATAATATAAACAATAAATAAAATAATACTAATATTTTATTATACAAACTTATTTTAGCTCGATTGCGAAACAAGTTATTTCAACTTATATAAATCACTCTCGAGACCTCATTCTTGATGGAATCCATCGCCACGAGGGAGAGAGAAGAGGCAATGTGGAATTTAAATGCATTTCCTAAAGGCACAGTTCCACAGCTCCAGCGGGGCTCGAATATAATATTTTATTAAACCAGATAACTCATTTGAACAATTAAGTGTTGTCGAATTCTTACATAAGAGGAAGCTATCCAACTGGCTTGTGGAAGGTCGGTGGTTCTACCCGTGTGTCCATCCGTGCCTGAATTACTGCTCGAGATCTTATTCGACCAATAATTGCTTAATGGTCGCCAAACGGCTTAAGCTCCCAAAAATAATAAAAACAATGAACAATTAAGTTAATCTGACACGAGGCCTTGAACAAAGTAAATAATGAAATAGCACAATGCAACATAATTACGTACATTAAATCAATCATACATACAGACTAGTGGACGTAGTGATAGCGATCGTTTCAAGTGCGAACGGCCCCCAGTTCGCGCCCAGCTGTTGCCGTTGCGATTGTGCCCTTAGGCATGGCATTTAAATTCCACATTGCCTCTTCTCTCCCTCGTGGCGATGGATTCCATCAGGAATGAGGTCTCGAGAGTGATTCAGATTAATATAAGCTTTAAGAACTTGTTTCGCAATCGAGCTAAAATAGAATTGTATAAACTAATCATAGAGACTGGTATGGGAAATGAGATATAAGATATAAGATATAAGCTGCAAGCAAAAATACTAATATCATACGTTGTTATCTGTAAAGTAGTCGAAGTTTCTCAATTATTTAAATTGCTTTCGGAATATCCGATTGTGATGTACTAACGTTGCTTACGAACTATCTAAATAAGTCCCTTTAACCCTTTCAACACCACATACCTCTAAATAGGCTTACAAAAAGTGTAGATCCAGATGAGCCGGCTCGTGACGAGCCGTCTCATCAGGATCTGCACTTTTTGCCAGTAATATTACTATTTTTAGACATAATTACCCATTTTGATAAATGAACATGTGATTTTCTGATTCATTTATTGGTTTAAGAATATCATGGACCAGTCCATGTCAGTTACTTGGTGTTGAATGGGTTAAGAGCAGTTCCTGCTCGTAAACTATTGCGACAGCTTATCGTCACATATTGGATTAATATAGATTAATTAATGAATGGTAAATCCGTACACTATTACAATATAGCACATACATGTAGATATGATCTTAAACTCGTGTTGATTTTCATAAAATATCGTACGAAACCACCACGAGTGTAAAATGCTTTTGTATCACATTACCATATTGGGTTTTAATCATATTTGTGCACATATCAACACTGCTACTTTCATTTTGGCGCCAAATGTCAGCTGAAATTGTCATGACGTCACTAAATTGTCATGACGTCACTACGCAAAACAGCATTATATTTATGTTGTAAACAGCGTTATAGTTGCTCAAGACTTCTTTTAAATGGTTGCTTGTCTTACCATTAACGTTATCTACCAATTCAAATAGAAATAGTCATACTCTAATTGTTCTCTCAACCAATCAGAATCCTTCCAGGTGTTATTACACGTGTGTACATATAAGAAATTATGATATGACTGTATTAAACTGAATACGAGCAAAGTCACGTGATAAATATAAATATGGACAATAACCATATACCAAATTGCTTTTTGAGAATCAATTCAGTTTTTATAGTTTGAACGTTTATACGGTAACTCAGCTTTATACTGGTACATGTGTGAGGCCATTAACAAACAGTAGTTTGAATATGGAAAAGAAATTAATAAAAACTACATCGTAATAAAGGATGTTTTGGGTAACATATAAATACTAATGTGTGTTAGTTTACAAAAATCGAAATAGTCGCTCAGAAACCATAAAATTCCAATAAATTAAAACCGTCGTATACGCGAATTTGTTTATCAAGACACGAAATGTAAACACGCACAGCGCGCATGCGTGAAACAACAGAGGATGTAGAAAACAACGTATATATTTTGAACATTAAAGACTAGCTGTCTTCCTCTAATGTCGAACCCCTCGCGGGGATGTAGAAATGTTCGTAAAAGATTTAGCTAACAGAGGTATGAATCAACATATCAAGTAATTTAATTAAAAAAGACAAGATGGACAAATGGGGACGATGCATTCCGAATGCAAACAAGTGCGGACGATGCGTTCCGGTTGTAAACAAGTGCGTGACCGATCGACTCGGAGAGTCCTACTTTCGGTTTCGAGTTTGTTTTATCGCAAAAAAAACACTGTTTATCAAATGAACATAAGCATACAAAGTATAATGTTAGACTGTGTAGCAGCATTGCTACCCATACGTAAATATTGATTGTTTCAAATATCTTTTATTTCATACGATGTAATGCTGCTTTAAGCTGTACTTAACGTTTCAATTAGCAGCAGCAATGGACACAATACAGCTTAACTGCATGCTTGCGTGCTGTAGCAGTATTCATCCCGCTTCACACGTTATTCCATGCGTGCGTGCTGTAGCAGTATTCATCCCGCCTCACACGTTATTCCATGCGTGCGTGCTGTAGCAGTATTCATCCAGCTTCACACGTTATTCCATGCTTGCGTGCTGTAGCAGTATTCATCCCGCTTCACACATTATTCCATGCTTGCGTGCTGTAGCAGTATTCACCCCGCTTCACACGTTATTCCATGCTTGCGTGCTGTAGCAGTATTCATCCCGCTTCACACATTATTCCATGCTTGCGTGCTGTAGCAGTATCCACCCCGCTTCACACGTTATTCCATGCTTGCGTGCTGTAGCAGTATTCATCCCGCTTCACACGTTATTCCATGCTTTCGTGCTGTAGCAGTATTCATCCCGCTTCACACGTTGTTCCATGCTTTCGTGCTGTAGCAGTATTCATCCCGTTTCACACGTTATTCCATGCTCGAGTGCTGTAGCAGTATTCATCCCGTTTCACACGTTATTCCATGCTCGAGTGCTGTAGCAGTATCCATCCCGCTTCACAGGTTATTCCATGTGTGCGTGCTGTAGCAGCATTCATCCTGTTTCACACGTTATTCCATGCTTGCATGAACTATGAATGTTTTATTGTCGATATATAATACTTATTTATTACATGCATACATGAAGTATTGTCAGAATTTAATTCTTTACTAGCGGCATTGTATTGCTATTATGCACACTTAATTTAGATTTATTCTTAGCAAACACATATAATGTAGATAAATCAAGCACATCAGCGGATGGTATGATACACACACATATCGAATTGTAGCAAACCATATCATATTTATGTATGAATGAAACCAATTATCAAAATGAATGTATGGTTTCCTCTCACACTAAGAGACAGAACATTATTGTAAGATTATACTACCATTAAGACATTGACGTCATCCATCTATAAGGCGTACTGCGCAGTGTTAAATGCAAGACTGACGACTTGGCTGGAATCAAATGGGAAACTAACTGACGCTCAAAATGGGTTTAGGAAAAACCGGAGCACCATAGATCATCTTTCATCCCTGACAAATATTGTAGAGTGTCGAACAAGATTACGTCAGTCTACGTACGTCGCTTACGTCGACTTCCGTAAGGCATATGATCGAATACCCTATGACAACCTATGGCACAAACTATCTACTGCCGGAGTCCGTGGTAGAATGTTACAATCTATACAGTCGCTTTATGAAAGTGTACGTTGTGCTGTAAGAGTAAACCACCATGTGACGTCATGGTTTGACGTCAATATTGGCCTAAAGCAGGGATGTCTGTTATCCACAACTTTGTTTAACATGTATATCAATGATTTAAGTAACTCTCTCGAACACTGTGGTGTAGGTATTAATATTGATGGACAATGTATATCTCACCTGTTCTATGCTGATGATCTTGTTCTAATATGTGAATCGGAGACCGATCTACAATCGTTGTTAAATGTATTGTCTGACTGGTGTACGACAAACAGTATGTCTATAAACTGTGACAAAACCAAGGTCATGCATTTTAGAAATCCCTCAGTACCAAGAACAAACTTCAAATTTCAGTGCAATAATAAAGAAATTGAGTGTGTGGAAAAATATAAATATTTAGGTCTTGTGATAAATGAGCATTTGGATTACAACGTGACTGCAAAGTATGTGGCACAATCAGCTACGCGAGCATTAGGACTATTAATCTCCAAGTATAGGAAAATAGGCGGAATGCCCCATAAGGTATTTTCTAAACTATATGACAGTATGGTGTGGCCCATTATAAGTTATGGGGCATCTATATGGGCTACTAAGGAATACTCTGCAATCAACGCGGTACAAAATAGAGCTTGCCGGTTCTTCCTGGGAGTCGGACGATATACACCCAACGCAGCGGTAAATGGTGATATGGGTTGGGTCCCAGCACCTATAAAACAGTGGAAGCCAGTGCTAAATCATTTCTTCAGACTTAACAATATGGATCATGACAGACTTAATCATAAAGTGTTCAAATGGACTCATACGATAAGAACTTCTGCCAAAAACTGGTGCTACCGTATAGCTCAAACTCTATTGAATAATCTCAACATTACAGTATGTATTAATGACTATTATACAAAATCGAGACAGGGTGTGATCATTAAATCACTAGAACATAAACTAACTGAAGTGCATAAGTTGAGGTGGTTAGAAACTGTAAACGCAACTCAGGGGTCACACGGTGGAAACAAACTTAGAAAGTATAAACTCTTCAAACGTGAATATAGTACGGAAAACTATGTAAATCTGAACATTATTTCCAGAAAACATAGAAGTGCATTAGCAAAGTTTAGGTGCGGTGTTGCGCCTCTGAAAATAGAAACGGGCAGATACCAGTCATTAGATGTAAATGAGCGTACTTGTTTCAACTGTGTAACCGAAATTGAAGATGAAATCCATGTTTTACTACACTGTCCATTATATGCCAATATCAGAGACGATCTGTTTATTAAAATAGGTGGTGTAGATTCAGACTTTCCAACCTATGACAATTGTACAAAGTTTAATTATATTTTATCAAATTGTAATACCATAAAATACTGTGCCAAAGCCTGCAATGATATTTTACTTACTAGAAGAGATCTTCTATATAGATAATGATATACACAATAATGATATGACTGCCCCATATTTTTAATATTTATGGCTCTTATGTTGTAATTTGTAAATTGTTTTATGTAATTATTATGTCTTTTTTTTTTAAGTCAAATTCTTTTAGAATTTAATACGTTTTATTTGATAAACCTTCTTTTTTTCTGGTTAGTACAATTAATAAATGAATGGGATATAGAAACTGTCTTAAGTCTTATTTAAGCCTCTTACTTTGTATCATTAATTACGTTTAGGTATTTAAAGTATTGCTCAAGATGTTGTCTTATGTTTTACAACGTGTCAATTTTATTTACCCATAGTCTCTCATAACTCATTATTGAGTGGCTTTGTATTTTATTTGATAATACATGTATAATATCATGCATTCTGTGTATAATATTTATGTTGTATCATTTACTGTATAATGGTGAGACTTAAATAAATCATCTGTCTGTCTGTCTGTCTGTCTAGTGCGGCGTTTACCAAATTCCGTTGTGGTGTTGCTCTATTAAGGATAGAGACGAGAAGATATGAAAACATTGCTTTTGAAGATCGAAAATGTAACTTCTGTGATACTATGGAAACAGAAAGTCATGTTTTATTTGAATGTCAGCTTTATGAGGATATTAGACAAGATTTGTTCTTAAAAGCAAACAGTATAGACAGTAATTTCTCTAACCTGTCTAGAAATAACCAGTTGATATTTTTATTATCCAATAAATATATGATTAGGGCATGTGCCAAAACCTGTTTTAACATTTTGCAAAAGCGTTCATTTTACCTCTGTAAATAATACACTATAATTCTTATAAATATACCAGAAATGTATTTTAACGTGAACGTATGTTTATATCTATGCAGTATACATACATTTATGTCAACTAAATAGTCGCTGCTAATCAGTTCACTTTTGATCTGATCAAAATTGATAATGGATTTCTTACACCATTTTTTACTGTCGCACACTAGTGCCTATATTAAGCTTTCAGTATTTTATTCCTAGATATCTCTTTTTTAAGATCTTTTTAGTTTGGATTAGCAGAGGCAATTTAGATTTTCCATGTATATAGTGAACAGTATTAATTGTTATGGTGCATTGAATATACATTATGTGAAAATATCTGTGATAAGTCTCTTGTAATTCAAATATATGAATGGCTATGTACTGTTTTATAGTATGTAATATAATTTTATGATACATTGTACATAGATGAGACTATAATAAAGAATAAAACTAATGACCACATTTACGCTTTCATCCGCGTCATCGAGAGTGATTAATACCCACTCGTTGTAAAATAAATAAAGTTTAAAATAAACAAAATAAAAACAAAAATGAATAATTATTACACCCGTGATCGCATATGTCACACGGCCGGAATACGTAATTACAATAATAAATCATAAGTATTTCAGCTAATAAAGAAATGTCGTATACGCGGTTTGTTGACATAACAAAATGATGTAAATAGGGTCGACACCCAAGCGTAAGACAACTCGTGTATCCCGAATAACACTATTTATTGTACATATTTGCCGTTATATATCACAGTTGTGCCTATGTATATTTATTTGTAGACTAATCTTAGTTAAATGATCTCTAAACGACATTACCTGGCGTGTAGTATTGACTCCGACGCCAAACAAACGTCAATTCAGGAGCATGGATGAAGTTACATGTCTATGAAATCCTACTTTCAATTTTGATAGTTTGTAGACAACAAAAACAATGTTTATTGATTTAATGTTAGTGTTAGAATGTATTCGGAAGAATTTGTAGTAGCAGCAATGCATTTATACGTGAACAAATGTATTTTATTGATTTTGCGATGTAATATCGCTTTAAATTAAGCAATGAATGACCACATTTACGCTTTCATCCGCGTCAACGAGAGTAATTAATAAGTTGTTAAAACTTGCTTCGCAATCGTTGTAAAATAAATAAAGTTAATTTTTTTAAATTATCTTATAGATAAATTTATTATACATGTAAAAAGATATTAAGCAATAATGTAAGAATTGTTATCGATAGATAGATAAATGTTTATTTACGTCTCATTTTTGTACAAACATACACAACATATTTAAACAGTAATATTAAAACGATGTACAAAACCACTCATGTTTGAGTTATAAGAGACAAACTAAGATATAATATAACAGCATCTTAAAACTTACTTTAAATTCAAATTAAAAATACAGATTTATAAAACAGTAAAACTATACATCCCAGGTTAAAATGTTGCATTAAACATATATGTATACAAAAGTTAAATCGTAATAGCATTAATTTATAAAGCTGTTTAATGTCTATATACATGATTCAGGTTTTATATAAAGTTATAGCTGCATGAAGACATGGGCTCGTACAATTATGACGACGACGCGCACTATATGTATATCTTCCATCATATTAAACATGCTACCAATGCGCTACCACTATGTTATCACGACATACAATTATGACGACGACGCGCACTATATATATCTTCCATCATATTAAACATACTACCAATGCGCTACCACTATGTTATCACGACATACAATTATGACGACGACGCGCACTATATATATCTTCCATCATATTAAACATGCTACCAATGCGCTACCACTATGTTATCACTACATACAATTATGACGACGACGCGCACTATATATATCTTCCATCATATTAAACATGCTACCAATGCGCTACCACTATGCTATCACGACATACCCTATTCCATTCTAACAATTAGGTGCATGTACATGCTTAAGGTTTAGACCATCTCCTCGCTGTCTCTATGCATTCATTGTGTGTGTGTTTTACGTTTATTTATCGTCGCTACCGGTTGCCTATATGAGCGACGCGTCCTGAAGAGATTAGTCATTTTAGAATTTTGGAGGATAGTGCATGATACAGACAGAGACATATTCCGGAGTCCCTTCTCGTTCTTTTACGTGCACGGTGTACAGCACCGACATGAGACCTCGGTTTAAAGTCCTATCTGAAAGACTGTTGATTGTATTAGGGTCAGCCTGGGGATTGAACCTGTGATCCCTTGAGTACAAGTCCAGCGTGTTACCACTGGACTACAGATCCGTCTGTGATGTATTCATTGTTCAGTGAACTCATTTTTATTCAAAGTCATTTATAACTTCTATCATCTTACCCAGTCATATAACTCAATAACCAGCGCTTCAGATAGACATATACTGTTCCCAGAAGAACTCCTAACTGTATATTGCCAATACATGAACGTCCATATGTCCTCAGGGATTTCTCAAAAGATCTATTGCAGAACTATGTGCCTGTATTTAGGACAACTAATTAACTTACATATCTATTATCTCAATGGATTATCGTATTAAATTGATGTTTGTAGTCCTTTAACGACACCCAATCGTTGATCAGGCGCACTCTGATAAAAATATTTTCCCTGGATGCCTATTAAGGGACATGCCGTTTTCCCTGGATGCCCATGACGGGACATGTCGTTTTTCCCTGGATGCCCATGGAGGGACATGTCACTCTGTGTGTCCATTTATTAATGCTCATGTACAGCAGTTTGCTTCTTTGGGAAAAGGTCAACTTTAGCAACAATTGGCAACGTATGTTTGTGAAATAGATATATGTTATGTGATTTTGGTATCATTTTAATATAAGGTTAGCCATTTATTTATAGGTAAGATTCCCCGGAATTTGATATTATTTGTTGCTACTGTAATTATGAATGCAGATGGCCCAACAACGACAAACGCCCGTTGATTTGAGGGCCTCATGGTAGATTAACTTTTGTTAAATGAGTACTCTCGTTAAATAAAGTCTTTATTATTATTATTATTATTATTATTATTATTATTATTATGTAGTGAATGAGTGGACAATTGAGTTTGGAACCTGTCAAACTTAACACGTGGTTTCCTTATTTTCGACTCTTGCAGGTGATCGCCCTCGGGTGGAATTTCCTTACTTTCAATTCTTGCAGGTGATCGCCCTCGGGTGGGATTTCCCTATTTTCAATTCTTGCAGGTGATCGCCCTCGGGTAGGATTTCCTTTTCCAACTCTTGCAGGTGATCGCCCTCGGGTGGGATTTCCTTTTTTCAACTCTTGCGGGTGATCGCCCTCGGGTTGAATTTCCTTATTCTTAACTCTTGCAGGTGATCGCCCTCGGGTGGAATTTCCTTTTTTTATCTTAGGTGATGCCTGTGGGGATTTCTTTTTCCACCCTGCAGGTGATCGCCCTCGGGTGGAATTTCCTTATTCTTAACTCTTGCAGGTGATCGCCCTCGTGTGGGATTTCCTTTTTTCAACTATTGCAGGTGATCGCCCTCGGGTGGGATGTCCTTGGTTTCAACTATTACAGGCGATCGCCCTCGGGTGGGATGTCCTTATTTTCAACTCTCGCAGGTGATCGCCCTCGGGTGGGATTTCCATATGTTCAACTCTTGCAGGTGATCGCCCTCGGGTGGGAATTCCTTAGTTTTCAACTCTTGCATGTGATCGATCATCTTTATCTTTTAGGAGTATAACAATAGCGTTGCAACTTGTCTAGAAGACAACGTCAAGTTAACCCATTCAACACCAAGTAACTCACATGGACTGGTCCATGATATTCATAAACCAATAAATGAATCAGAAAATCACATTTGGACAAGTTCATTTATCAAAATGGGTAATTATGTCTAAAAATAGTCATATCACTGGCAAAAAGTGCAGATCCTGATGAGACGGCTCGTCACGAGCCTGCTCATCTGGATCTACACTTTTTGTAAGCCTATTTAGAGGTCTGTGGTGTTGAAAGGGTTAATGGATAAACAGACCTGTAATCGAAATCCAAGAAGTACCATTCATTATTTCATCATTGATTGATACAATCCAAAATTAAGTCTATGTTCTATGCCTTCAATTATAGTCGGACAACATCTGATTCCATACTAGAGCACATAACGCACACTTCGGATAAGTTTAAACTTGATTTATTTTACAAGGATTGCGAAGCAAGTTCAAACAACTTCTATTAATTACTCTCGTTGGCGCGGATGAAAGCGCAAATGTGGTCATTCTTGTGGGAGGAAACCGGAGTACCCTGAGAAAACCCATCTGTCCGATCTGGCGACCACCGTACCATCTCATATAATTCCCGGTCCGAGGATCGAACCCGGCTCACATTGGTGAGAAGCGAGAGCGCTAACCACTGCGCTAATCGGACAGTCTTCGGATAAGTGTGTTTTTACATGAACAACAATAACTATATAAATACATAGTTTTAAGTTGTTCAGTTTGCGTTTTGTAATAAGGGTGTGATATATCTTTGATGGAATCCTTCGTATTTCGTTTTTATGTAATAATAATCATATAATGTAGGTGTGCGTTTGCTATGTCATCTAGTATATAATGTAGGTGTTTGTTTGCTATGTCCTCTAGTATATAATGTAGGTGTGCGTTTGCTATGTCCTGTGGTATATAATGTAGGTGTGCGTTTTCTATGTCCTCTAGTATATAATGTAGGTGTGTGTTTGCTATGTCCTGTGGTATATAATGTAGATGTGCGTTTGCTATGTCCTCTAGTATATAATGTAGGTGTGCGTTTTCTATGTCCTCTAGTATATATCGTAGATATGCGTTTTCTATGTCCTCTAGTATATAATGTAGGTGTGCGTGTTCTATGTCCTCTAGTATAATTATTGTGTTTATAGAGTTTCAAGAGTTGATTTCGAAATACAATGGGCAATATGCCCAGTCATAGAACAGGTTGTTTCTGACTTGAAATGATTTATACATAGCCAAATCTTTAATTATTATAACATTTTTTGAGGTCATCAATTCAATAAATTTAGGAACATTTGGGTTTCTCCAACAATATTTCTTAATATGTGTATTTCTTAAATCGGTATATAGCTGACATTCTAAAACAAAGTGAAATTCATCTTCTAAAGTTAAACAATATCTACATTTTCTTTCTACATATGGTATTGCTAAGGGTCTATGCCACCGACCAGTTTCTACTTCAAGTCTATGCGATGATACTCTGAAGCGTGACAATGCTATTCTAAATTTATCAATATTTACACCGTTCATATATGTCTGAAACTTGAAGTCTGCATATAGAACATAAGTTCTAAGCCCTTGTGGAGTTACTCAATTCTGAAAACCAATTTTGCATAAAAATATCATTTAGTCTTTGTTTTGCTATGCTTATAAACACATTCTTATTTCCGACTCCTTGGTTTAACCATACATCCATTATATATCCATACATGTGATTAATATTATCATCACATAATTTAGCAGTAGAATCTGGAAGGTGGCACAAACCACAAAGTATACCATTTGATGATAGAAAATGCTCAGTATGTAATGTTTTAGAAGATGAATACCATGTGTTACTAGAATGTTCAATATATAAAGACATAAGAATGAAATATATTAACAACTATTTTTGGAAAAGACCAACTATGTATGAATTAAAAGAACTATTTACAGGTGGTAATAATAAAATAATTAGAAAATTGAATGTGTATTTATTTGTAAACCTTTTGAAATACGGACATTAAATAATATGTAATGAGACTTTGTATTTATCTTACATTGATGAAATAATTAGAAATTGAGTGAGTTTATGTAACGGGATATTGTAATACGTTCATTATATAATCATGTTGTATCATATACTAATAATTTTGTTATTCTAACACGACCCAGCTAATAACATACATACTTGTAATTAGATAAGGCATTTAAATTCCACGTTGCCTCTTCTCTCTCCCTCGTGGCGATGGATTCCATCAGGAATGAGGTCTCGAGAGTGATTAATATAAGTTGTAAGAACTTGTGTCGCAATCGAGCTAAAATAAATTTGTATCAACTAAAGATTGGATTTAGTCAATAATAAAACGGATTATTATCTTAGAAAGTAGCAATTTATATTCGTTCTGTGATTTGATATGGAGATAATAAAGGCACCCAACATTACATTGCTATTTATACAAGTATGCACCTATAAACTAAATATGCCACTTTCTTGTGTGCGATTTACCTTATTTAGCGTAAGCATTATTTATTTTAGTATTTTACATGTACATAACATAATTAACATTTTATATATAAATTAACAGCAATAGACTGAATGGGGTTAGAACGAGAGAAAACTTATAATAGATCTTCTTCCTAACAATTGGTTGTTATATAATAGGCCGGAGCACAATATATTTAACACTGAAAATACGTGAATCCTAATCACGAAATATGCTAAACAATTTCTAATGTTTATTTATTTTATTACGTTTATTTATCGTCGCTACCGGTTGCCCATATGAGCGACGCCTCCTGTAGAGATTAGTAACTTTATATTTTGGAGGATAGTGCAATGATACAGATAGAGACCCATTCCAGAGTCTCCTCTCGTTCTTTTACGTGCACGGTGTAAAGCACAGACACGAGACCTCGGTTTAACGTCCCATCTGAAAGACTGTTAATTTTTATTAGGGTCAGACAGGGGATCGAACCTGCGATCTCTGGATTACCAGTCCAGCGTGTTAACCACTGGCTTACAGATTCGTTCTGTGATTTTATATGGAGATAATAAAGTCACCCAACATTACATTGCTATTTATACAAGTATGCACTTATAAACTAAATATGCCACTTTCTTGTGTGCGATTTACCTTATTTAGCGTAAACATGATTTATTTCAGTACATAACTATAATTAACATTTTATATATAAATTAACAGCAATAGACTGAAAGGGATTAGAACGAAAGAAAACTTATAATAGTTCTTCTTCCTAACAATTGGTTGTTATATGATAGCAATACCATATGAAGAAAGAAAATGTAGATATTGTTTAACTTTAGAAGATGAATTTCACTTTGTTTTAGAATGTCAGCTATATACCGATTTAAGAAAAACACATATTAAGAAATACTTTTGGAGAAATCCATATGTTCCTAAATTTATTGAATTGATGACCTCAAAAAATGTTAAAATAATTAAAGATTTGGCTATGTATATATACAAATCATTTCAAGTCAGAAACAACCTGTTCTATGACTAGTGTTCATATCTCATTATACGTTATACGCTAGCCAATCGTAAACGTTTTGTATTTGCACGTGTTTTTATTTGCACATTTGCTCTATATAATTATACTATATATTTACACAAGGCACGCAGTGCCAATGTTCACGTTTGAAAGTATGTAATGTGTATATAATGTGTACTCATGGGCATATTGCCCATTGTATTTCGAAATAAACTCTTGAAACTCTATAATAGGCCGGAGCATAATATATTTAACACTGAAAATACGTGAATCCTAATCACGATATATGCTAAACAATTTCTAATGTTTACGATACACTATTGATAATATTAATGTGTAAATATTTGAGGTTGTTAACAAGAAAATGGTTAACACCTAAATGAATATTTGAAGTAAGTCCAAGAACATATCCAATCTGAGCACGAAAAGAAGAATTCGATTTGAATGGAACGTTTGGAATAAATCGCTTTAGATGAAAATGCCAATAACACCGTGTTTTGTTGTAATGAAGTACTGATCACGGAGAAAGACATTCCAACACATTTGCATTCTGTCAAAAATCATATTATATTGTTTAATCATTATAAGCATATCTAGCGGCGTTCGGTTATCCAAGTTATGGTTATTAGACAGGATCGATCGATGTATAGCACACTTTGCTCAATACTCGATATGTGGAAGTCGTGATAGCGCAGTGGTAGGGGGTTCCCTTCAGGTGCGAAATACCCTGAGTTATTTTTTATACTTTATTTATTTTACAACGATTGCGAAGCAAGTTTTAACAACTTATATTAATCACTCTCGTTGGCTCGGATGAAAGCGTATATGTGGTCATTCATGTGGGAGGAAACCGGAGTACCCGGAGAAAACACACCTGTCCGATCCGGTGACAACTATAATATTGATACTACAGATGGGCTGTACATAGCCTGAACACGTACCGTAAACAGGACAAGCAATATGTGTGGGATTAGTTGAATACTAGACAATTAATTGTAATGACAACTATTTATCTAGGTACAAATTGCGTACGTCATATCTAAAATAACCAAAGCATGCCAATTTGCGTTTTAAGATCCAATCAGAAAGCAGTATGTCTACTCATTAATTGATATAGCTTTTAATCTCATTACACACATCACACATTCTTGGAACGAAATGACATTCAGCGTTTCAAGATTTCCAAGAAAATACTTTCCATTGAATATATGCCTGACCATATAGTATAACTGACGTACAGTATTCATGTGCAAGAACGAAGAAATGGTGGCGTGGTGGTGGTTTGCCCTCAACGCTGTTCCAGAATCATCACCAATAATGTAGCCGAACAAGACGGCACTCAACTCAATATTGGTTTAAACATATTTATGCGACATTATATAACATAATTTACTACAAATAATGTACACAACAAATACAAGTGGATTGGAATAAAAGCTAAATATTGAGACATAAACATACATATGTTTCTTCGTATTGCCAGCGTGCCCGTTTATATTATTTGTTTGACTTCCACCTAGATCATGTGGCGCCAACAAAACACATGTTTTAGCCAAAAAAGTGGCTCGCCCACACCAACCATTTATTTTCTGAAGCAAAACAGTTTCAAATGAAGATGCATAGCCATTGACAAATAGTATTCTTTAACATGCTGCAGAAGCCGGTGCTAGCTCTTGTAAGTTCTGTATGCCACACGTGAAGAACAGTCAAGCAAAGATGAGTGAGATCGGTCAGCTACTGCCCCTGTATACTCCCGAAGAGTATGTAGTTCCTCTTTTAACCTTTACCCTCCTGGAAGCAACTCCTGACGCCATTATCAATACGACATACATTAACCCTTTACCTCACAGAAGCACCTCTTGACGTCATTACCAATACCACATATATTAACCCTTTCCCTCATAGAAGCACCTCTTGACGCCATTACCAATACGAAATACATTAACCCTTTACCTCACAGAAGCACCTCTTGACGCTATTACCAATACGACATATAATGACCCTTTCCCTCATAGAAGCACCCCTTGACGCCATTACCAATACGACAAACCAATGTTCATAATAATGGCCAGCATCCCATGTAGTCCAAGTAATATCCATGAAGGTGGGATAGATATGGCGACTACTTATCCACTGCATGATAGCTAAATGGCTGTCGTTTGTATGGAGATATAATAGTATATTAAACTAAATCTCATGTAGTCCCAGTAATATCTATGGAGGTGGGATAGATATGGCGACTACTTATCCACTGCATGATAGCTAACTGGCTGTCGTTTGTATGGAGATATAATAGTATATTAACATAAATTTCTATGTAGTTCCAGTAATATCTATGGAGGTGGGATAGATATGGCAACTAATTATCCACTGCATGATAGCTAAATGGCTGTCGTTTGTATGGAGATATAATAGTATATTAACCTAAATCTCTATGCAGTCCCAGTAATATCTATGTGTGTGGGATAGATATGGCAACTAATTATCCACTGCATGGCAGCTAAATGGCTGTCGTTTGTATGGAGATATAATAGTATATTAACCTAAATCTCTAGGAAGTCCCTGTAATATCTATGGAGGTGGGATAGATATGGTGACTACTTATCCACTGCATGATAGCTAAATGGCTGTCGTTTGTATGGAGATATAATAGTATATTAACCTAAATCTATATGTAGTCCCAGTAATATCTATGGATGTGGGATAGATATGGCGACTACTTATCCACTGCATGATAGCTAAATGGCTGTCGTTTGTATGGAGATATAATAGTATATTAACATAAATTTCTATGTAGTTCCAGTACTATCTATGGAGGTGGGATAGATATGGTGACTACTTATCCACTGCATGATAGCTAAATGGCTGTCGTTTGTATGGATATATAATAGTATATGAACCTAAATCTCTATGTAGTCCCAGTAATATATATGGAGGTGGGATAGATATGGTGACTACTTATCCACCCGCATGATAGCTAAATGGCTGTCGTTTGTATGGAGATATAATAGTATATTAACCTAAATCTCTATGTAGTCCCAGTAATATCTATGGAGGTGGGATAGATATGGCGACTGCTTATCCACTGCATGATGGCCAAATGGCTGTCGTTTGTATGGAGATATAATAGTATATTAACCTAAATCTTTATGTAGTCCCAGTAATATCTATGTAGGTGGGATAGATATGGTGATTACTTATCCACTGCATGATAGCTAAATGACTGTCGTTTGTATGGATATATAATAGTATATGAACCTAAATCTCTATGTAGTCCCAGTAATATCTATGGAAGTGGGATAGATATGGCGACTACTTATCCACTGCATGATAGCTAAATGGCTGTTGTTTGTATGGAGATATAATAGTATACTAACCTAAATCTCTATGTAGTCCCAGTTATATCTATGGAGGTGGGATATATAGTGTGACTACTTATCCACTGCATGATAGCTAAATGGCTGTCGTTTGTATGGATATATAATAGTATATGAACCTAAATCTCTATGTAGTCCCAGTAATATATATGGAGGTGGGATAGATATGGTGACTACTTATCCACTGCATGATAGCTAAATGGCTGTCGTTTGTATGGAGATATAATAGTATATTAACCTAAACATATATGAAGGAAGGGGTTAAAAAGTGGCTTCCTCTGTTTTTATATTCCTTTGCACAACATGCTATCAATTTACACCCTATGTCTGATCTTATAATTATTTATAGATAAATATACGGATTCAAATCGTTGGAGGAAGGTTAGTTATCGTTAGTGCCACGAAATCCACCTGCTGTATAACTAACATAATTTGATAGATTAGTTTCAATTTAATCTGTTTTATATACAATTATCTTAAAATATAGATGCTGAGAGCATTCCTCTCTAGTATCTCTCATTGGAAACATTTTAATTTACATCTATACTAGAGAACATAGAAAACGCACACCTGCATTATATACTAGAGAACATAGAAAACGCACACCTGCATTATATACTAGAGAACATAGAAAACGCACACCTACATTATATACTAGAGGACATAGAAAACGCACACCTACAGTATATACTAGAGAACACTAGAAAACGCACACCTACATTATATACTAGAGGACATAGAAAACGCACACCTACATTATATACTAGAGAACATAGAAAACGCACAACTACATTATATACTAGAGAACATAGAAAACGCACACCTACATTATATACTAGAGGACATAGAAAACGCACACCTACATTATATACTAGAGGACATAGAAAACGCACACTACATTATATACTAGAGGACATAGAAAACGCACACCTACATTATATACTAGAGGACACTAGAAAACGCACACCTACATTATATACTAGAGAACACTAGAAAACGCACACCTACATTATATACTAGAGGACATAGAAAACGCACACCTACATTATATACTAGTGAACATAGAAAACGCACAACTACATTATATATAGAGAACATAGAAAACGCACACCTACATTATATACTAGAGGACATAGAAAACGCACACCTACATTATATACTAGAGGACATAGAAAACGCACACCTACATTATATACTAGAGGACATAGAAAACGCACACATACATTATATACTAGAGGACATAGAAACCGCACACCTACATTATATACTAGAGTACATAGAAAACCCACACCTACATTATATACTAGAGAACACTAGAAAACGCACACCTGCATTATATACTAGAGGACATAGAAAACGCACACCTACATTATATACTAGAGAACATAGAAAACGCACAACTACATTATATACTAGAGGACATAGAAAACGCACACCTACATTGTATACTAGAGGACATAGAAAACGCACACCTACATTATATTCTAGAGGACATAGAAAACGCACACCTACATTATATACTAGAGGACATAGAAAACGCACATCTACGTTATATTCTAGAGAACATAGAAAACGCACACCTGCATTATATACTAGAGGACATAGAAAACGCACACCTACATTATATACTAGAGAACATAGAAAACGCACACCTACATTATATACTAGAGGACATAGAAAACGCACACCTACATTATATACTAGAGGACATAGAAAACCCACACCTACATTATATACTAGAGAACACTAGAAAACGCACACCTGCATTATATACTAGAGGACATAGAAAACGCACACCTACATTATATACTAGAGAACATAGAAAACACACACCTACATTATATACTAGAGGACATAGAAAACGCACATCTACATTATATACTAGAGGACATAGAAAACGCACACCTACATAATATACTAGAGGACATAGAAAACGCACATCTACGTTATATACTAGAGAACATAGAAAACGCACACCTACGTTATATACTAGAGAACATAGAAAACGCACACTTACATTATATACTAGAGGACATAGAAAACGCACACCTACGTTATATACTAGAGGATATAGAAAACGCACACCTACATTATATACTAGGGGACATAGAAAACGCACACCTACATTATATACTAGACGACATAGAAAACGCACACCTACATTATATACTAGAGGACATAGAAAACTCACACCTACATTATATACTAGAGGACATAGAAAACTCACACCTACATTATATACTAGAGGACTTAGAAAACGCACACCTACATTATATGCTTATTGTTATATGAAACGAAATACGAAGGATTCCATCAAAGATATATGACACCTTTATTACAAAACACAAACTGAACAACTAAAAATATTCCAAAATGTTTAAAACTGTATTTATATAGTTAATGTTTTTCATGTAAAAACACACTTATCCGAAGTGTGCGTTTTCTATGTCCTCTAGTATAAATCAACCATCATTCTAACAATCTACATACCATTATATTGATGATGTTTCCTGTTTTTTCATTGCATGCAATTGTATATGTATTATTATGATTATGAGCTTTGCGATTCTTAAATCTAATAAACTATATGTTCTCTCCTGTTCTGTCGCAAAACATGTTATCGTTGTAAGAGAAAGAGAGATGATATTACTGATCATAGAGCGCTGTAGGATCATATATGTCACAGATCATATTCGTCACACGTATGCCATATCCAATCATATATGTCACAGATAATATTCGTCACACGTATGACAAATCCAATCATATATGTCACATATCATATTCGTCACACGTATGACAAATCCAATCATATATGCCACAGCTCATATTCGTCACACGTATGACAAATCCAATCATATATGCCACAAATCATATTCGTCACACGTATGACAAATACAATCATATATGTCACATATCATATTCGTCACACGTATGACAAATACAATCATATATGCCACATATCATATTCGTCACACGTATGATATATCCAATCATATATGCCACAGCTCATATTCGTCACACGTATGACAAATCCAATCATATATGCCACAAATCATATTCGTCACACGTATGACAAATACAATCATATATGTCACATATCATATTCGTCACACGTATGACAAATACAATCATATATGCCACATATCATATTCGTCACACGTATGATATATCCAATCATATATGCCACAGCTCATATTCGTCACACGTATGACAAATCCAATCATATATGTCACATATCATATTCGTCACACGTATGACAAATCAATATATATGACATATCATATTCGTCACACGTATGAAATCCAATCATATATGCACATTCATATTCGTCACACGTATGACAAATCAATCATATATGCACATCATATTCGTCACACGTATGACAAATACAATCATATATGTCACATATCATATTCGTCACACGTATGACAAATTCAATCATATATGCCACATATCATATTCGTCATACGTATGACAAATCCAATCATATATGTCTCACGACCCGATCATATTTGCCACAGCTGTGACATATGTGATCTAGATACACTTTTAGCTTAGACTTTATTTATGTATTGTTCTTCTTTTGTACAAAGAGCATTATATCCACGGACATTGTAATCACACAGGTTGCAGGAATATATCTTTTATAAATTCCTCTCCTAACTTGAGGTGTCATGAAATCATATTTGTCACAACTAAGTATATTTTTACATATATATATATATCACATATTTTTTTATAAACGGCATACAATGTATCGGGGTATGAAAGATTAGTTGGTTTAAACATATTTATTCGTTCATTATGTACAGTACATATATATTGTATAGCTATACAAACGAAAATGGATTTAATCGGAAGCTTGAAGCTTATTGTGATTATCTCCATTAATTAAAGCTTAGTTACTCGTGTGCTATAGATGCATGTCTTAAGTCTCAAAGAGACAGTTATATCCTGCATAATATCCTTGTGAAAGTTGACACATTCCACTTCATTTCAACTTCAACGAAATATGCTTCAACTCCATTGGCGAGTGGCGTTATCTACTGAAGTGCTGTGTATATTATATTCCGTTTAAGGTCACGGTTTAATTGGTTTCACCGGAGGTAACTATGTGTTTGCCCTCCGTCTGTCTGTCCGCACCCCGTTGTTGGTTTTGTTTTTGTTGTCGATGTTTTTGGTCTTGTCGCTGCTACTGCGATCATTTACTCTCCAGTCTCTTTAACTGTCGCTTTTACTGCCTGTCGGTCATATATTTCACCCGTTATATCTGTTACGAATACGATCGTATTTATCACACTTATGTGACATATATGGTCCCGGTTAGCGTGCTCACTTCTCACCAATGCAACCCGGGTTCCATGCAACCCGGGTTCGACTAGGACGTATGTGAGATGGTACGGATGTCGCCATATTGGACAGGTCGGTTTTCTCCGGGTACTCCGGTTTCCTCCCGCACGAATTACCACATATATGCTTTCATCCGCGCCAACGAGAGTTATTAATATAAGTTCTTAGAACTTGCTTCACATCGTTGTAAAATAAATAATGTTTAGGCTTAGGATCCTATATGGTTTTAAACACACAATGTTGCAGCTAGATCTCACCATTACCTTAATTTTCATTAAAATGTGTTCAAATTAGAACAAAAAACAAAACAGTTTACCAGCACATATACGTCCCGACAGTTCCATATATTTAACACCAGAATCCGCGTGCCAACAATCGGTGCATAAAGATAGCATCCATTAACTTATTTTCGATCAAGTTTTCTATGGTTTATTAATGAGACGAGAGGCAAGACAGGCATGTTATTCAAAGTAAGGAATTGGTTGCCAACCCTAAACCTATTTGTCTTCGGCTTTCAATGAAACGTCAGTATGTACTGTACAAGTGAACTGTTTGCTTAGTTTTGCGGTTTAACTCTTTCACACCCAATGTTGCAAAAAAGCGACTTTGCAAAATGCCGATAACGCGATGTGAGAATAGAACAGAACAGGCTATATGCTGATTGCTGTTCAGACAGTGGAGCTGAAGCATCTGTCCGAATAGCAAACAACATAGATCCTGATCAGACGTGGCGCTACGCTGATCTGGATATATGTTGTTTACACATGATCTGAATGTATTCGGCGCTGAAAGTGTTAGTAGTCGCAACAACAACTTTGGTGATACTATTTTGGCGACTCCATTTCTTAGCCATCAAAATTAATTACCAGACAAAATCAAGTAATATTATAGCTATCTTTCCTGGATAAGTGTATTAACAGATAGTAGCAGATATTGTTCTATGTACGATACAGAATGGATTATTTCCTACATGAGCGCTGTAGTGTATAGTTACTGATCGTTGCAGTGCATAGTTACTGAGCGATGTAGTGTATAGTTACTGAGCGCTGCAGTGTATAGTTACTGATCGCTGCAGTGCATAGTTACTGAGCGATGTAGTGTATAGTTACTGGGCGCTGCAGTGTATAGTTACTGAGCGCTGGAGTGTATAGTTACTGAGCGCTGTAGTGTATAGTTACTGAGCGCTGTAGTGTATAGTTACTGAGCGTTGTAGTGTATAGTTACTGATCGCTGCAGTGCATAGTTACTGATCGCTGCAGTGCATAGTTACTGTGTGGTGTGTTTGGCTAGACTGAAGTTACATTTACAGTATGATCTCCTCGGGTTATCATAGGATGTCTCCATTACACCTTAAGATATCAATTATATCAATGTTCACCCGTTTGCACATCTTATTTTTTATTATTTAATCATATTATATTGCAAATCAATAGTACATATGTCATACACATACAGATACAATACATAGCATGAATATACAAATGGTTTGGGCCACACCTTTTAGCAACATTAGACAACGGCCCGCACCAGTGACAACGGCCCGCAACGGTTCCCATCTTATATTTATTAAATTAATACATCTTTCCCTAGAGTATTTCCAATACACGGAAACACGGTTTGGCTTATTATATAGTGCGCACCGTTTTGACCTACTTTCGCCAAAACGAAACTAACAGGTAAACAAACGTAAATATGCATTACTCGTATAGGAATGACACACCCAAGTGTCACATAATCTTGAAATTTACCAGTAGTTAGACGCAATATCTGTTCCTACGAATGTATATGGGTTATATGATTCAGAGAATTACTTAGTGTGCCGTCCATTGTCCAGTGGTACATTGTTAGAGTGTCTTATTTGGAATCAACGGGTCCCGGGTTTGATACTAGTTTGGGGCACATAGAGTGTCATTGCGTGAGGCATCTCAGTACTGATTAGTGACTTAAGCCTGCTAAGCCTGTCCAAAAAAAAACATGTCAAGGTCCCCACAAGGTGCTTGGCATCAATAAAACATACAATGTATATAAATAATTGAATACATTAGTAACATTTAGGTCACACGCACCATATTAACTATATTAACGCATCCCATTGGAATGGCCTCCCTCCCCCAACGAAGGATCACTGCCGGCCCAATGGAAGTCAGCAAATATTGCTCCCATTTACAAAAAAGGGGACAGGTCACACCCCGCCAACTATAGACCTATCTCACTGACATGTGTTCTATGCAAGGTTCTAGAACATATACTTAGTTTCCTCCTCGATAGTAAAACACTTTACTAACCACAGTATTCTGTACCATTTGCAGCATGGTTTTAGAGAAAAACGGTCATGCGTGACCCAATTAGTAATGCTAATCAATGACTTGGTTACCTCTGTCTACAATACGCATCAGGTAGATCTCATCCTATTAGACTTCAGTAAGGCTTACGATAAGGTCAATCACGAGAAAGTACTACTAAAAATGCATGACTATGGAGTCAGAGGTCAAACATTAAGGTGGATTAAGAGTTGTCTAGATAATAGACTCCAGTCAGTTGTCCTTAATGGTATTAGTTCAGATGCCATTCCTCTGGAGTCCCACAGGGATCCGTACTTGGACCAAAACATCAGTTCGCTGACTTGTATACCACTGTAACCTATCATCTCTGATGGTCACGGGTTCGAGCCCCGCTCAGGCCGTGTCTCATTTATATGAAAAACGATCTTAAGAGATTAGAAGAGTGGGAGTTGGAGTGGGACATGGAATTTAACCCCTCCAAATATCAAGTTATCCACGTCACCAGAAGGAAACATCCTATTCCCAGTCAATATGAACTCCACTTGAGTCGGTCACCTCAGCCAAATACCTTGGCGTGGATATCTCAAATAACCTGTCGTGGGACACTCACATTAAAAGGTCAACTAAGAAAGCAAACCAAACATTAGGATTCCTACGTAGAAACCTCCAGGTCAAATCCGAACCCCTTAAGTCCATGGCTTACCAGACACTAGTGAGACCCTAGCTTGAATATGGCTCCGAGATCTGGTTGCCCCATACCCAAACATTGATAGACCATATGAAGGTGTCCAGCGAAGAGCATCCCGTTGGATAAAGGCTGACTTCTATCGTACATCTAGTGTTACAGACATGCTACATTCCCTAAATCTATGCAGACTAGATCAACGGCGTATTGACAATAGGTTATCCCTTCTGTATAAAATTCATAATGATCTTGTTGCTATTCCCATTGAAAATTACCTAATTCACCTCTCCCGTCCTGCTCGCCATTGCCATTCCATAAGCTATATGTTAATTACAGCAACTACAGACTACTACAAGTTTTTCTTTTTTCCACGAACAATCTACCATTGGAACCATCTCCCTACTGACATTGTCCATCTCCCTACCACAGAGCAATTCAATACGGCAGTTTGCCATATTGACCATGCCAGTCCCTATTGTTGTTCTGCGCAGCTGCTTTTAAACTTTTACCACAACTTATTTTCATTACTTTCTTAAATTATGCTTTTAACTATTCATACTTTTAACTTCTTTGCGGTTTTTGACGCGCAACATGTATACATCCCCGCAAAGGGTTCGACATTAAAGGAAGATAGATAAAGGTAGATAAAGGTAGGTAGATAAGTAGATAAAGGTAAGTAGATAAGGATAGATAGATATATAGATAGGTAGATAGGTAGGTAGGTAGGAATAGATAGATAGATTAGTATAAGATACTATGTACAGTCCAGCCCCAGCCTTTACCATTTTTGCTGAGCGGCTGGCCACTGTACCACTCGGGACTGTTTTTGACCTTAGTATGTGGTTATTTTCAACATTCTGTGTCTCAAATGAGATGTTTATCAACGGCCCCAGACAAGCGTCACCCTGTCATACTCAGTAGTGTGTGCTGGGAGTAACCAGTATATGTGGATGAATAAGTTACTACACGAAATCATCGTTAGACGAAAGTGTTTTTTAGACGAAACTAGTAAGTGAATTCGTGTTTACTCTCTAATATTCACTTCTGTTATCAGTAGTTATATAAATACGGATAGAATACAGTTACAAAACAACCTACCAAAGTAAACAGAGTATGTCGAAGGTAGTATATTGCCAAAATACGCTAAACCGGTGATGTTATAATGAACGGTTTTAATGTTTGTTTACCTGTTTATAAGAATCTGGGTCAAGACGGTGTCCAAACCGTGTTTCCGTGTATAGACATTTTACTGTAAACATTTGATGCGAACGCGCGACATCCCTGGCTTTTTTGTTACCTGCCGTTATATATAACGTCCGATTTATCCAGCGATGCATAGCGGTCCTTAAGCTCTGTAAGCGAAGGGTCACTGGTGTGAACCCCAGCTTGGTAACACATTTATTTCTCATCCTCTGACATTTACTTGTTTTTATCATAATAAATATTCGACATAAATAATCATAAAATACGAAGATTGTGATATTATTATAACATAAACACATTTCACTTCTTTTAATACCTCTTGTTGTCTCTTTCTTTTTATATTTCAACTTCCTATCGTAAACTGTCCGATTAGCGCAGTGGCTAGCGCGCTCGCTTCTCACCAATGCAACCCGGGTTCGATCCTCGGACCGCAACATATGTGAGATGGTACGGTGGTCGCCAGATCGGACAGGTGTGTTTTCTCCGGGTACTCCGGTTTCTTCTCAAACGAATGACCATATTTGCGCTTTCATCCGCGCCAACGAGAGTGATTAATATAAGTTGTTAGAACTTGCTTCGCAATCGTTGTAAAATAAATAAAGTTTACGTTTAAAACACGTACTAACACGTCCTCTCCGGGAACTTGATGCTCAGCCTGAACTTTCACCTGTTCAGAATTATATGCTTAAAATAAAAGTAAAATATTTAGAGGTTTTTAAACCCCGGTGGTGGGCCATTTGTGGATATTGGCGCACCCTATGGAGATATTGGCCCGAGGGTCGTTAGGCCCGAGGGCCAATATCGGATAGGTGCGCCAATATCCACAAATGGCCCACTGCAGCCGTTTAATAACTTCTTTATTGCATACCTTAACGGCCCCAGGCGGCCATGTTTACACAATGTAGTTACTATGTTGTTGCTACCTGTGACACGTGCTCGTTATTCGTACTCGGCGCGTGCCAATATCCGATATTGGCCCGGCAGAGCCGAAAATCGAAATATATTGCCCGCGTCGACCAGATATTTTGCTTTTCTACCATTAAATTTGTTACTATTTATAGTAACGTATGCAATAAAATAAAATATTATACATCAAACATGGGATCAAAATATTGACGTGAATATTTTCTATTAACTTTTATGACGTGTTTATATAAACACTTTTTATGACTAGATTAACAGCAACGATTCCCAAGAGCACATTCACTTGTAGTGACGTTATGATTCCATCATTGTTATCCATAACATAAATTATAAACAACTGATAACATACACAATGCATTCAATTTTATTGCCAGCATCTCATGGGCGTCGATCTGAAAAATAGAAACAAACGGATTCAACTAAATAGGAGGCAGATATGTTATATTTCTGCAGCTTAGTTAAAGTGAATTAGATTGATAAATAAATTAATAAACAGGAAAACATTTCTGTATACCGTCGGGAATGACAGAACTTGGTTCATGGTGACGGGTGATACGTGCCACCATGCACGGGAAAATGTTGCGTGGGTGTGTCGTGCTCGTCATGTGTGTGAATGTGCATGTACAGTCTACATCCGTTGTTCCTGAGTGTTCCGAGTTCGATGTAGGGACTACAAGGACTAGACAATATTTGTTTTTCTGTTTTATTCGACGCACATTTTCTCTGCCAAAAATGGCCGACACGAATCCAAGGGAAGTAACTATTGTAGACTGCAAAGAACGACTAAATTTCTAGCGAATAATTTTTCTCCACAACATCCGTTATGTCGAATTCCGTCGGACCGAACAAAAATACTTCGACATAGCCGAAGTTTGACTAAACGAAATTCGGTATAAATACTTACCGCGATTATATGGATACCACGAGCATAGGTACATACCGGGAATATATGGACCCCACAAGCATAAGTACATACCGCGAATATATGGATACCACGAGCATAAATACAAGCACAGTAACATATTTCTGTGAACTCCCGTTGTACAATTGATATGTTTTAATTATTTATGTAAATACACCTGTGAATTTCTGTATTTTCAGCCATATGACCAGGCAGCAGCTGCCATATCGTTCCTACTATGTGTGGCTATAGTCAGTCTTAACGGCCTGGTTATATATGTCCTGTTGTTTAAGGCACACAAGAAAAGCAGATTGTTCTACTTCGTTATTCATCTTGCAATAGCAGGTATGCCCGGGTAGTTTAGTTTTTGATCCGACGGTAGATTTATTACTTAGATATGCAAATTAGCCTATTTTGTGATATTATTTGCCCTACCACACTACTGTCGACCACCCAGGTCGATACGCTGTGTTTCCAGTATGATACCACGCTGTCTCGTTTGATATGACTCATGCCCGTAATTAACAGCTCCTAAGAAAATAACGCATGCGCACTCAGTGCTAGTTTGTTTACTTCCTGTAGCGTCTCTGTGTGTCAGTTTTGATAGATAATAGATATGTTTCGTTTCATTGTAATATTTCAATCGTTTTCGTGTATCTAATTAATATCAAAAGTAATAAAGACGGAATTACGTGGCTAGCTTCACATCAGCCAAGATATCTACACTCGATATCTTGATATCAGCCTAGTTATATCGACTGAATACATAGGTTGATAATGAAACTACCCACGTAATAACCTCTAAATGGTGAAGAGCTTTCTAGAGCAGTAAACTGTAGTTATTTATATGGCTATATATCACATACGCACATACATTCTAGTTCTTTCTATGACAAGTGCCTGTAAGTCTGAATAATGCAGTGAGTCCCATGGTAATATAAGATATGTCAAAGGTTTCTGTTCTCATTTTCAAGCGAAGGTTTTCTTGTGGGACACATATTAAATGCATTAATGTCAACACAAACCTAGTGATGTTATTTATTGTACACACCAGTCTCTGTATATACCAGATCGGCATAGGTGGATGCTATACTTAAAGTTAAAGAAATAATTGATGGTATTGTCATCATTAGCACAGATCGTTAGCAAGTTCTTCAATGCCGTCTTTGAACTGAGACACATCTACATCTACACGTGGACAAAGCGTAATACGTATTACAATGTCCACTTTCGAATTGCTGCTTTATATACTGTCTATATCATTTATATCAAAGCGAAAGATTCCAACAAAATCGTAAATAACTGATGATTTTGTTTTTGCATATTTTATTTACTACTTGTGCTTAAGCTCACTTTATTGCGTTATAAAATATGTCATACTAAGCAATACTTGTAATGTAACCTGCCATATGTATGTAATTGTATTGAAGGAAAGGGACGATGGTCGCCAGATCGGACAGGTGGGTTTTCTCCGGGTACTCCGGTTTACTCCCACATGAATGACCACATGTACGCTTTCATCCGAGCCAATGAGAGTGATTAATATAAGTTGTTAAAACTTGCTTCGCAATCATTGTAAAATAAATAAAGTATAAAATAAAAAAAAGGGAAAGGGATTTGAATAAGTTACTATGTAACTTTTCCCCAATCCCAACTGTGTTGTTGCAACTACTCCTATGTTATGTACCATTATTGAAAAAATTATTGTTTAAACTAAGCTAAACATTCTAACAGGGTAATATATTTCTCCTTGAATATGTGTTCAGACGTGCCCATGGCTATATCATTACCCTCTATGTTTAGTTTAATAGCTATGTAGATGCTAATCGTGTTAAGCTTGACCACTCATACAGTACATATCACCTGCTATGTAGTCAATGCGTCCCTGGTCCAATAGTAGAGCGTCGGATTTGGAATCGAACGGTCCCAGGTTGGTTACTCTGTCAGGCCACGTATGTAGTGTCATTAAGCAAGGCACCTCACATACATTGCTTAGTACTGGTTAACCGCTTAGGTCGGCTAAGCCTGCCCAGGAAAGCATGTCTAGGCATGGGGTTTGACATTAATGGAGCATACATACAATGCCAGTGCACTTATTGACTTATGCGTTCCTTGTGCGAGACCACACGGGTTAATATACTCGATGATGTAGAAAACGCACACCTGCATTATATACTAGAGGATGTAGAAAACGCACACCTACATTATATGATTATTATTAAATGAACACGCAATACGAAAGATTCCATCAAAGATATATCACATCTTTATTACAAAACACAAACTGAGCAACTAAAAATATTCCAAAATATTTAAAACTATGTATTTATATAGTTATTGTTTTTCATGTAAAAGCACACTTATCCGAAGTGTGCGTTTGCTATGTCATCTAGTATATAATATGAAACATATTAAATGCGACTTACATTTAGAACTTGTATCACCAGTATCAACGAATCTGGCAACATGTGCATATGCTTTGATGATTAATTTTAAAACTGACGCAAGTACCTATACGTACAGATATATCTACAGATATCATTAATGTATACGTACAGATATATCCACATATATCATTAAAGTATACGTACATATATATCCACATATATCATTAAAGTATACGTACAGATATATCCACAGATATCATTAATGTATACGTACAGATATATCCACATATATCATTAAAGTATACGTACAGATATATCCACATATATCATTAAAGTATACGTACAGATATATCCACAGATATCATTAATGTATACGTACAGATATATCCACATATATCATTAAAGTATACGTACAAATATATCTACAGATATCATTAAAGTATAGGTACAGATATATCCACATATATCATTAAAATATACGTACAGATATATCTACAGATATCATTAAAGTATACGTACATATATATCCACAGATATCATTCAAGTATACGTACAGATATATCTACAGATATCATTAAAGTATACGTACAGATATATCCACAGATATCATTCAAGTATACGTACAGATATATCCACATATATCATTAAAGTATACGTACAGATATATCCACATATATCATTAAAGTATACGTACAGATATATCCACATATATCATTAAAGTGCTTCGATTTTATTAGACTAATCTAAACGAAACGTGCATTAAAACGACACAGCGCTTGCCTTAGAGCGCTGGAACCGACATTAAGTCACTTATCCGAAGTGTGCGTTTTCTATGTCCTCTAGTAACAGTGTAGTATAGACGATCCATTAAGTGTTTTAGTTGTAATTCCGTATTGTGTGTCAGATGATATTGCTTATTTATATGCTTATTGTGAACATATTTCATGTTCCCTTGAATGATCTCAATAACTCGTCATGTTATTCTGTCTCCATAATTCACTCTAGTTCCATGCAGTATGTGTATCACTATAAAATTGCTGGTAAGGATTGCGAAAACATGCATAGCTCTATGCTTGCTGGGTAAAACAATGCTATTAATAGTTCTAATAATTGTAACAGACGACACTTCATTAATGCGTTTTTTTCTTATTTGCAACGTAAAACTCTGGAAATATGTCATGGAATGTGCATGATATATTTGACTGTTATTTTCACATTTAGCTTGTATAGATTTAATACATTAACCCTTTCAATACTACATACCTCTACAAAAATCGTAGATCATGATCACCGACACCTCATGAACCCTTGCATCATACGACATGACTGAAGTACTGGAAACTAGAACAACACCACTGAAATCATATAAATATTGTAACACCCTAGGTGTTAGCTTACCCTCTGAGCTTTATGTTCACCAGGTGTATTTCCATGGAGTGTGGTGCTGCATGTTTACTGGCAGCGCTATAGGAATTTGACAGGTGCTCTTTGAATCAAACAGAACAACAGATCGCCTTCGAATATCACGCCAGTTGAATCTACCGCCATATTTTACATGACGTCCAGTTTCGTGTATTCTCAATGGTTTCGATATGATAATCCTCAACCATTGTTCTGTTTGGGTGTAGTTAATCCTATCCGTGTTACTGTATATTCCTGTTAAGCGATTGATGTATGCAAATGGGTGTAATTTGAAGTTTAGATCCAACTGTATTTTGTTTAGCATGTATGCCGCCATCTTGAATGTACACGGTGCATTAGACGCTACGCGACAGTGTTCTATACACTGCTTTTGTAAACAAAGCGTATCGCTTGTATGTGGCATACATAGGTGGCGAATTTGTCTAAACGTAAGCTCCGGGGAGCCTCTTTATAAGTTTATGTGTGTTATTGATATGTATGCAGTGCTTAGTTGACACAACAGTTCTATTTTAGTTTGTAGTTGCGAGTACCTGTGGTACTACGAAATTTGTGTGTGACGTAATGCGACAGGTGGGCAGCGTCATGCGACACGTGGGGCACGCGCATGCACTGCGATGTGTGGATTCCACAGTGTGCACCCACATCCCACACGTCGCATTGTGTGTTAGTATAAATACGAGACAGAACGTCATTCTTGGCCGCCAACACTCCGAAATAGCCAGGAATCCTTGCCTGTCCGTATAACGTAGCAGACGACGTTTTAACAGTGGTGCGTTGCTATTTTAGTGTCATTTAATGTATAATTCGTGTTTCTTTGCCAGTTGGTGATGTTATATGTCACATATTGTATATCGAATATTGTAAAGTGATCGTCAACAGTCACGTCTATGCGTATCAGTTGCCCATAGAGTAAAAGAAGATAGAAAGAACATAACATCGTTGTCGTCTTTGACTCAATTACCCGCTGTGTCCAGCCCACGTCCCGTCCTTCCGTCTGCTCACTAGATTGACCCCGGTTGGCGCGTAACAATATCATGCTTTTCCTAGAAATACAAGAATGTGACTACCTCTGAATATTTCCTTGTCTCTTTAACCCTTTCAACACTACATACCTCTCAATAGGCGTACACAGCCGTCTTATCAGGATCTGCACTTTTTGCCAGTAATATTACTATTTTTAGACAAAATTACACATTTTGATAAATTAACTGGTCAAAATGTAATGTTCATGTCAGTTACTTGGTGTTGAATGGGTTAATATCATGCACCAGTCCATGTCAGTTACTTGGTGTTGAATGTGTTAATATCATGCATCAGTCCATGTCAGTTACTTGGTGTTGAAAGGGTTAATATCATGCACCAGTCCATGACAGTTACTTGGTGTTGAATGTGTTAATATCATGCACCAGTCCATGTCAGTTACTTGGTGTTGAATGTGTTAATATCATGCACCAGTCCATGACAGTTACTTGGTGTTGAATGGGTTAATATCATGCACCAGTCCATGTCAGTTACTTGGTGTTGAATGTGTTAATATCATGCACCAGTCCATGACAGTTACTTGGTGTTGAATGGGTTAATATCATGCACCAGTCCATGTCAGTTACTTGGTGTTGAATGTGTTAATATCATGCACCAGTCCATGTCAGTTACTTGGTGTTGAATGGGTTAATATCATGCACCAGTCCATGACAGTTACTTGGTGTTGAATGGGTTAATATCATGCACCAGTCCATGTGAGTTACTTGATGTTGAATGGGTTAATATCATGCACCAGTCCATGTCAGTTACTTGGTGTTAAATGGGTTAATATCATGTACCAGTCCATGACAGTTACTTGGTGTTGAATGGGTTAATATCCTGCACCAGTCCATGTCAGTTACTTGGTGTTGAATGAGTTAACTCATTAAGATATGACTCGTTTCAGTGTGCGTGTGTGTGTGCGTGCGTGCGTGCGTGTTCCATTAATGTCATACCCCTTGCGGGGACCTAGACATGTGCTCCTGGGCAGGCTTAGCCGACCTAAGTTGTTAACCAGTACTAAGCAATGTGTGTGAGGTGCCTTGCTCAATGACACTACATACGTGGCCTGACCGAGTCTCGAACCCAGGACCGCTCGATTCCAAAGCCGACGCTCTACCACTGGACCACGGACGCCACACTTATATGTCTATAACTTCTGCTTTACAAACGAAACTCTTCCGTTTATGCATATATCATGAACATAATATTTGTTCAGTCCAAGTTTAAAGGTTGTGTTTACATTGGTCTGCTTGAATAAACGAATTATTTATATAATCTAGTAATTCACTTGCTGATCGTGTGTTATTGTCAGTAAGCAGTCGGTTATGTGTTGTGAAAGGATGAATTTCAAACAGATTGACATCGACAAGCGGAAAGGATTCTAATAATAACAACGTATCTATAAATCTCAACCATAGTTGGTGTTATTTTTTTAGAAAACGTAAATGTTTGTCATCATGAGCTAAACCATTGTAGATTTAAGCACTGCCCTTTCTGTCTTTGCGTATACAGACAATATGCAGAGCCATGTAGAATTATTAATATAATAATAATAATATTAATTATTATATACATATATAAGATGGAACTTTAAATGTCAAGTTGCATCAATACATTTCAAGTGTTTGACAGATTTTATAAACAAACTTGGAATAACTGGATCGGAATACTTTTGAAATTACATGATACTTGCTACTAATTTCCAAAGCATGCCGACATCATTGTAGTACTATCTTGTCAACTATCTGTGCCTAAAAAGTCAACACAAGACAGGTGTATGCAGACAAAAGTAACATAAGTGTATGAACAATACACAAACCGATTCAAAGATTAGTTCTAGACTGGGAAAAAAACAGGCTCTAACAGCAGTTGACTGTCTAAGTGGAGGTCGATTGTAACACTGATAATGCAGATGCAGATTGTTCTATGATACATAATACATGTTTAGTATGGCAGACATAGGTTGGCAAGAAAGAATGCTTTACAAATTATCCGTATCTTAATCAATTATTGTTCTAGCATTGCCAATACATGCATCAGATTCATGCAATCTATGCCGAGATGCACACTAATGAACTTTGTTTGTGTGGGATGCATTAGTGCTCTATCGCTCTGAAACCATTTCAGTTATAATTATCTGATGCCATGTCAGTTCTAATTCTCTGATGCCATGTCAGTTCTAATTCTCTGAAGCCATGTCAGTTATATTTCCCAGAAGCCATGCCAGTTCTAAATCTCTAAAGCAATGTCAGTTCTAATTCCCAGAAGCCATGCCAGTTCTAATTCTCTGAAGCCATGTCAGTTCTAATTCTCTGAAGCCATGTCAGTTCTAGTTCTCTGAAGCTATGTCAGTTCTAATTATCTGAAGCCATGTCAGTTCTAATTCTCTGAAGCTATGTCAGTTCTAACTCCCTGAAGCCATGTCAGTTCTAATTCCCAGAAGCCATGTCAGTTCTAATTCTCAGAAGCCATGTCAGTTCTAACTCCCTGAAGCTATGTCAGTTCTAATTCCCAGAAGCCATGTCAGTTCTAGTTCTCTGAAGCTATGTCAGTTCGAATTCTCTGAAGCCATGTCAGTTCTAATTCTCAGAAGCCATGTCAGTTCTAGTTCTCCGAAGCTATGTCAGTTATAATTCTCAGAAACCATGTCAGTTCTAATTCTCTGAAGCCATGTCAGTTCTAGTTCTCTGAAGCCATGTCAGTTCGAATTCTCTGAAACCATGTCAGTTCTAGTTCTCAGAAGCCATGTCAGTTCTAATTCTCAGAAGCCATGTCAGTTATAATTATATGAAGCTATGTCAGTTCGAATTCTCAGAAACCATATCAGTTCTAATTCTCTGAAGCCATGTCAGTTCTAATTCTCTGAAGCCATGTCAGTTCTAATACTCAGAAGCCATGTCAGTTTTAATTCTCTGAAGCTATGTCAGTTCTAATTCTCAGAAGCTATGTCAGTTCTAATTCTCTGAAGCTATGTCAGTTCGAATTCTCAGAAGCCAGGTCAGTTCTAGTTCTCTGAAGCTATGTCAGTTCTAATTCACAGAAGCCATGTCAGTTCTAATTATCTGAAGCTATGTCAGTTCGAATTCTCTGAAGCCATGTCAGTTCTAATTCTCAGAAGCCATGTCAGTTCTAGTTCTCTGAAGCTATGTCAGTTCTAATTCTCAGAAACCATGTCAGTTCTAATTCTCTGAAGCCATGTCAGTTCTAGTTCTCTGAAGTCATGTCAGTTCGAATTCTTTGAAGCCATGTCAGTTCTAATTCTCAGAAGCCATGTCAGTTATAATTATCTGAAGCTATGTCAGTTCGAATTCTCAGAAACCATATCAGTTCTAATTCTCTGAAGCCATGTCAGTTCTAATTCTCTGAAGCAATGTCAGTTCTAATACTCAGAAGCCATGTCAGTTTTAATTCTTTGAAGCTATGTCAGTTCTAATTCTCAGAAGCTATGTCAGTTCTAATTCTCAGAAGCCATATCAGTTCTAATTCTCAGAAGCCATATCAGTTCTAATTCTCAGAAGCTATGTCAGTTCGAATTCTCAGAGGCCATGGCAGTTTTAATTCTCTGAAGCTATGTCAGTTCTAATTCTCAGAAGCTATGTCAGTTCTAATTCTCAGAAGCCATGTCAGTTTTAGTATCTGGAGCGATAGCAGTTCCAGTTCATTGGAGCTATGTCAGTTCTAGTTCATTGGAGCTATGTCAGTTCCAGTTCATTGGAGCTATGTCAGTTCTAGTTCACTGGAGCTATGTCAGTTCTAGTTCATTGGAGCTATGTCAGTTCTAAATCTCCTAGACATATCAGTTCTAGTTCTCTGTAACCATACATTATTAATTCTAGTTTTCTGACGTCATGTCGGTTCCAGTGCTCTAAGGCAGCACGCACTGTGTCGTTTTAATGCACCTGTCGTTTAGATAAGTCTAATAAAATCTAAGCACTTGAATGATATCTGTGGATATATCTGTACGTATACTTTAATGATATCTGTAGATATATCTGTACGTATAGGTACTTGCATCAGTTTTAAAATTAATCATCAAAGCTTATGCACATGTTGCCAGATTCGTTGATACGGGTGATACAAGTTCTAAATGTAAGTCGCATTTAATATGTTTCATATTATATACTAGATGACATAGCAAACGCACACTTCGGATAAGTGTGCTTTTACATGAAAAACAATAACTGTATAAATACATAGGTTTAGACATTTTGGAATAATTTTAGTTTTTCAGTTTGTGTTTTGTAATAAAGATGTGATATATCTTTGATGGAATCCTTCCTATTTCGCTTTCATGTATTAATAATCATATAATGTAGGTGTGCGTTTTCTATGTCCTCTAGTATATAATGTAGGTGTGCGTTTTCTATGTCCTCTAGTATATAATCTCATAATCTTCTCAATTTTCAAAAGTCGTCGTTATCTAATTCAATATATTTTCAGTGTAGCTTTTGGCATTGAATATTTATAAATGGGTTGATGAAATCGTACGTTATATGTAATTATTTGGCAAACGTATAAATAAAATATCATTTATTGTATGAATTCCAATGAAAAATAGAAATCAAATAGGGAAATAAAACTGATATATTTCACTAAAATAATAATAATAATAATTAAAAAAAAAGACTTTATTTAACGAGATAACTCATACCATGAGGCCCTCAACAAATTAAAACATGAACTAGCATAGTGAAACATGTAAACAGTAACCAGTAAACTTATATTCATGTATAATTGTAACGTATCAGTTTATTAGGTTATTGGTCTGTTCTTTACACCACCTGATATATAAAGCTTTGAAGTGTGGAACAAAATGTGCTGTCGTGATAGCGCAGTGGATGCGCGTTCGCTTCAGGTGCGAAAGGTCCGGAGTTCGAGCTCCACGGGAGCCGTTACGATTGTGCCCTTAGGCAAGGCATTTAAATTCCACATTCCCTCTCTCCTTCGTGGCGATGGATTCCATCAGGAATGAGGTCTCGAGAGTGATTTATATAAGTTGAAATAACTTGTTTCGCAATCGAGCTAAAATAAATTTGTATTAAAAAAAAAAGAAGACAAAAGTGCTGTTTTGATGTGATAAGGGAGGGAATTCCAAAAGTGCGACCCTGAATATAAGTAAGATTTTCTAAAATCTTCAGTAGTTGGTTGGCTTCGGACAGTAAAATTGGAGATTGGCGGCTGATCGCAAGTTTTGAGTTCGAACATCACTAATTGAAACAAGTAAAATAACACATTTTCTAATTACAACAAATAGAGCTACTATCTGTATACTGCATTATCGCTGTTTTAAGCCTATAATTCCCAGTTATTACAAATTTTACAACTACCCTAAACATGAATGACGTCATTTATGACGTATGACCTAATCTTAAACCATACGTCAGAACAAAAGTGCATGGTTTCAACATTTTACTTCACAAAACTGTTCCTAAAATAAAAACTATTTCTTGCACATGTAAATGATCGAAACACAGTGCACTTATGAGCATTGAAAGCCAATACTTAACTATCACCCAGGGCTAGATTTACTGTATTGATACTGCGTTCAATGTTGATTCGGTGAAACATAATTCGCTGATTCCCTGCAACAGACTCCACAGTGGATTATTATATTACTGAATACCAGTTCTCAGCTTAGAACATTTTAAAACGACATGTTATGGGCACAACAGGATAGCTCTTCACATGAATTACATCACCTCGAATGATTTAATGTCACTCAGTCAACTATCTGTTAAATGTGCACGGTGAAATTGCATGCGTGCATAATTCGTCGCTGTTGATTTATTGTTAACATCTAGCATACTATTATTTCACTATTTCTTAACCGCCAAATACGTCATATATCATGCATGCATATTTATTTCGCCGAATAAATGAATGTATCGTAATCGAGCTAGTCTATTTGCATAGTCTAATGTAAATTTGATGTGAAAATGAGATGTAATCGTTACACTATGATTTGAACTTTTTTGTTTACAGATTTTCCGCCTCCGTGTTCGAGTGGTTACGGTCGCTGACTCGTATACCATTGTAACCTATCATCACTTATGGTCACGGAATCGAGCCTCGCTCAGGCCGTGTCTCATTTATATGAAAAAGTTGGCAGTTTCTTACGGAGGTTAGTGAACCAAAGTACGGGTTAACCGCTGGAGCCTGCCCAGGAAAGGTGTTGTTAGGTAAACAGCCCGCCGTAAATATAGCCCAAAATGGTGCTGATCCATGCGTAAAACCCGAACTAACAAACATAACTGTTTACAGATTTCCTTGTGGGTGTGGTGTGCGTGCTAGGTGACGGTATACAGAGTGCCATGTACGGGGAGTGGCACGGGGGAGACGTGGTATGCAGGCTATGGCGCTACGGCAAGACGGTTACGATAATAGCCTCCAACAATATACTCATTGGTATGAGTGTGGACAGGTTTTTGGCAATCAAATATCCGCTGAACACAGTCCGAGCAGGTAGGAATTTGTCCTAGCACGTAGGAATGTATCCGAGCACGTATGAATTTGTCCGAGCACGTAGAAATTAGTCCGAGCACGTAAACATTTGTCCTAGCACGTAGGAATTAGTCCGAGCACGTAAAAATCTGTCCTAGCACGTAGGAATTTGTCCGAGTACGTAGTAATTTGTCCGAGCACGTAGGAATTTGTCCGAGCACGTAGGGATTTGTCCTAGTAGGTAGGAATTTGTCCGAGCACGTAAGAATGTGTCCGAACACGTAGGAATTTGTCCGAGCACGTAGGAATTTCAGTTTATATAAACGATGTTGATGCTGAGCGTGATTAAATTTACTTTCTGTTAGCTAGATTGCGAAACAAGTTCTTACAACTTATATAGAGGTAACCGTACACGCAGATTGCTTTCTCCTCAATCCTACATGTATGTACATAATATTTATATTTGACTATGTTTATTCAAAGAAATAAATTAATTTAATAAAATAAAACGAATTTAAACTAACTTATATTAATCACTTTCGAAACCTCATTCCTGATGACATTCGTCGCCATGAGGCAAAGTGGAATTTAAATGTATTGCCTAAGGGCCAAATCGTACCGGCTCCAGCGGGGTTCGACCTCCGGGCATTTCGCCCTTGAAGCGAACGCTCTACCACTGCACTATCGTGATTAAATGACATCTTCTATGTATCGGATAAATCACACATCCTGAATGCATAGTGGAACAGCATTGACGATTATGCAGAATACTGTATTCATCTATTTTGAAATAACTAAATTAATAATCTATGAATAACACGCGCTAGCAATGTGACGTTTACCAGCAATATGCACGTGCTTGCACAATGTAACGGTTTGTTGCAAAGAATAGTGTTGTAATTGCATCTATTGAACTGGAAAAGGTGTCCATTTGATGCTTCTACATTTCAATACCGACCAGAATCCTACATACGCCGAGGCATGTGGGCAACTGGTTTCTCTAAGTAGATTATTCTTGCTGCGTCGGTTGTGGGTCTGGTAGAAATCCTGATGCGGCTTCCTCGTCCTCTTGTTCATGGTAACACGTCATGTGAAGTGCTGTTTTCTGTAAACGGTCCCCTTTAGGGCGGCCATGTCCTCCATTTGTCAGCTCACAGCTGCAATAATGGTTCCGGTTTCTTCGCTTGGGTACTCATCGCTACCAGCTCAGGGTAGAAGCCGCCTCCCGCCGTCTCCATCAGGAGCATGTTAAAAACAATTCCACCAGCTATCCGCCGTAAACAGCACATTGCTGTATCGCCAAGTAGGGACGTTATTTTGAGAGCTACTAATACTGAGTCTCACGACTTTTTCTGTTCCGATAGCGAGGTTGGCATCAGCGAAGTTCTTGACCCATTGTCTGCTGTGCGCTGTGCCTAGGTCACGACGTGCACGTTGTGGAGGAGAGTCCTGGGTTCCTAGGCATTGGGACGGATTATATTTGTACAATAATCGCCTTGTATAATTAGAGAAAATTATAATAACGGCGATCACATGGGATGAATCAACCAATCAGAATAGCGACATTGCAAGAAGGTGTAATTATAGCAGTTTGAAGTGTCACCAATGTTGTAATAAAACAACAAAACTAGATCTACCCGAGGATCTCTGAAGTATAACAAGTGACTACGTCAGTGTTGGCAGGTGGGCGGGGTTAGCTGCTAACATTTATAATACGAATAATAATAAAGACTATTTAACGAGACAACTAATTTAACAATTGCGAATCTAACATTAGGCTCTCATCATATATACAAAACAAATGCAATCAAAAGATAGGACAATAATTGAGAACTGCACATTGGAATTACATTTGATTTTGATATATATTATTTAATGGACACTGCACAACCATATGGTCTGAATATAAATACTTTAATTTGATCAGTTGTCATGGTAATACATTTCAGGATGCTGTCAAATTCTTGATAAAGCCATGGTGTTTGGTGCCTGGTTGATCAGCTTGGTGGCTGCAAGTTTATTCATTATATACTCTAGAGGTATTAATTCCGATCCAAATGGTGTCAGCATGATGGAGATTAAAGGCGTGTGTAACATTAATATCCCGGAGGAGTGGTTGCAGGTAACTCAGTCTATGTTACTATTGATATCCCGGCGGAGTGGTGGCAGGTAACTCAGTCTATGTTACTATTGATATCCCGGCGGAGTGGTGGCAGGTAACTAAGTCTATGTTACTATTGATATCCCGGCGGAGTGGTGGCAGGTAACTCAGTCTATGTTACTATTGATATCCCGGCGGAGTGGTGGCAGGTAACTCAGTCTATGTTACTATTGATATCCCGGCGGAGTGGTGGCAGGTAACTCAGTCTATGTTACTATTGATATCCCGGCGGAGTGGTGGCAGGTAACTCAGTCTATGTTACTATTGATATCCCGGCGGAGTGGTGGCAGGTAACTCAGTCTATGTTACTATTGATATCCCGGCGGAGTGGTGGCAGGTAACTCAGTCTATGTTACTATTGATATCCCGGCGGAGTGGTGGCAGGTAACTCAGTCTATGTTACTATTGATATCCCGGCGGAGTGGTGGCAGGTAACTCAGTCTATGTTACTATTGATATCCCGGCGGAGTGGTGGCAGGTAACTCAGTCTATGTTACTATTGATATCCCGGCGGAGTGGTGGCAGGTAACTAAGTCTATGTTACTATTGTAGTCAGTGTACCATTTTGAACTAGGATGTCATTGGTAAAACTGTGACATTTCAAAATGTGTACCTTATATACCAACGCCTGTTTTCAGGCTATGGCAAGTGAATCATTTGCACGTAGCTGTACCATTTGAAAAATGTACCATTTGAATAAGTGTAGCATTGGAGTAAGTGAATATTAAATATGAGAAAATGTACCATTTTTAAAAGTGTTCCATATGAACAGATGTATAATTTCGGAATGTTTACCATATATATGTACCGTTTGAACAAGTGTACCATATATAGAAATGTACTATTTGAGCAAGTGTACCATCTGAACAAGTGTACTATCTTAGCAAGTTTACCATATACAAAAGTGTACCATTACATGTTGTGCAAGCTAAAGCGTATACAAATGAGTACCATATGAACAAGAGTACCATATATAAAAGTGTACCATTACATGTTGTGCAAGCTAAAGCGTATACAAATGAGTACCATATGAAAGTACCATATATAAAAGTGTACCATTACATGTTGTGCAAGCTAAAGCGTATACAAATGAGTACCATATGAACAAATGTACCATATATAAAAGTGTACCATTAAATTGTGTGCAAGCTAAACCGTATATAAATGCGTACCATATGAACAAGTGTACCATATATAAAAACTGTACCATATGGCCAAGAGTACCATATATTTAAATGAACTTGTGTACCATATAAATTGTACAGTTGGAAATACATATTTTAAAAATGTACCATTTCAGCAAGTGTAGCATGTATTTGAGAAGCTGTGTGTGCTAGTGTGCCAATTGCCATACGTGTACCACATGAGTTGTAATATGCGGATGCAGATCTAGGGTGCCCCTCTAAGCAATAGTTAAGGTCCATGCAGGAACCCACTTATAACAACCGACCCTCCGCAAACCAACTGGATAGCTTCCTCACATTAATTCGACACCCCCAGTGTAATGATGCTACCCTACACTGGCGAGGCAGTCTACCTTACTCACTCAGCCACGGGGTCCACACAATATAGATTCCTCACATTAATTCGACACTCCCAATGGAATGATTCTAACCTACAGTGGCGAGGCATATTCTACCTTACTCACTCAGCCACGGGGTCCACACAATATAGATTCCTCACATTAATTCGACACCCAATGGAATGGTTCTAACCTACAGTAGCGAGGCATAGTCTACCTTACTCACTCAGCCACGGGGTCCACACGATATAGATTCCTCACATTAATTCGACACCCAATGGAATGGTTCTAACCTACAGTAGCGAGGCATAGTCTACCTTACTCACTCAGCCACGGGGTCCACACGATATAGATTCCTCACATTAATTCGACACCCAATGGAATGGTTCTAACCTACAGTAGCGAGGCATAGTCTACCTTACTCACTCAGCCACGGGGTCCACACAATAAATACTTTTGTTTCGCATATTATCATAGATCAGCATGTGAAGTCGTCTCATGTCAAATATGTATACCATGGAGTACCCTTATATATTCAGCCCTACATCATTCTGGTGTCATTGCTGGTATACATCCTGCCAACATTAGGGATCAGCGCGTGCTACGTGGGAATCTGTATCGTGATTTGGAGGAAGTGGCGGTCGAGCCTCAAATTGTCAGAGATAAACAAAGGCACTAGCAGTGGTAAGATGCATTCTGTCCATGTGGGCATACCGCATGTTATCGCGTTTTCATTACCTGGTGAATTGTTAATTTCTTCAATCTAATGTCGGATTCATGTGTGCGATACCAAGATATATCGTTCATTTTGTATTTATCAGTTCAAGAACATATCAAACGAACGCACATCAAAATACCTCCCTTAGTGTGTATAATCTGTTAAAATGTCAACAAAGCAACATATTTATGAATCTGTAGTGAACACAACTGCTCTCACAGTGTCTACGTACCGTACAGAGCAACTATATATAGTGAGCAAACGCCGATGATGATTGAGCTTATTTACCCTCGCCTCCGGCGAACCATATGGGCGAGCGTACTAAGAAGTTTAGTTAACACTCATATATTATAAACTAAGGTGATTAAGTTGTGTGCATTAATAACACGATTTGAATGCTCAGCCCGGCCATAGATTAGGCTACAAGCACCAACATGTATAGGGTCAGTACAGGAGTCACTCTATACCGTCTCATATCTCATATTCGTAAATGTATGAATATGTTTGATGTATAATATTAGCAAACGCCACCATGGAAAGGAATTTATATAAGCATTCTATTTGCTTGTTTTCCGATCCAAATGCATGTGTTTGATGTATATGTATTCCAACGTTTATTATCATCTGAACTGAATAAAATATGTTTAAACTAATGTCGTATTGTTACATTAAACATCTTGAACTATGCTGCGCGCGCACCGTGTTTTAGCTATTCCATTTATACAATGCGTGTAAAGTTTTATGAATGAAAGTCACGTGATGTTTGTAAATACTACCGTGGGAATTAGCGGAAGTGAGCTATTTTTAGAATCAGATAATCTCTTGTCCGTCTTGTTGTTCTGTTAAGTGATGCTTCAGTTACTATTCTGTACAGTTTTATTTGACAAAATAAATAAAATTATTGATCAGTTACAACTTTTGTTCATTTATGCACTAGATTGATATTTTCCATAAAAAATAACGTCATCACCCCTTACGCGGGAGGAAATTTCGAAAGCCAAATGCAGCGGAGTAGCACGGCGTTTGAAGAAAATACTCCTTTGATTCTCGCCTAAATTATTAGAAGTAAGTCGTGTTAGAATCGAAATAATAAGTATCAACCGTGGTATATCGCAGAATAACGCGAGTTTGAAGTTCTTATGCGTAGAAATATATCACGAAGGCCGAATATATGCGATATGCCACGGTTGATACTTATTATTTCTTAATTAAAATACGATGATCTACTAAATCAAATGCTTCTCGAAAGTCTTATCATAATCATATCAAATAGCCGTCGTCGATTGCTCATAAGATTATCGTGATAATGTTTTTAACAAACTTTGATAAAGTTAGTAATATTGATATAGGCCACTAATTATTTGCATTGTCCTGACCTCAAGTGTATAAAGCTTTTCTCCAATCGCAAACTCACTCGAGCTGATGACCAAGCTTCTGATTTATTCAACTGAGAGTAAATCTCAGAATCAATAAATCAAATCATTGGAGCTTTGAGCAGTTTGAATTCAAAATCTAAAATAACTAATCTCTTCAGGAGGCGTCGCTCATATGGGCAACCGGTAGCGACGACGATAAATAAACGTAAACCACAAGAAATTTGAATTTTTAGGAGAGTTTTATAACAGAACAGAACAGAATTTTATTTCGAAAGACTTGTACATGATACATCGTCTTAACAACATTAGTACTAACATATACAATTAATGATCACGTGACAATTGAAATTTATGTGAGAGTAATATATATATTGGCAATTACACATTCATATTATTTCTAATAACTAACGATAATTTTGGCTAAATATGTACAGTATTTTTATTATCGGAACTCATAATACTGTTAAATTTGTATACAGACGGTATATTTCAATAGTGTGAATCAATCAATTGATTACGTTGGTTGTTATAACACGGACATATACAAATAAAATGCATATCTATCGATCCACAATATAAACACTATCTCTCGTTTCTTGGAATTTTGTTCCTGCCATATCGACCTGTTTGGATACGAAGAGAATGACCAGCTATTCTAAATTTGGTAAAAACACAATGTAAATATATAAGATAATGCTCATAAGAAAAAACAATTGTTAAAATATTTATATTCTGTAAGTGCAGAACTACGTTCCACGATACCATACCATTCCTGTAAATAAACATCGACACCACGTTGTTTGAACATAAAAGGAAATGACTTTAATGAGACATTATGCGGATCGATAAATACATCTGAGAACCCATACTGATATAGTCGGGCCATAACCACCGGATACCAGCGAGTTGTTTACGGATACCAGCGAGTTATTTACGGATACCAGCGATTTGTTTACGGATATAAGCGAGTTGTTTACGGATATAAGCGAGTTGCTTACGGATATAAGCGAGTTGTTTACGGATACCAGCGAGTTATTTACGGATACAAGAGAGTTATTTACGGATACCAGCGAGTTATTTACGGATATAAGCGAGTTGTTTACGGATATAAGCGAGTTGTTTACGGATAAAAGCGAGTTGTTTACGGATATAAGCGAGTTATTTACGGATACCAGCGAGTTATTTACGGATACCAGCGAGTTATTTACGGATACCAGTGAGTTATGTACATATACCAGTGAGTTATTTACGGATACCAGCGAGTTATTTACGGATACCAGCGAGTTATTTACGGATACCAGTGAGTTATTTACGGATACCAGCGAGTTATTTACGGATACCAGCGATTTATTTACGGATACCGCGTTATTTACGGATACCAGCGAGATATTTACGGATACAAGCGAGTTATTTACGGATACAAGCGAGTTATTTACGGATACCAGCGATTTACGGATACAACCGAGTTATTTACGGATACAACCGAGTTATTTACGGATACCAGCGAGTTATTTACGGATACCAGCTAGTTATTTACGGATACCAGCGAGTTATTTACGGATACAGCCGAGTTATTTACGGATACAAACGAGTTATTTACGGATACAAGCGAGTTATTTACGGATACAAGTGAGTTATTTACGGATACAACCGAGTTTTTTACGGATACAAACGAGTTATTTACGGATACAACCGAGTTATTTACGGATACAAGCTAGTTATTTACGGATACCAGCGAGGTATTTACCGATACAAACGAGTTATTTACGGATACCAGTGAGTTATTTACGGATACAACCGAGTTATTTACGGATACAAGCGAGCTATTTACGGATACAATCGAGTTATTTACGGATACCAGCGAGTTATTTACGGATACAACCGAGATATTTACGGATACAAGCGAGTTATTTACGGATACCAGCGAGTTATTTACGGATACCAGCGAGTTATTTACGGATACCGCGTTATTTACGGATACCAGTGAGTTATTTACGGATACCAGTGAGTTATTTACGGATACAAGCGAGTTATTTACGGATACAAGTGAGTTATTTACGGATACAACCGAGTTTTTTACGGATACAAACGAGTTATTTACGGATACAACCGAGTTATTTACGGATACAAGCTAGTTATTTACGGATACCAGCGAGGTATTTACCGATACAAACGAGTTATTTACGGATACCAGTGAGTTATTTACGGATACAACCGAGTTATTTACGGATACAAGCGAGCTATTTACGGATACAATCGAGTTATTTACGGATACCAGCGAGTTATTTACGGATACAACCGAGATATTTACGGATACAAGCGAGTTATTTACGGATACCAGCGAGTTATTTACGGATACCAGCGAGTTATTTACGGATACCGCGTTATTTACGGATACCAGTGAGTTATTTACGGATACCAGTGAGTTATTTACGGATACAAGCGAGTTATTTACGGATACAAGCGAGTTATTTACGGATACCAGCGATTTACGGATACAACCGAGTTATTTACGGATACCAGCGATTTACGGATACAACCGAGTTATTTACGGATACAACCGAGTTATTTACGGATACCAGCGAGTTATTTACGGATACCAGCTAGTTATTTACGGATACCAGCGAGTTATTTACTGATACCAGTGAGTTATGTACAGATACCAGTGAGTTATTTACGGATACCAGCGAGTTATTTACGGATACCAGCGAGTTATTTACGGATACCAGTGAGTTATTTACGGATACCAGCGAGTTATTTACGGATACCAGCGATTTATTTACGGATACCGCGTTATTTACGGATACCAGCGAGTTATTTACGGATACCAGCGAGTTATTTACGGATACAAGCGAGTTATTTACGGATACAAGCGAGTTATTTACGGATACCAGCGATTTACGGATACAACCGAGTTATTTACGGATACCAGCGATTTACGGATACAACCGAGTTATTTACGGATACAACCGAGTTATTTACGGATACCAGCGAGTTATTTACGGATACCAGCTAGTTATTTACGGATACCAGCGAGTTATTTACGGATACAGCCGAGTTATTTACGGATACAAACGAGTTATTTACGGATACAAGCGAGTTATTTACGGATACCAGTGAGTTATTTACGGATACAACCGAGTTTTTACGGATACAAACGAGTTATTTACGGATACAACCGAGTTATTTACGGATACAAGCTAGTTATTTACGGATACCAGCGAGGTATTTACGGATACAAACGAGTTATTTACGGATACAAGCGAGTTATTTACGGATACAAGCGAGTTATTTACGGATACAGTGAGTTATTTACGGATACACGAGTTATTTACGGATACAACCGAGTATTTACGGAACAAGCAGTTATTTACGGATACCAGCGAGTATTTACGGATACACGAGTTATTTACGGATACCGGTTATTTACGGATACCAGTGAGTTATTTACGGATACAAGCGAGTTATTGGGGGATACCACCGAGTAATTTACGGATACCACCGTATTATTTACGGATACCACCGAGTTATTTACGAATACCACCGAGTTATTTATGGATACCACCGTGTTATTTACGGATACCACCGAGTTATTTACGGATACCACCGTATTATTTACGGATACCACCGTATTATTTACGGATACCAGCGAGTTAATTACGGATACCACCGAGTTATTTACTGATACCACCGAGTTATTTACGGATACCACCGAGTTATTTACGGATACTAGTGAGTTATTTACGGATACAACCGAGTTATTTACGGATACAAACGAGTTATTTACGGATACAACCGAGTTATTTACGGATACAAGCTAGTTATTTACGGATACCAGCGAGGTATTTACGGATACAAACGAGTTATTTACGGATACAAGCGAGTCATTTACGGATAACAGTGAGTTATTTACGGATACAACCGAGTTATTTACGGATACAAGCGAGTTATTTACGGATACAATCGAGTTATTTACGGATACCAGCGAGTTATTTACGGATACTAGCGAGTTATTTACGGATACCAGCGAGTTATTTACTGATACAAGTGAGTTATTGGGGGATACCACCGAGTAATTTACGGATACGAACGTATTATTTACGGATACCACCGAGTTATTTACGAATAGCACCGAGTTATTTACGGATACCACCGAGTTATTTACGGATACCACCGAGTTATTTACGGATACCACCGTATTATTTACGGATACCACCGTATTATTTACGGATACCAGCGAGTTAATTACGGATACCACCGAGTTATTTACGGATACCACCGAGTTATTTACGGATACCACCGAGTTATTTACGGATACCGCCGAGTTATTTACGGATACCACCGAGTTATTTACGGATACCACCGTATTATTTACGGATACCAGCGAGTTATTTACGGATACCACCGTGTTATTTACGGATACCACCGAGTTATTTACGGATACCACCGAGTTATTTACGGATACCACCGAGTTATTTACGGATACCACTGTATTATTTATGGATACCACCGTATTATTTACGGATACCAGCGAGTTATTTACGGATACCACCGAGTTATTTACGGATACCACCGTATTATTTACGGATACCAGCGAGTTATTTACAGATACTACCGAGTTATTTACGGATACCAGCGTATTATTTACGGATACTAGCTAGTTATTTACGGATACCACCGAGTTATTTACGGATACCATCGTATTATTTACGGATACCAGCGAGTTATTTACGGATACCACCGTATTATTTACGGATACCACCGTATTATTTACGGATACCAGCGAGTTATTTACGGATACCACCGAGTTATTTACGGATACCATCGAGTTATTTACGGATACCACCGAGTTATTTACGGATACCACCTAGTTATTTACGGATACCACCGTATTATTTACGGATACCAGCGAGTTATTTACGGATACCACCGAGTTATTTACGGATACCATCGAGTTATTTACGGATACCACCGAGTTATTTACGGATACCACCGAGTTATTTACGGATACCACCGTATTATTTACGGATACCAGCGAGTTATTTACAGATACTACCGAGTTATTTACGGATACCAGCGTATTATTTACGGATACTAGCTAGTTATTTACGGATACCACCGAGTTATTTACGGATACCATCGTATTATTTACGGATACCAGCGAGTTATTTACGGATACCACCGTATTATTTACGGATACCACCGTATTATTTACGGATACCAGCGAGTTATTTACGGATACCACCGAGTTATTTACGGATACCATCGAGTTATTTACGGATACCACCGTATTATTTACGGATACCAGCGAGTTATTTACAGATACCACCGAGTTATTTACGGATACCAGCGTATTATTTACGGATACCAGCGTGTTATTTACGGATACCAGCGTGTTATTTACGGATACCACCGAGTTATTTACGGATACCACCGTATTATTTACGGATACCAGCGAGTTATTTACAGATACCACCGAGTTATTTACGGATACCAGCGTATTATTTACGGATACCAGCGAGTTATTTACGGATACCACCGAGTTATTTACGGATACCACCGTATTATTTACGGATACCAGCGAGTTATTTACGGATACCACCGAGTTATTTACGGATACCACCGAGTTATTTACGGATACCACCGAGTTATGAACATATGATTGCGATTGACTACGAGTTGGCGATCCGTAAGAACTCGTAAGAAAAATCCGTGTATAAGTTAAGAGAAATACTCATGAAATACATTCAAAGAAATTGACACTGCATTATTATTATTTATAAAATATTTCCAAAATGCCCTTGGTTTACTGTTTTTTAATGTGTCTTTATAGATCGTGTAATATTTTAAGTTCAAACTTTCTAGTGTGTGTTTTACGTTTATTTATCGTCGCTACCGGTTGCCCATATGAGCGACGCCTCCTGAAGAGATTAGTCATTTTAGATTGTTGGAGGATAGTGCAATGATACAGACAGAGACCCATTCCAGAGTCTACTCTGGTTCTTTTACGTGCACGATGTACAGCAACGACACGAGACCTCGGTTTAAAGTCCCATCCCAAATAGGCTGCCTACTTTATAATGATTAAAAACACGTAATGACTCGAGCTATCGCTGTTTAGACTGCTCATGTTAACTGCCAAACCCAGTTAGCATGATTAACGCAAATTGATGGTTTAAATGAACATTTGTTCGAGTGGAATTTGCAATCCTCAAACAGTGAGTCCGCAACGTCTCATATAATCGTTGTAAAATCATTAACTACATTATCAATAGACTGTGATCATGGTGTATCAATATTGAGGGTTAAATTTTCAGACAATACAAATTTAAGGCATTACGTAAAAGCATCCTTATGATTTGCATTCCATTGGTATTTAATTTCGGTAAAATCGCCCGACTGTGCTGTGTTGTTAATAACAATGTAATGAAAACCTTAATGGTGCATGGTTGCTCCATTCATTTACACTTCTTCCTGGTGATTGAGGATTATTCCGTAATGTTCGAAAAGTTGCATTATTTTGCGAGCAGATAGTCAACTACCAAGGCACCATTGTTCGATACAAAAGTAAATGAACAAGTTGTGTAACCGGCCGTTAACTATCAGAATAGAGTCAAGTCAGATATCTTTGAGATGCAACCCTGATGCACAACTACCCGACCATGGCATTAAACGCTGAATATTTCAGTGTGTGCCCTTCCTGGTCGGGAAATAAATGGTAGATGATAAAATCTGTAGCTGCACTATCCATTTACCGGGAACGTGCGCTCCTCCATGTCCAAACCCAATCTCTTCAGGGTTGCATCCCAAATCGGTTTAGCTATGCTAAATGACATTTTATTCTCTCTTTTCCTGACATGATAAATGAGGTATTACAATCAATACAATGCATGCGGCTCATAATATTACTAACACAATTATACATATATAACAATGATATACCTTTGCATGACGGTGGTTCAGTTTAGAATAGTATACTGAGTCAAAAAAGAAACGATACCTGGTGTTTATGTGTCTATAATTTGAACATTTATTAAGAAAATTCTTTGAAAATTCATAAGATAATAGTCCAACATGCTTGAAAGAGGAGCACATAAAGCATACTGAGCCTCCGAAACTGTCTGCTGCGTGATGACGTAATTCGTCGGACAGGTTTCTAGTGGAGTTTTCACACAGACGTCAATACAGAGTATGGGCACCATTTGCGTCTCTCACTGCAATGCACCGCCGTCGCATCGAACGGAAGTGTGTCTGAATCTCTTGCTGGTCAATATTTGTCCACTCCTGACGCAAAACATGACTCAGTTGGTTTAACGTTACCGGCTGACGTCGTCTGACGCGGCGGTCTAACGTATCCCACACATGTTCTATGGGTGACAAGTCTGGTGACAAAGCAGGCCACGGCAGGGTTTCAATATTGTTATGCTCCAATAATGTGGTGGAAATCTGAGCAGTATGACACCTGGCGTTGTCCTGTTGGAACAGTGTGACGTTTATGTTGGCGTTAAAGAACGGCACAACAACTGGCGCAAGGATCTCATCACAGTACCGCTGGGCGTTTAGGTTCCCGTCCACCACTAACAGTTCTGTGCGACTGCCGAAGGTGATACCGCCCCACGCCATAACGCTTCCGCCCCCGAACAGATCGACCTGACGTACACATGCGTCGGCGTAACGTTCACCGCGTCTGCGATATACCCGCTCTCTGCCACCCGCTCGACGCAAACAGAACCGCGATTCATCGCTACACATCACCGAATTCCACTGTAACCGAGTCCAGCGAGCACGTTCCGTCGTCCATTCCCGCCGTACGTCACGGTGACGTCGTGTCAGGATGGGTCCAACGTATGGCCGATAGGCACGAATGCCACGTTCACCGAGCCGGTTCCTGACTGTTTGTGCACTGATGCGATTGTTGGTCATCCCAGGAGTAACGGCAGCTGTGTGCGTAGCAGGTAGGAACCGGTCACGTAAATGTGACGTCCGAATGTGACGGTCCTGTTCACGCGTCGTCACACGTGGTCGACCAGATCTTGGACGGTCGTCCACCGATCCATTTGTTCGATAACGTCGAAGTAGACGTGTTATCGTGATCCGCGTAACCCCCGAGTCGATTTGCGACGTCACGCTGACGTAAACCGCCGTCAATCATTCCAATGGCACGCATTCTCTGATTGCGGTTTAGCCTAGGCATTTTGTTAGAGGTAACAATGGGTATGTAAAGTGTTTTTCCTCGATGATAATGCAATACCAGTACAATAAACCGGTTTTCCGATTTGTACATGTGTAGGAAGTTGTCTTTGTTGAGGAGCACGTGCAAATCGGAAATTCGGCGTTCCAGGATTATCGGGTGTTTATTTACCTGTGTTTATGGTTGGCTGACGTTGCAATAAGATACCCGGTACTGATACGTAATAATATATTAAACCGTCATTTTTAGTTTGGTATCGTATCTTTTTTGACTCAGTATATATCTCCACTGCAAATGTATAAGTTAGCTAGCTAAACATACCGGATATTTTACGCTACGTTATAATGCGTGTACCATTCTATCACACATAATATAACTGATCTATTTCTAAACAAACAAAAGTATAAGTAAAATTTACATTGCCACATTCTGCGTATTAACTGAGAAAAATGAAACTTTATGATTTTTTTTTACCTTTGTACATATATTATAGAAAGGTGTTTCCTATATTTTAAGTATACATTTGATGAATTTACATAGTTTTATAAATTCACCTGTATGGGTCATATTGACCTACCAGACTTAAAACAGTTAATTACCATATACCATTCTTACAGACGGATCTGTAGTCCAGTGGTAACACGCTGGACTGGTAATCCAGGGATCGCAGGTTCGATCCCCAGTCTGACCCTAATAAAATTAACAGTCTTTCAGATGGGACGTTAACCCGAGGTCTCGTGTCGGTGCTATACACCAGAAGAACCAGAGGATACTCTGGAATGGGTCTCTCTCTGTATCATTGCACTATCCTCCAAATATCTAAAATGACTAATCTCTCCAGGAGGCGTCGCTCATATGGGCAACCGGTAGCGACGATAAATAAACGTAAACACACATATACCATTCATACTTTTAACACGTTTGAATGCTAAAACTTTACAATGTTGTATTTTGATTATATTTAATGTGAGCTATAGACCCATTGGGTCGTGTACTAGATTTATTGTAATGTATTTTATTTACGTTTATTTATCGTCGCTATCGGTTGCCCATATGAGCGACGCCTCCTGAAGAGATTAGTTATTTTAGATTTTGGAGGATAGTGCATAATACAGACAGAGACAAATTCCAGAATCTCCTCTGGTTCTTTTTCTTTCACGGTGTAAAGCACCGACACGAGACCTCGGTTTAACGTCCCATCCGAAAGACCGTTAATTTTATTAGGGTCAGATTGGGGATCGAACCTGTAATGTATGTACTTGTTCTGCACCTTTATAGACGGAGCCTTACACAACTCAGCCAGTTTAATACCAAACGAGTTACTTTTATACCTGGTGAGACTCGACTAAGAGGCACATCAGAAATGTAATTTCTATCATCTATAAAATCATTTATGTGGTCATGTATGATACAATCAGTCTTTAAACCAACACGGCTATTGGATCACGGTTATAACCTCCGACCCAGGTCACCGTTGCTATGACAATGCATTAACCTTTGCTCGTATTATTAATATTATAATATATATTTCAGACAAACTACACGGGAACAAATCGCCGAATGCAGGCTTGCTTCCAAAGGCAAAAATCAAAAGCATTAAGTTGACTTTGGTGATATGCATTGGTATGTAATAAGTATCGTTTATATCAGAACTTATGTAAGTGTTTTACGTTTATTTATCGTCGCTACCGGTTGCCCATATGAGTGACGCCTCCGGAAGAGATTAGGTATTTCAGATTTTTTTGGAGGATAGTGCAATGATACAGACATAGACACATTCCAGAGTATCCTCTTGTTCATTTACGTACACGGTGTACAGCACAGACACGAGACATCGGTTTAAAGTCCAATCTGAAAGACTGTTAATTTTATTAGGGTCAGACGGGGGATCGAACCTGCGATTCTTGGATTACCAGTCCAGCATGTTACAACTGGACAACAGATCCGTCTGTATCAGAAATGATCTGTACTGTGCATATTAATATGGAAAATCCTGGAAAATGTTTTCCAGAACATACGGTGGACCGCATAATATTATGTCACCATATATTAACATGCAAATCGCGGTCAGGGAAGTTTTAGGAACCTTTGGCTGTCCGGGTTCGATCCTCGGACTTGGATGTATGCGATATGGTACGGTGGCCGCCAGATCGGACTCGTGGGTTTTCTCCGGGGATTCCGGTTTCCTCGCACATGAATGACAACAAATACGCTTTCATCCGCGTCAACGAGATCAATTAATCATATTGTAACAGCTTGTTTCGCAATCGTTGTCAAATAAATAAAGTTTATATTGAAGCAAGAGGTTTCAAATTAAGATTAATTCAAGGAAGTGCATTTCTTAAATACTGGTATTTAGTCGGATCTATATCTGAATTCATTATGTTTCGACTATCGTCGTAACTATGTTGTAGACGTCATTTTTAATATTATATTTTCTTAATGTTGAATTCTCTATAACATCACTATAATGATTTCTATTATTTTTGCAGCATTTTTCATTTGTTGGACTCCGTACTTCGTGATACTGTTAATGAACGTTCACAATCCACACTCGATCGATCCACGAGCGTTTTTAATCATCGGTACGTTATACCCACTGAACAGCGCAGCCAATCCTCTGGTGTTCCTCATATTTAACTTGAAACTATTCTATCGTCGTCGGGACGAACACACCTTTAACGTAGTCACTACCCAAGTGACGACAACATGACGGCTCCATATCGTCGTCGGGACGAACACACCTTTAACGTAGTCACTACCCAAGTGACGACAACATGACGGCTCCATATCTTCGCATACTTGCTACATACATTACTGGGGAAAACTACATCAACGTCAAGTGAACATACTATCATACAAATAAATACATGAAGCAGAATTCAACGCAGCTGTATAACGAGAGATACCTCTAATTTTCTATTACCTCCCTTGGCAGATAAAGATTTATTCCAAAATGTGAATAGGTCCTTTTAGTTAGAATCCTTTGTTTTTACTGTTGTGCCCTAAGCAGATGTTGCGGTATGATACATGGGATTTTATCATAAACGTGTTAATTGAGTGATAACATTGTTATAAAAATAGGTACCTATTGCACATACTGTAGGGGATCTGTCGAGTAATTTAATAACCATTTAAAGCGATAGTGGAATAAAATTGCAGGCATGTTGTGCAAAGGAAACAACGATAAAAACAGAGGAAAACACTTGATAGGATCTATCTACTTTTATGGAGTATTCAGGGGCAGTAACTGACCGATGTCTCTCATTGTAATAACATTATTGAATTTACTTTCGTTACGAGACGGGTCTTTGGGGTAGATTGCGCACGGGATTTTTATTGACGGTAAATTGAGGGTAAAATCATTCGAGATTTACTACTAGAACAAACGAGACGAGAATTAATATAAGTTATTAGAACTTGCTTCGCAATCGTTGTAAAATAAATAAAGTTTAAACAAAGACAATGGTTTTAATTTTTTCATGTATTCACATTTACAACGTACGAGTATTAGAATTAATTTATTAATGCTAATAGCCACACTATGGGTTTACATAGACTGTGCTGCACACAGATATTCTGGGAAGCGGATGTTTAGAAATCGTGTTTCAATTTTTTATAATTCTATGATTAGATAACATTTGTTCAGGGTTTAAGTAAACATTTGAAGATCGGGCAAAAATGAAGTTGATTGTGAAATTAGGATTTGCAAACTAGTAAATTACCTCCCTTATTGTAATAACATCTTCACTAACTTTCTAAAAGTATTGTTTGCTAGCTCTAATAATAGTTGTTATCAGGAGTTTATTAAATTTAAAAGCTTTGTTGTATCGGGTGTGATATTAATTTCAAGAATACATATTGTTTGGAATGATATAAGAAATAGTAGGAAAGTAGGAGATGCCGAGAATCTTTCATTGGTTAGAGCGTGTATTCTCTCTACCTCCCTATTACCCCCTTCTCCACGATAAGGAGGGAAAGGTTTGGGTTGGGGCAGCAGGCTCACAGTATATGATTGACCTACATTCCAAATTATTATTATTTCTTTATAAGAAAGAGAATAGAGAACTTTACTGTGTTTTACGTTTATTTATCGTCGCTACCGGTTGCACATATGAGCGAAGCCTCCTGAAGAGATTAGTCTTTTTAGAATTTGGAGTATAGTGCATGTATGCAGACAGAGACCCATTCCAGAGTATCCTATGGTTCTTTTACGTGTACGGTGCAAAGCACCGACAAGAAATCTCCGTTTAAAGTCCCATCTGAAAGACTGTTAATTTTATTATGGTCAGACGGGGACCTGCGATCCCTGGACTACCAGTCCAACGTGTTAACCACTGGACTACAGATCCGTCTGTAAAGAACTGTAAAAAAAGAAGGGCGGTGGGATTTTATTAATTGAGGAAGCAGTAGTCTCATAACGTATTATATACAAAACATAGTTGTATGCTTAGAAAAGAAATAACGAATCACTGAATAGAGTAAACATAATTCAGTTTAATAAAATAACGTAAAGTACATAGAATTAATAACGTAAAGTACATAGAATTAATAACGTAAAGTACATAGAATTAATAACGTAAAGTACATAGAATTAATAACGTAAAGTACATAGAATTAATAACGTAAAGTACATAGAATTAATAACGTAAAGTACATATAATTAATAACGTAAAGTACATAGAATTAATAACGTAAAGTACATAGAATTAATAACGTAAAGTACATAGAATTAATAACGTAAAGTACATAGAATTAATAACGTAAAGTACATAGAATTAATAACGTAAAGTACATAGAATTAATAACGTAAAGTATATAGAATTAATAACGTAAAGTACATAGAATTAATAACGTAAAGTACATAGAATTAATAACGTAAAGTACATAGAATTAATAACGTAAATTGTGCATTATATTCACTGCCTTACATAGATTTCTTATTTTATGTAAAAAAAATATATTTTCTATAAACAGCATCATTCATCAATATAATACATGATGTTGTTTGAATTATAGAATGTATATATATTATGTATTTTTATATATATATTATGTATTTTCTCGTTTACGGAGGGTTTACGATTGGAATACTTGGATATATAAGTATATGTAATGTACGGCGGTTCATTGATTTATAAGATCCGATGAACACGGATCGGTATAATATATTAATTTAATAATAAAATAATAAATTGTTAAGATATAAATATAACTGAATAGAAGAGTGGTATATTTAGATAAGTTTGAACCTATAAGAAATAGTGCATTTATTATATAGTTTGTATCAAGATGACATAGTTTTATACATTTTTGTATAGTTGTATACATTTTTGTATAGTTGTATACATTTTTGTATAGTTGTATACATGTTTGTATAGTTGTATACATGTGTGTATAGTTGTATACATGTTTGTATAGTTTATATACATGTTTGTATAATTCATATACATGTTTGTATAATTCATATACATGTTTGTATAATTCATATACATGTTTGTATAATTCATATACATGTTTGTATAATTCATATAACTGTTTGTTTGGATCAGACGAGGGATCGAACCCGCGATCCCTGGGTTCTCAGTACATTGTGTCAGCCACTGGACTAAGGTTTACCAGTTTGAATACCGATACATCTGTTACAGTGACACTATAAAAGGAGTGAACAACAACACTGGCCAAGCAGGCACGAATTAAATGACACTATATTGAATTTGTAAGTGTTGAATTCACTGCCACAAACCCACCAGTAAGAGCCTCACTAATTGTCATGTGTAATTCTCCGTGAAAGCAGTGGCTTTATCACGGTGCACGAGAAAAGAAATCATAATTATGTTACACCACTTTTCTAAATAGTGTGTGTTTTACGTTTATCTATCGTCGCTACCGGTTGCCCATATGAGCGACGCCTCCTGAAGAGATTAGTCATTTTAGATTGTTGGAGGATAGTGCAAAGATACAGATAGAGACCCATTCCAGAGTCTCCTCTGGTTCTTTTACGTGCACGGTGTACAGCACCGACACGATACCTCGGTTTAACGTCCCATCTGAAAGACTGTTAATTGTATTAGAGTCAGACGGTGGATCGAACCTGCGATCCCTGGATTACCAGTCCAGCGTGTTACCACGCATACTTTTCTATAGGCGTGTGGGATCCCTTTTATTCGAAGAACTTATTATAGAATATATTTAATTCGTGGAAGTCGTGATAGCGCAGTGGATGCGTGTTCGCTTCAGGTGCGAAAGGCCCGGAGTTCGAACCCCGCTGGAGCCGTTACGATTGTACCCTTAGAAAAGGCATTTAAATTCCACATTGCCTCTTCTCTCTCCCTCATGGCGATGGATTCCATCAGGAATTAGGTCTCGACAGTGATTAATATAAGTTGTAATAACTTGTTTTTTCGCAATCGAGCTAAAATAAATGTATATACACTATTAGAGATTCTTCAACATAGATAAAATAGCGGTACAAATGGCGGTGATTTAGCATGGTCGAGGGTGTGTGAAATATTGCTAGTTGATTGGATAATTGATTAGTTTGACGACAGTGAATATCAACAGTGTGTGTTTTACGTTTATTTATCGTCGCTACCGGTTGCCCATATGAGCGACATCTGAAGAGGTTAGTCATTTTAGATCTTTGGAGAATAGTGCAATGATACAGACAGAGACACATTCCAGAGTCTCCTCTGGTTATTTTACGTGCACGGTGTAAAGCACCGACACGAGACCTCGGTTTAAAGTCCCATCTGAAAGACTGTTAATTTTATTAGGGTCAGACGGGGGGGGGGGTCGAACCTGCGATCCCTGGATTACCAGTCCAGCGTGTTACCACTGGACTACAGAACCGTCTGTTACTCTTATTACTGTGCGTTGGCCTATTTATACCACTAAATGTATGGAGCGCCGTTTTGCTATTTACTCAGTATTTATGGATATCCAAAAATCGAATAATGAATATCCAATAATCAAAAGGAATTATGGATATCCAATAATCTATTTATGGATATCCAATACTATATTTATGAATATCCAATACTATATTTATGAATATCCAATAATCTATTTATGGATATCCAAAAATCGAATTGTGGATATCCATAAATGCCTAATAAATAGCAAAACGACGCACCTGGAATTATGGATATCCATCAATTGAATTATGGATATCCAGAAATAACGAATAAATAGCAAAACTGCGCCCCATATAAATGTTGTAATAGCCTTTTCAAACCAATGCAGCAAATTGTTCTTTAAAATTACATATTGTTTAAATATTAATGTACTATAAAATTAAAAGATTTAATCCAAGAGCTTTGTCGTACGATGGCAACTACGATAACGATGGAAGTCGTGATAGCGCAGTGGTAACCCGTTCGTTTCATGTGTGAAAGGCCCGGAGTTCGTGCTCAGCTGGAGCCGTTACGATTGAGCCATTTTGCGGCAAGGCATTTAAAATCCACTTTGCATCTTTATCTCTCCCTCATAGCGATGTATTCGACAATGAATGAGTTATCGAGAGCAATTTATCTAATGTTTTGCATACATACGAGAATAGACACGTTTAGTTTCTCTCTCTATGTGTACAGTCAAACCTGTGTTAGTGGTCACCTCTATTAAGCAGCCAACCTGTATTAAGCAGCCAACCTGTATTACGCAGCCATTATCCAGATTCCCAATATGTTGTTTTATTATACATTTGACCTCTATTAAGCAGCCACCTATGCTAAGCAGCCACTTTCTGTGATTCCCTCGGCTGGCTGCTTAAGACAGGTTTGACTGTATTCTAATCTAAACTAGAATGCGTAACAAGCATGCCATCATGGCTTGCATACATTATAAGAACTGAATGTTCATAAACACACCAGTCACTATGCTTCCTGTATACAGTCTTCCACCTGAATGTTCATAAACACACCAGTCCCTATGCTTCCTGTATACAGCCTTCCACCTGAATGTTCATAAACACACCAGTCTCTATGCTTCCTGTATACAGTCTTCCACCTGAATGTTCATAAACACACCAGTCCCTATGCTTCCTGTATACAGTCTTCCACCTGAATGTTCATAAACACACCAGTCCCTATGCTTCCTGTATACAGTCTTCCACCTGAATGTTCAGTACATTAATCTAACTTTCCACCAACCCAATCCTCAGAAATAGATTTAGCTGGCAAATGAGATATCAAAATAAATAATATTATCACGAAATGTCTATCAAAATATATAGAAACTGATAATAATGTCATCTCGTTGAATATCTGCAGACATATTTCCTCTTTCTTTCATCCACTGAAAACACATGTCAAATGTATTTCCTTTATATATTCATATATATTTATTTATATATATATATTCATGGATAAGCATTAAACGAATGCCAAATGTTAACATCTGTTTCATTTTCTGATGGGTGTAAATCCATTAAGCAACCAGCGAATACCACTCGGTGATATGCAACCCCCGAAGCTGCTATTCAGGCGTGTAGTTGCTTTTTCGCCACAAAGCCCGGGCTTGCACATTATGTTCAGGTTTTTTTGGGTCTTTTTCAATTCAATATAGTTATTGCATTATATATGATAACACATTTATAGCAAACAATACACCACAGACGGATCTGTAGCCCAGTGGTAAAACCCTGGACTGGTAATCCAGGGATCGCAGGTTCGATCCCCCGTCTGACCCTAATACAATTAACAGTCTTTCAGATGGGACGTTAAACCGAGGTCTCGTGTCGGTGCTTTACACCGTGCACGTAAAAGAACCAGAGGAGACTCTGGAATGGGTCTCTGTCTGTATCATTGCACTATCCTCCAAAATCTAAAATGACTAATCTCTTCAGGAGGCGTCGCTCATATGGGCAACCGGTAGCGACGATAAATAAACGTAAAAACACACACAAACGATACATAAGCAAAGTACAATGGAAAGGCATTTATACATTTTAGAAGAGCATAGATGGTTGTGGTGTCTAAAATTGTTAATGTCTTGCTAAATTTGCGTAATATATAAATCTGGATAGGTTTTGAACACTTTTCCTATTAGTCTCTGTAAGTAAAATATTCTAGTTTGTTGTAATATTCAAACAACCAATATTTATTTTCCAAATCAGGAATGTAGAATCATTGCCAACAATTATGTGATACACTAGTTTTGGTATTTAACTGTCGGGTATATCCGGACAGAGTCGTTGAATATTACCTGCCAAAATGACCAGAAGCCAAAGAAAATTACGTTACAGAAATTGTTCTTGATGGCATAAATGATGGTTGTTTTTTAAAACATTTTTGTTGGATATAGATCTACAGTAGTAGATGAAAAACTGAACGTTTCTTATGTGTTTGGTAGTGCACCATTTGATGTATAGGTTTCAACATATTCGGGAGGAAGAAGGCCCCCAGACCACCCTACAGTGCGTAATTTAGTTCAAACGGGCTAACAAATCATTTTCAGCTGTCATACGCCGCTGATATTTGACACTGTCTGTGCCAGGAAAACCCAAACAGTTACAAGATTATTAGAGTTACAAGCAAGCATAGTTTATTATGGAAGTGAATGAGAGTGGACCTGACAACCCTGACCACCCGCTGTGGTAGAATCGTCCCAAAATCCTACCACGTCCCGCTATATACCAATCCTCTATTTGTCCACAATGTTTCATCAGAATCCACCAACAAGCTGTTTTGTTCTGTCCACAGACAGACAGACAGACAGACAGACAGACAGACAGACAGACAGACAGACAGACAGACAGACAGACAGACAGACAGACAGACAGACAGACAGACAGACAGACAGACAGACAGACAGACAGACAGGGACAGACAGACAGACAGACAGACAGACAGACAGACAGACAGACAGACAGACAGACAGACAGACAGACAGACAGACAGACAGACAGACAGACAGACAGACAGACAGACAGACAGACAGACAGACAGACAGACAGACAGACAGACAGACAGACAGACAGACAGACAGACAGACAGACAGACAGACAGACAGACAGACAAACAGACAGACAGACAGACAGACAGACAGACAGACAGACAGACGTCAGCAGTGCCCTTACCAACACATTGCATATGCGAGAGTTATAATTACAACGTCTCATAACTTTCCGCATATAAGGCGCTTATAAGGCTTTTATATGGATTGTGTACGCAAATTAGATGTATGTGAGTAGATTGCATATAATTATGTGACTTATAGGGCTCTTATAAGCGACATGTTTAATGATGATGAACACAATACACGGTATGTACGTATATATCCAGTCGTCGGTGCAGATGTACAAAGTCGGCGGTGCAGATGTACCAGTCGTTGGTGCAGATATACCAAGTCGGCGGTGTAGATATACCAAGTTGGCGGTGTAGCTATACCAAGTCGGCGGTGCAGATATACCAAGTCGGCGGTGTAGATATACTAAGTCGGCGGTGCAGATATACCAAGTCGTCGGTGTAGATATACCAAGTCGTCGGTGTAGATATACCAAGTCGTCGGTGCAGATATACCAAGTCGGCGGTGCAGATATACCAAGTCGTCGGTGCAGATATACCAAGTCGGCGGTGCAGATATACCAAGTCGTCGGTGCAGATATACCAAGTCGTCGGTGCAGATATACCAGTCGTCGGTGCAGATATACCAAGTCGTCGGTGCAGATATACCAAGTCGGCGGTGCAGATATACCAAGTCGTCGGTGCAGATATACCAAGTCGTCGGTGCAGATATACCCAGTCGTCGGTGCAGATATACCAAGTCGTCGGTGCAGATATACCAAGTCGTCGGTGCAGATATACCAAGTCGTCGGTGCAGATATACCCAGTCGTCGGTGCAGATATACCAAGTCGTCGGTGCAGATATACCAAGTCGTCGGTGCAGATATACCCAGTCGTCGGTGCAGATATACCAAGTCGGCGGTGCAGATATACCAAGTCGGCGGTGCAGATATACCAAGTCGGCGGTGCAGATATACCAAGTCGTCGGTGCAGATATACCAAGTCGGCAGTGTAGATTTAACCAGTCGGCATTGAAGATGTAACCAGTTGGCGCTGAAGATGTAACCAGTCGGCAGTGAAGGTGTAACCAGTTGGCGCTGAAGATGTAACCAGTCGGCAGTGAAGGTGTAACCAGTCGGCGCTGAAGATGTAACCAGTCGGCAGTGAAGGTGTAACCAGTCGGCGCTGAAGATGTAACCAGTCGGCGCTGAAGATATAGCAAGAATTACAAGTCAAGCCTGTTACCACTGGACTACAGATCCGTCTAATTATGTAACACAAAAGCAAATATTTATATGTGATAATATGTGATAATATAGAAGAAGAAGAATGCTTTAATAACATATGCATGCCATGTTAACTTACTTTAAATGCTTTTATTTTTTATAAATAACACATCAATTAGAAGAATGTATTGGGTAAATATTAAATTTATTATTAATATATAAATATAATTATATTATTATATAGATTTATATTCTGAAAACTAAAATGTATAACCAATGGGACATTAATTTACAGCTGTAATTGTTTATCATAACATTAAACTACTAGTAAATATTGGTAGGCTAATGATCTTAGCACACATGTAAATAGTTTAATGGTTTATACTGTGTATATTGACGTGCATTGATAGTTCGAAAACAGGATAATTATGCTAATTATTAATAAAACGTGTACATATTAATCTTCTGAAGGTATACAACTTACAACATATGGACATTCTTGCTCGAAAGCGAAATTAGCAAGAAATGGCCTTTGGAATGTGATGATATAGTTTAATAATCAGACATATTTAAACGTGATCGAACGTATAGAACGTAAACTTTGATATGACATTCCTAACGCAGTATAAATAATTATATGCTGTTATATAAGCTGCACATAATGACAAACTAATCAGATTATTTCTACATGTAGCATGCCCCGTAGCCATACTGAGGAAAAGGAGGCACTCGTCTCGGTAAATGAGGCACTCGTCTCGGTAAATGAGGCACTCGCCTCGGTTAGAATTTGGCAAGTAACGACAGGTATTGTAAATCTATGATAAAACTGCCTCCAAAACAAGCGTCCACATAATAATTCGGAGGGGGGGTGTCGCCTCGGTTATTTTCAGATTCTGGCTACGGCACTGTGTAGGCCTACAGCATAGTTCCAGCCGTATTGGCCTCCGTACACAATCATAATTTTCGAAAATACCTGAAAGACAAGCACGATTATTAAATTAGTTATTTGATCTCACAAACAGCAGCTGCACAAATACACAATTACATACACGATTACATACACTGAATTGAATTTAAATTCACCAGATCTACGATAAGACATAGTGACATATGTTGATAAACAGGAATGCATTACTGGGACGGTTATTCACCTATTAATGATATGCAGCTGACGTACGCACTCGAAGTTACAGGCATGCGCATTCGCAGTGTTAGGCAGCGTTCATCGCGAGAAAATGCGCCTGTTACAGTTTACGCTGATCCAAGGATGAGCTATTTACCCGTTCCTGCACACGGTAAGTTGCAATTCTGTCAAGTCAAGTCAAAACACATTTTATTCTCTCATTTCACATGCATACATGATAAAATGAGGCTTACGATAACAAAATAATATTTACGAGGCTTGAATAACACAATATGTTGCAAATAATAAAAATTATAGTACTATTATTGTTGATATAGATAATTATTCGATTTTCAGGTGCAGTAGTAGAGGAGATCTTGAAATGAAAACAAATGTCTTTCTTTTCTTTGGTGCAAGACATTTAATAGATTTGGGGATCCACGGAGAGTCAAACATTTTTATTTTGTCAATGGCGTTGTGTGTGTGTGTTTTACGTTTATTTATCGTCGCTACCGGTTGTCCATATGAGCGACGCCTCCTGAAGAGATTAGTCATTTTAGATTTTGGAGGATAGTGCAATGATACAGACAGAGACCCATTCCAGAGTCTCCTCTGGTTCTTTTACGTGCACGCTGTAAAGCACTGACACGAAACCTCGGTTTAACGTCCCATCTGAAAGACTGTTAATTTTATTAGGGTCAGACGGGGCAAACATGCCCAGCAAATGGCGATATACTCTGCCGGAACCTGATGCACTCATCCGGGTAATGGGACTCCCGCACATGCACTTCCGTAAGCGAAGTGTTACAATGGAAACCGTTGTTTCATACATTAAGCATCATTTATGAACATACAGCAAATGGTTTTCCGTTTACAAGTATTGTATTCCATCATGTTCTCTAATACCTGAACTATTTGGTCGTTTACAAGTTTCGTTAGGAACAAGAACAATAGAGTGCACAAAACTACTCGGCAATATTAGAGTTACATTCCTTTGGCCATCATGTTCTCTAATACTTGAACTAGTTAGCGTTTTACATGTTTCGGTTACGTGCTGATGTTTATCATTGACTTCGGTGGGTCCAGAATTCACACAGCAGACAACTCATGGCCCATGCAGATAAATATGGACATATCAAACAGTTTGTGGTTTAATTCACTCAGCACATGTTTAAGGATATTCCACATTGTGTTCGTTTGTTTCGCTATGCACGTTGATGTCATCTTCAATAACTTCAACAAACTTACAGTCCTGTATGTGTCTTGTTGAATCATCACCAAGTACATTTCTATTGACCAGGAAATTCCAAGCATTATATATATACATGTCCTTTAGTGACCTTGCTTGATAATGGTGATAGTTGTGTTACCAAGCTGTACGTTACGATGTCAGTTACGAGTAGGGGCTAAAATGCACGAACAAGAAGATATTTCTGTTACTGTTTTATTTTCAACCTCATGTTTCTACACTCGATTTTATCCACACCAAACCCACTGTTCCGAATAATCTGTGGATAAGCCTCTAGCTCGGCACCCGAAATAGTGCTTCCGAACACAAGCAATTTGCAATAGCGACGCAATTTGGAATAACAGCACAATTTGTAATAACGACGCAATTTTCAATAACCAAACCGTTTATATTATTTTACAATGTAATGTTATGTTTCCAATACGACCTCCTTGACCGACTGATGGAGCTCAAACAACACGTCCCTCACCATGTTCGAAGGTCACGTCATGTCAGGAAGCAATCCAGCTGCCTTGCAAGAGATCGGTGGTTTTATGGTTCTATCCTCGCGTCTGTCCTTACCTGAAATACTGCACGGAGACGGACACTGTACCTGGTCATCCAACACAAGTAACAGCTCAGTGGAGATTCTACATATGACCTAAGCGGATGGTGCTTCTTTAGATCCAAACACTATAGTTCCAATTACTGTAGCACCTGAAGCTTGCATATATGTATATACTAGAGGACATAGAAAACGCACACCTACATTATATACTAGAGGACATAGAAAACGTACACCTATATTATATACTAGAGGACATAGAAACCGCACACCGATATTATATACTAGAGGACATAGAAACCGCACACCTATATTATATACTAGAGGACATAGAAAGCGCACACCTACATTATATACTAGAGGACATAGAAAACGCACACCTACATTATATACTAGAGGACATAGAAAACGTACACCTACATTATATACTAGAGGACATAGAAACCGCACACCTATATTATATACTAGAGGACATAGAAAACGCACACCTACATTATATACTAGAGGACATAGAAAACGCACACCTACATTATATACTAGAGGACATAGAAAACGCACACCTACATTATATACTAGAGGACATAGAAAACGCACACCTACATTATATACTAGAGGACATAGAAAACGCACACCTACATTATATACTAGAGGACATAGAAAACGCACACCTACATTATATACTAGAGGACATAGAAAACGCACACCTACATTATATACTAGAGGACATAGAAAACGCACACCTACATTATATACTAGAGGATATAGAAAACGCACACCTACATTATATACTAGAGGACATAGAAAACGCACACCTACATTATATACTAGAGGACATAGAAAACGCACAACTACATTATATACTAGAGGACATAGAAAACGCACACCTACATTATATACTAGAGGACATAGAAACCGCACACCTATATTATATACTAGAGGACATAGAAACCGCACACCTATATTATATACTAGAGGACATAGAAAGCGTACACCTACATTATATACTAGAGGACATAGAAACCGCACACCTATATTATATACTAGAGGACATAGAAAACGCACACCTATATTATATACTAGAGGACATAGAAACCGCACACCTATATTATATACTAGAGGACATAGAAAACGCACACCTACATTATATACTAGAGGACATAGAAAACGCACACCTACATTATATACTAGAGGACATAGAAAACGCACACCTACATTATATACTAGAGGACATAGAAAACGCACACCTACATTATATACTAGAGGATATGGAAAACGCACACCTACATTATATACTAGAGGACATAGAAAACGCACACCTACATTATATACTAGAGGACATAGAAAACGCACACCTACATTATATACTAGAGGACATAGAAAACGCACACCTACATTATATACTAGAGGACATAGAAAACGCACACCTACATTATATACTAGAGGACATAGAAAACGCACACCTACATTATATACTAGAGGACATAGAAAACGCACACCTACATTATATACTAGAGGACATAGAAAACGCACACCTACATTATATACTAGAGGACATAGAAAACGCACACCTACATTATATACTAGAGGACATAGAAAACGCACACCTACATTATATACTAGAGGACATAGAAACCGCACACCTACATTATATACTAGAGGACATAGAAACCGCACACCTATATTATATACTAGAGGACATAGAAACCGCACACCTATATTATATACTAGAGGACATAGAAAGCGCACACCTACATTATATACTAGAGGATATGGAAAACGCACACCTACATTATATACTAGAGGACATAGAAAACGCACACCTACATTATATACTAGAGGACATAGAAAACGCAAAACTACATTATATACTAGAGGACATAGAAACCGCACACCTATATTATATACTAGAGGACATAGAAAGCGCACACCTACATTATATACTAGAGGACATAGAAAACGCACACCTACATTATATAAGAGGACATAGAAAACGCACACCTACATTATATACTAGAGGACATAGAAACCGCACACCTACATTATATACTGCATAGAAACCACACCTACATTATTATTAGAGGACATAGAAACCGCACACCTACATTATATACTAGAGGACATAGAAACCGCACACCTATATTATATACTAGAGGACATAGAAACCGCACACCTATATTATATACTAGAGGACATAGAAAGCTAACACCTACATTATATACTAGAGGACATAGAAACCGCACACCTACATTATATACTAGAGGACATAGAAACCGCACACCTACATTATATACTAGAGGACATAGAAACCGCACACCTACATTATATACTAGAGGACATAGAAAACGCACACCTACATTATATACTAGAGGACATAGAAAACGCACACCTACATTATATACTAGAGGACATAGAAAACGCAAAACTGCATTATATACTAGAGGACATAGAAAACGTAGACCTACATTATATACTAGAGGACATAGAAAACGCACACCTACATTATATACTAGAGGACATAGAAAACGCACACCTACATTATATACTAGAGGACATAGAAAACGCACACCTACATTATATACTAGAGGACATAGAAAACGCACACCTACATTATATACTAGAGGACATAGAAAACGCACACCTACATTATATACTAGAGGACATAGAAAACGCACACCTACATTATATACTAGAGGACATAGAAAACGCACAATACAATATACTAGAGGACATAGAAAACGCACACCTACATTATATACTAGAGGACATAGAAAACGCACACCTACATTATATACTAGAGGACATAGAAACCGCACACCTACATTATATACTAGAGGACATAGAAAACGCACACCTATATTATATACTAGAGGACATAGAAACCGCACACCTATATTATATACTAGAGGACATAGAAACCGCACACCTACATTATATACTAGAGGACATAGAAACCGCACACCTATATTATATATTAGAGGACATAGAAAGCGCACACCTACATTATATACTAGAGGACATAGAAACCGCAAACCTACATTATATACTAGAGGACATAGAAAACGCACGCCTACATTATATACTAGAGGACATAGAAATCGCACACCTATATTATATACTAGAGGACATAGAAACCGCACACCTATATTATATACTAGAGGACATAGAAAGCGCACACCTACATTATATACTAGAGGACATAGAAAACGCACACCTACATTATATACTAGAGGACATAGAAAACGCACACCTATATTATATACTAGAGGACATAGAAAACGCACACCTACATTATATACTAGAGGACATAGAAACGCACACCTATATTATATACTAGAGGACATAGAAAACGCACACCTACATTATATACTAGAGGACATAGAAAACGCACACCTACATTATATACTAGAGGACATAGAAAACGCACACCTATATTATATACTAGAGGACATAGAAAACGCACACCTACATTATATACTAGAGGACATAGAAAACGCACACCTACATTATATACTAGAGGACATAGAAAACGCACACCTACATTATATACTAGAGGACATAGAAAACGCACACCTACATTATATACTAGAGGACATAGAAAACGCACACCTACATTATATACTAGAGGACATAGAAAACGCACACCTACATTATATACTAGAGGACATAGAAAACGCACACCTACATTATATACTAGAGGACATAGAAAACGCACACCTACATTATATACTAGAGGACATAGAAAACGCACACCTACATTATATACTAGAGGACATAGAAAACGCACACCTACATTATATACTAGAGGACATAGAAAACGCACACCTACATTATATACTAGAGGACATAGAAAACGCACACCTACATTATATACTAGAGGACATAGAAAACGCACACCTACATTATATACTAGAGGACATAGAAAACGCACACCTACATTATATACTAGAGGACATAGAAAACGCACACCTACATTATATACTAGAGGACATAGAAAACGCACACCTACATTATATACTAGAGGACATAGAAAACGCACACCTACATTATATACTAGAGGACATAGAAAACGCACACCTACATTATATACTAGAGGACATAGAAAACGCGCACCTACATTATATACTAGATGATATATAAAACGCACACCTACATTATATACTAGAGGACATAGAAAACGCACACCTACATTATATACTAGAGGACATAGTAAACGCACACCTATTATTTATATACTAGAGGACATAGAAAACGCACACCTACATTATATACTAGAGGACATAGAACCGCACACCTATATTATATACTAGAGGACATAGAAAACGCACACCTACATTATATACTAGAGGACATAGAAAACGCACATCTACATTATATACTAGAGGACATAGAAAGCGCACACCTACATTATATATCTAGAGACATAGAAAACGCACATATACATTATATATATAGAGACATAGAAAACGCTCACCTACATTATATACTAGAGGGCATAGAAAACGCACACCTACATTA